>CAXAMN010023584.1:1186009-1212437 GCA_963970005.1 Durusdinium trenchii
ATACCTGGATCCTCCTTTGGGCGGAAAAAAGTGCCGGACCTCAATCCGGCAAATTTTTCCGCCGGATTCCGAAAAAAGCGCCGGAGACCTAAAAAACATCCGGATCCAAGATTCTGAAAAACATAGATGATAAAAGGTTGGATCATACACAAGGAAACTGCCTTTGCGCCACGAATAGTTTTTTCTGGAGCACACTCATTCCACAGCCGGGCCCAGCACTGGGGCCTACCCGTTCCCATTGCCCTCGCCCATCTTCCGAATGGCCTAAGAGCAGAACCATCATAAAATATAGTAGGCAACTTGTGCCTTGTGCCCAAGCAAAGACTTCCAAGAAGAAACCAAAGAGTATGTGGCAAGGAACCCCTCTTTCTCTGCAACCGTGTCTCTAAAGTTTGTTTTTACAAAGTGGGTTGCTCTCCATGTTTCTTTAAAGCTTGCCTCAGGACGGCCCCCCCCCAATAAAGTAGCAGAACTCATGGTTCCTGTCAAAACTCTTAGTTGAAACAACTTTTCAATGTCAAAACCTGCAGAAGACTCGGTCCAAACAATTACGCCGGAGTTACGGGAAATTACGCCGGAGTTACGGGAAATTTCGCCGGAGTTACGACGCGCCATTTTTTGGCAACTCTCTGCAAAACATTGAGATTCTGAACAACACATGTTCCACAGCCCAAAACTTGTCCGGCAAGCTCTGCAAACCTGTGCAGCTAGAACTATATCCCAGCGCCCCGACATCCTGAAACAATGGGGAGTACATTTTTGCCTATGTTCTTTCAGCTTAGGTACGCCCACTTGGATCTTTCAACACGTGCATCGCACTGTACCGGCTTCATCCAATTTCATTTAGAAGATCACCTAAACGGATCTGATTGATCCAGTGTGAACCATGCTGAAACCGGTGGAATGAGAAAACAGCGTACAGGCAAACGAGCACACTTTGCAAACAACATCATTGCATCAGTAGTGGGTTTACCTTCAACGCAAAGAAATGCAAACCACAAAGAATGCAAAGCCTGGAGAATCCACATAAAGTGACTTGGAAAAAGTGCCGGACCAAATCCAGAAAACGCCGGAGTTGGAAGTCCGGCGCCGGACCCTGTAAAAGTGCCGGACTGAAGATCTAGGTATACCTGTTTCTCTCTTTCTCTCTCTCTCTCTCTCTTCTCTCTTTCTCTCTCTTTCTCTCTCTCTCTCTCTTATATCTTTTCCTCTCTCTTCTCTCTCTCTCTCTATCCCTCTCTCCCTATATCTCTTTATTTGTTCTTTCTTTATTTTTTCTTTCTTTCTTTATTGTTTTCTCTCTCTCTCTCTCTCTCTTCTCTTCTCTCTCTCTCTCTCCCTATCTCTCTCTCTCCCTACATATCTCTCCCTCTCTCTCTCTCTCTGTTGTCTCTTTCTCTCTCCCTGAGACTCAGATTGAGGTGGAGGAGGAGACAGACAGTGGATTTGGACTGTCATGGGGGTGTTCTGATGAGTCAACACGCAAATTCGGTGCAGTTTTGGCAGCTGGGACGTTGGGCGTTTTTTTGGAAACCGTTCACTCTCTTTCTCTGGGGTAAAAAACATTTCTATAACAAAACCATTCCGACATGGAACTGCTGGATAAGAGTTTGCTTGGGCCTAGTGCCTCCTGCTGGGGTGGGAGACCCAACTGGAGACTCGAGACCAAAAAGTATGGCGTGGGGTAGTTGGAACCCCGAGGGTTTGTTTGGCCTGCCTTATGCTTCGCTGGAGACCTAATAGCCAACAAGTAGTGTGAGGTAGTTGGAACACCAGCAGGACATCTGATTGCTGTCCATGTTTGAAGCCTTCATCCTTCTTCAACCACCAAATGCTCGGACAGGTGGAGCGTGCAAAGCGGAGGGGCGGCGCTCGGGAGTCCGGGCGCCCAGTGGGGGGACCTGTTAATCGATGGGTTCGGTGTCGAGTCCGGAGACGGTGCCCTATAGCTAGGCTTCCAGGAATGTCCATGTAACCAAATGGGAACGACCTGGTGTTGTACTCGTAGGTTTGAAATCCCATCAGTAAAGGAATGGTTGCTTGGCATTCAGGCTACTAAATGTGGGTGAATCCTGGTCCCTGCATCAGATGGTATAAACCACCGCACTCACCTCTATACCCTCCTATAAAGATGGACTCTCAGAACCACGGAGTCGTTGTAAAGGAAGATGCTCGGTCTCCCAGCGGTGAACGGTTGACGGTCGGTTAAGATCCGTGGACTTGGACGCGCGTCCAGCGTGTGACCCAGAAACCCAATTCACCGTGGGAATTGAAGAGCATGTGCCCTTCCCAGGTGGATAGCATGGTTTGGTGCAAAGTGTTTTCTGCTAAGAAACCGTGAATGGTCAACTTCCATCTTGGCCTCCGTTTCAAAGCGCCCGCTCCCCTCCCGGCCCCAGTGAGAATCCCCTTGTCCACCCCGAAGACTCGAGGGGCTACCGGTTTCACAGGGTCCGCCAGGCAGAAGGGTAATAGAGTATACTTGACTTGGAAGGTGCGGCAGGTCGTGTAAACCACTGGCACTTGAACTCCCATTCGACTCCCATTCGACTCCAGTCAATGCAGACCTTTTGAACCCAGGAGACCGGCTGTGGGAAAGATGAACAAATCCTTTACATTGTGTTTGTCCAGGAAAACCTCAACAAGAACTTCACGATTCTTGTTCACCATCATCGTCCACTGTTACTGGTAGATATACCATGATATACCCAAAGCTTACGGAACTACCATCGGTTGGCCCTGCATCTGACCCAACGTTGGCTTTTGGTTGCGCCATTGTCAACGGGAAAAGAGTCAGTATTTGTCAGTTTCCGTGTGCTTGCTCCTCTACTTCTGTCAGTTTACCCTAGGAGTCCGACCGCCACTGCTTTATCTGGGTTTTGCACAATAAGTCATAAGTGATGTTTATTGAAATGTTCCCGAACTGAATAAAATCCCATCAAATCACCAAACCTGGGGCATTTGTTCTATTTCTTTCCAGGTTGCATGGGAGTGGGAGTTCAATCCCATGGTCTCGGGTTTCGTTGCGCCAGGTCCGCCAAGCGGCGCAAGCGCCAGAAGCGCCCGGAACGCCCGGAGCGGTCGACCCACGTGGACCGAGGACGAGGACGTATGGGTTCCCCCGGTGACCAGTGGATGGGTTTATCCACCTGTTTGGCATGAACATGTTCACTTTCGAGAACTTGAGCCGGTCGAAACCACGTAATTCATCGATGATGATGTCAGGGAGTGTATCATAGTGTATCTATCCTTTGTGTTTTAAGGCCTCAAGCCCTTGACTTAGACACTTCTTTGGAGTTATCATGGTTACGTGGATGGCATGGCTCCGAGTTTGGATGACCATGTGCCAAATACCCAACCGGTGGTGCCATCCACTTCCTTGATAATTCATGATAGTTCCATGGAATGTACAAATTCTGAATGGCTTCAGGGTAGTCTTAAGGGTTCTATTTTGTTATATGACCTGAGGTGATTTTATTCCTCTTAGTAGAGATACTCTCCTTCGTTTGTCGGTTCTGTTTTGTTATAAAAATGTGGGGGTAGTACCGGTAAGGACTCAATTGCTCCTGTAGATGGAATTGGTCAGGTTTCAGTCCCCATCCATGGTCAGGTTTCAGACATGGTCACTTCAATTCCCACTTTCAGACAGGTTTCCACTTCACTTCAATTGGTCAGGTTTCAGACATGGTCGGACATGGACAGTGATATATGCAGGACAATTCCGCAGAAAGCATGAAAGGCCATGTCATTGTAAGTATAGGCAACATTTCTAAAATGATAGATTTATGATGAACAAATGTGAGGTACTCGTTTGGAGTTGCTGACTGATCTTAAGTATATGAAGCATGGATGGAGGAAACCCATCCATCGTTGTACCGAACTCCTTTGGTCGACTCGCATGTCGTAGCCGAACGAGTGCATGGGACATGCACTCGACCCTGGGAGTCGATGACTCAGCCTGGTTTTGCTGAAGGTGATGTTATTTTCCTTATGGTTAAATCAATCCCCTTTTGGTGAATATGTTGTATTTTTCCAGGTTCCTTAAGTAAATCTAAGCTCGGGGTAGTGGTGGATTTGGACTCTATGGTGGGGTTTCCCAAGAAGTCCAAGCAGAAGTTCTGGGTGAGTGGCCTCCCCTCCAACAAACCTGGTAGGTTTGGACCCTCCCTGATTTGTTGAGGAGTTCATATGGTCTTTCCAGGCGCCATGCCATCCAGTTCCATCAGTTTGGAGGGTGAGTAGCAATGGTTCAATGCATGTCACCCCCAAAGGATCCCTGTTAACATATGAACCAGGACATTGGCACGGGGTCGCCGGAAGACGACACCCGATCCGCCGCCGGGGAAGGACTGGATCCGCATCCGGAACGGTGACCAGACCGGCACCGCCCGTCGTACTCTTCGTCGTCCAACGAGGTGAAAATGACCTTCTTTGCGTGAAGCAAGCGGGCATCGTGCGGCGCACCCAAGTGCCTGACCAGGGCCTGTATATACACTGTTGGTTGGTCAAGCCGACCCTGCAGTCGTGAAATACCGGCTGTAGGCCCCATCCGGGCTCCTTTCCTTTCGCGAGTACTGAGCTCTAGTGAGACTCTTGGTACAGGGCTTGCACAGGAACCACTCACCCATGGTAGTCCGGTTGGACGTGAGTGTTCTCCTCTTGCCGCATGGAGCGAAAGAAACTCCTCAGGCAAACCAGCTTTTGTGTTATCCGGGCTCAGCCGGTACACATAGCTATGAAAAGCTTCTGCAAGGGCTGCATTCAGTGCCTCGGGGTAAATTTTCGCCCGGGCAGTTCGAAAGGTACCCTTGCACTTACCAGCTAATCCCACATGGGCACCGGGCCCATGTGGGCACCGGCCCCTCAGACCCATCTGTATGGCAATCTCCCGGAAAGCTTCCATGGCCACTTCCAACAACCCGGTACCTACACTGACTTGCAGGTGCTGCTTGCGTGTGAGGTGTTTCAAACCCCAAGGCGACTTCCTGTCACGTAATGGCGGTGGGCCGCCACCCAGCCATCTGGCGACAGACCAAGTTTCACGAGGCGGACCACCTCCCACTCCTATGACCTGTCTAGCCAGGATGCGTTCCCTCCACCAACGAATGCGCACTGGATCCAGAAGATCACCCTCGCATCCTTGTAAGCAGAGGTCCACACTGAGACAGAACGTCTCAATGTTGTGCACCCATGTATGTGCCTCAATGCAGCTTTGCAGGTCATTCTGCCTTCTGAATCCAGAAAAACGATGCACAAAAACCACTGTGCGCAAGTGGATACGAGCATCCCATACGGACACAGAATCTCTTCGCAACGTGCCAGCTGTCCCCGAATTGAATCCTCGCCCCTGTTGAAAGAGATGAGCGCTCTCCGGCTCCACTGCAGACACAGGAGCACTTTGTCCAGTAGTTTGCACACCTTCCACATTATGCCATGGCGGCAAACTGCCAACCTCGATTTGGCATTTGCAGAAGATTGCTCTTGCCTCTGGGCTTCCAACAGGTGGGAGCGCAGCCGAAGGAACCTGCATTGCTGGCAAATGAGCCTTCTTTACCTGCCATCCCAAAGCCTTCTGCTGGGTGCTAAGTTGCCTATCCCCTTCATCAAGCTCCTCAACAACCGAAGCAGCTAAAGGGGGAAAAATTTCCTGCAGGATCCTGGCACACTCTTGCGAATAACGAAAGTGTTGCATTAGGCGTGGCCTAACGTGATACTCCTTACGACATACCAGGCAAAATGAGCCTCCAGCAAGAAATCGCACCTTGGGCCGATACCCATGCACATGTGCCGAATGCATATACAATCCCCGTTTGGTGGAGAATGCTTTCGGACACAGCTGGCAAGCAAACGCAGTGTCCTGCACCTGTGTGCTTTGATGACTGAAGGACAATCCATATCCTTGAAATGCACTCTGCATTTTCAAGGTCCACAATTTGTGCTTGGCAATTCGAAGAGCATATCGGATAGCAGCATGTTCGGCTTTCTTCACTTTTGCCCTCCACTGGTGATCTTGAGCAGCAAATTCGCAAACATCCAACAAAGTTGCTTCTTGCGCAGGCCACTCTCCGCTAGGGTAATGATCTTTCAACCACTGGAAATCCTGAAACAGTATGTGCTTCCAGCTGGTCTCATGATCACTTTCCTGAAGAATGCGCCAAAGAGCTCCCGGCTGATGCTTGGCTGCACGCGCAAGATGCCTAAGCCTATTGACAGTAATTTGCTGTACAGGCTCAAGCATGTTACAAAATGCTGCAAGCTCCTCAGTTTTGAAGACATGTGCCTCATGCCCTGCTAACATAGGCTTGACTAAGGGCTTGATCATGTCACGAAACGCATACTGCATCTTGCGAAGATCATCATTCCTCAACCATGACCAAACGTGACAGTGGTAGAAGAATCGTGATCCTACTAGGCTACGAAACAGCCTTTGCTGGACACTGAAGGATTGCACCAAAGGTTGCGGACAAGTGGGCCCCAAGCCTTTTTTGCCTCGGCAATCCTATGTTGGACTTCACGAGCAGGTGTGGCGTCGCACTGCACAGAAGACCCAAGGTGCTTGTAGCTATGAACACACCTAACTCTCTCGACCGAATGCTCAAGCACTACCGGAATGCACCCACTTTGATCAATATGGACACGCTTTTTGAGTGCTCTCGATCCTGGCCCAGAGCATGCCAACAGAATTTCTGTCTTGTCTGGCTTAAAATTGATGTTCATGCCTCTTTTTCGGGCTGCGTCACTAAGTATGGCAAGGACCTGTGCTGCGAGAGTCAAAACCTGCTGGCTGTCCTTTGCAACAATACAAAATGCGGCATCATCGAAAAAGGCTACGTCAACAAAAGCAGGCTGTGACATGTTTTTCTGTCCTGCCTGTTGTGGGCACGCCAACCAATCATGCACCCCAAGTTGTGTGAGTTGGGCCCTGACCTCTTTCAAAAGCAACTGCATGAGGATATTTAAAGTAATATCCCCAATGGGATCACCCGGTCTAGTGCCACGAGAGGTCCGCCCGGCATAAGGCAACCCGCGCATGGTGAAGTGTGCTTGCCTAAATGCATCAAACGTGGATTGCTGCACTGCCGGAGTTTGGTCAGCAAGAGCAAAGTCAGCTTGAGCCTGCCTTTTCCACTCCTGCAATTCATCAGGTGACACTCCATGCTTGCGCAAAAAGGCGCATAGCGCTTCGTCATTTAGCTCATGCCCGAAGAGGCTTTGGCGCAACACATGGTAGAAAGCAGAATGCAAGTCTAGAAACACATGTGCCGAGGGCATACGGGCGCCTGTTGCCCAGGATATCATACTTTGAGACCACATGATGGCCAAAATCCGTGCCCATGCCTGCTCTACCACCAAAACAGGCAGGACTTGCCAGCTTCTCATATGTCTCGCAGAGCCGGTCTCGGAGACATCCATGCGCAAGCTTTGTAATGGTATCAGACAAAAAAATTGCACGATAGTTGTCCGGATTCGTCACTGGACCCTTCTTGTGCAATGGCACCCATGTGCCTGTCTTCCATTCTAACGGTTCCCTACCTGCACAAACGGTTTTGACGAAAAGTTCATGCAACATAGTTGCCATCACTTCACCTCCAGCTTTGATGACCTCATTGGGAATCTGATCAAGCCCCGGTGCTTTGCCTGACTTGAGTCTACGAATGCGTGATTTGACTTGGTCAAGGGTTGGCAAGTCTTCAAGGGCAATCTCACAATGACTCCCTGCAGTACTCATATGCGCATTTTGTAACTGCTCATCCGAAACTTGCTGGGCAGCTTCGACTACCGCAAATCGATCGAACCATGCAGCTTGTTGTTCTTCGTGGGATTTAAGCACAACCCCATCCTCTGCATGCAACATTGGCAAGGCTTTAGAAGCCACTGCTCCCTTGCGTTTCCTACCAAGGAGCATAAGCTTGTGCATAACTTCCTTGATGTTACCAATTTGACCTGCCTCCTCCAGATCTAACACAACTTGGTGGAAGAATGCACGACGATCCAAGTGGCATGCTTTGCGTACATCTTTTTCATCAGCGCGCAACTCTTGCCGCATGATGTCTCTCCACAAAGGAGATTCGGTTGTCCGGCACAAGTGGAGCAATGCTCTCTTCCAGCTAATGAGCGTACGAGTGGAAGTAGACATCCATGGCGGCTGCTTGGACTTAGGCACAGGCGCAAAAATTTCCTCCGCTAAACTGCGGATGTTCTGCCGTTGCCATGCAGTATGCTCATCAATGTTAGGCTGCCAGGGAATTACTGGCAAATCTTGCAGCCTGCGTTGGAAAGCTGCCACCTTGGCCTCAACTGTGCATTGACTACGGTCAATCTTGCAACGAATTGGCTGCTCAACATAAAGCCAGCCATCAAGCTCTGTCACAGTTGGAATATGGTCTTCATGCGCAAACCTCCATCAAATGAGACCCAACAGCAGGATTTCCGAACCCAAGTACTCACATCTAGAGACAAGGCAACATAATCAATGCGCTTCTATTGTCCGCGCGGGTGCCGCCAAGTGCCATGTTGGCCAACATGAATGCCCTCCCATGTGGCGGGACAAGCTAACTGCAATTGCTGCAGCGATCGTTCGAAAAGCGGCGTGGCCCCGTTAGGTGCTTCACTTCCTGCTGCTCCGATCAAATCATCAGGTTGGCCTCCTAGTGTGGCATTGGCATCCAAGAAAAGACAAATCATGCTTGGACCAGGGCCACCCACCATTCCTGGACGTCATTGTGAGTGTCAGCAGCGCCCCAGCAGGGGGCATGACCAGAACCAAAAATCCAGACCCCCAACGGGTTGTCTACACGCATGACCAATAATCTAGGGTTAGAGACCAAGACGACAAACTTGGACTGGCCAACACCAATATTGCTGCCATGCACCCACGATCGTGAACGATGAAACCAAAGTTCGCACCCAAAGAGGTTCGCATTCTGATCAGTGTGCGCACCAGAGCTGAAGATTCGGTAGTGTTCAGTATTGGAGCAACCTTCGCTCATCCGAGCCTCTTGCAGCCCTGCAACACTAACCCCTCCCTGATGGAACTGTAAGTCGATTCTTCCAGTCTTATTGCCCCCTCGACGACCTCCTTGGTCTGGGAACTGGGGATCCACTAGGGACAGGACATTGTAAGACACAAGCTTCATACAAAGGCGGAAGGCTTGTGATTGGTGTTGTAGCCGCTCTAAAGGTGCTGCAGCAGGCAAAGGCACGGCTGGAATCTTCAATCGTCCTTTCTCTTCAACTGGCAAGGCAGTCCTACGCGAGTTGTAGTACAGTGGGGCCCACCACTGGACTGCTTTGGGTTAGCTATAACTGATTCAGCCATCCGTAATTTGGATTGCCTACGGACCCATGCTTACCAGCATGCACAGCCATCGTGTCGGCCAGCTCGTTCCAGGCATGGCCGATGTGAGCTCGAACCCTGAACACAGCAAACAACCCTTGGGCCCTCAACAAACTGCCGACATTGGCGACCAGGCTGGTCAATGGCCTTTGCATCGATGGAGCGACCATGCCTTGCACAAGTTCTACTGAATAGCGCAGATCAGGCCGGACAAGAACTTGGACATCGAGGTGTAAACTCAGAGCATACACCAACGCAACTAGGATAGCGACTAGCTCAGCATCAACATTATCCTGTCTGGTGGCCCCTAGCCATTTAGAGTCATGACGGTCAAATTGAACCACATCAGCACAAACGCCTTCCAGGGTTTCAACCCATTGTTGATCACTGGTGCCCTGTGTGGTGACTACCATGCTCCAAGATTGACCATGCTTATTGCTAGCTCCATCGACATATATGACACAAGAGGCTTTCTTCTGATCCGGCCTCTTCGATGTCATTTGCTGGAGTGCATGCACTGTAGCCGCATGTAACTTGATCCCTTCAGGCAACCCTGCTAGCGGCCGATCCCAAAGCTGATGAATTTGCTCGAACCAGGCTTCCGGCACCGGGGACTGAAAACCTCTCTTACTAGTCTGAACCCCGCAACCACTCTTTTGACAGAATTGCCAATACTGCGCCTTCAAATTCTCTACTTCGACTGCACCCTGCGACCGCTGTTGAAATGCAAAGGGGAGAACTTGTCCCCATTCTTTGACCCTAAAGTCGTTTTCAACAAAGAGTTCAGCAGACGGCCAAACTTGCCGGATCTCTCTAGCAGTCGTACCATATGCAAAGTAAAGAATGCAGGCCAGGCCAGTTTGCTCATTCACGAAGGCGATTGGCAGTACTTCACGACACACATCACAGACACAAAATCCATCCTCTAACCCAAACAGCTGCAGCGGAATGAGTTCAAAAGGCCAACTGAGCTGGCGCCTAAAGCCTTCTACGTCCTGACACCAAAACGGCCCCACAGGCGTCATAATATGTGCCTGAATCACATCAGTCACCTCACCATTCTCGTCATCATCAATAGGCAACTCAATACTTGGAGACCGAAGGTGCTGGGTCCGAAGCGGCAACCCTTCAGGCGCTTGCAAAAAGGCCGGCACACCCTCAATGCCTAGTTCATGCTGCCTGTTTCGAAAGCGTTCAGTCCACCTTTCCTCCAATGAGGGACCTGCTGCAACAGACTCTTCGGTTAGACAGACTCTACGAACAGCTGTCTGGACAAAGTCCTCAACAAAGGACACAGTTTCTGAGGTCTCGCTTCTGTCTACATCCGCTAGAATGTCAGAGCAGAGGCTTTGCCAAAACTCATTTCCTTGCAAATCAGGAAGAGCCTGTCCTTCAACTTCAACCACATCACTGAAGGAAACCCGACCTTTCTTACCATTTCCTGGCGGCGGAAGCTTTGTAGCTGCAGCAACGGCAAAAGAACTAGTCCATCTGCCCCCTTTTCGAGTCATACGAACGGACTTCTGCAGAAGCGAATAGGCATTGTCCTGCACATAGTTGTCACCCACCCGTGTCAACGGGCCTTCAGCTCCAGCCGTACTATTTTCTGGATCATTTGACCAGGTTTCATCCTCACTGGAGCTGCTAGTGCCTGGATCAGTGCAGGTGCTTTCTGGGTCTGTCACAATCGGAATGCAGCTCAATATTGACTCCCGCATGGATTGGCACCACAGTTCCCCATTCGAACACTTGATCTCCAATTCTCACCTGACATGCATTAACCCACACACATTGATGCCCTCTTATCAAGATGTCGAAAAGACGCTGGCCCGTGGGGAAACGAAATGAGCGCAGGAGGTATGACCCTTGAAAACTCATGTGCGGTGTCCATACTGTGACTAGCATCCCTACATAGTCTTCACGATCTGCTGGTAACAGCAGGAAAACTGGATGGAACCCATGCAAAGCTTGTGAGCGAGGCTGAACTGGGTAAACAGTCACATCCGGACGAACTTGATGCGTTGCCCAAGCGACAAGTAACTGATCTTTGATGGGACGTGCCACATCAAGAACATGCGACTGAAAAACCATGGCCCATCCATCACGCTTGTCCCATGTGTGCAGCCACGAAAATGCACGAAGGCTTCTCATTCTAAAAGCTGTCAAAACATACGGAACCAGCGGGTCGCTTGGGTTCCCAACAATTCTCCTAGATGATGCTTGCATCAGTGAGATTGCCACTTCCGGCACTGGGAGGATCACGTCAAACATGTCATCTTCACACGAGTTCAATTGATCAATTTGAATGACAGTGGCAGGAACCCATGGCACTACATACGAGTGATGCACGAGCCGTTCATCAGCTTGAAAATGGTGCGCTCCTGCACGAAACACATTTGTGTCCCATACTGCATGAGTAGTCGAGTAGTAGTAATCCACAACTGTGTGCTCAGCTTCCACCAGCACTATTTTTCTCACATCTGGTCGTGTCACCCCTCGATACCAAATCAACTGAGGTACCTGTCGTCGAGCAAGTGGGTGAACCGCCAGAATCAACGGGGCGTGGTTCACGAGACGAACTCTAGCCATAAAGCAACGGCAATCGAACCGGAGATCAGATGGCAGAACTGAGCTCATGAGTTCGCGGAATTTCTCAGGGCTACTAAGTGCTTCTACAGGCACACGTACCAGCAGATCACGAAGCTTCGTGCCACGACCTGCAACTATCTGCACTACTGTGTCCTCCTCAAAGGAGCGAACATCCCTGAGCCTCGGCAAAAACACTTCAATGTCATGCAGCCAATCCCGATGCAACTGCGGGACAATCTGATCATAAATGCGACCATCAGCATCAATAACTTCGATTCTTTGCATGAAATGAACCCCGTCTCCTTCGTCATCCGAACGGTTCGCAAAGTCATGAAGCGAACTAGGTTGCAACTGCGACTCATGCAAACTCCCATCGACTCCTGATATCCGAAGATCATTAACATCTTCTTGGCTGAAAGACATAGAAGACCAGGTTTCATGCGTTTGGAGATCTAAGCTCGGTCCTGATCCCTCTGTCGAAGATCCAGGATCTGCCAACTCTCTGCGAGTGCGGACTCGCACATGCAACACTGACCCTGCCACCACTCGAACATCTTGCGCTCCAGTGACTACTACCCCATCAAAGGTAAGCACATACGGGGCAAGAAAGGTAACCCGATTTTGCAACCATCTTTCTACCATTGCAATTCTTTCAACAGCGTTTGCCAGGTAGACAAAGAAAACAGGATCGCCCGAACTCTGAATATGAATCACCAATGGCACGTTGTCATCAGGCAGAGTCTGAACAACAACTATCGTTGGGACATTTTGATAGATTTCTGCCACTAATGGAAACACTCGACTGGACTCCGGTGACGTGGCAAAGAGGAAGTCTTCACACCATGCGCTAAAGTCACTAATCGGTGACGTGGGGCGAAGCAAAAGGTCCGGACACATATAGCACCGATCGAAGTTGTCCGACCATATCGAAGTGCCACAATGTGCACTAGAATCTGCTGCCGTCCCTCAACCCTCGCATATGCTGCAATGTGACTGCGTGCCTCCGTCAATGTCAACACCCAGTCGAACTGGGTATTGCTTCCAAAGCCGACTGGCGGTGGCCCAGAGCTACATGTGGAGACTACAAAAGATCTCGACTCTAATGTGGAAGGGCAGCTCCCATTGACCACTTCACCAGAATGAGCAGCGACCTGTTCTTCTTGTCCCACTGCCGAACTCTGCATCAACGAAGTAGAGTCGTCTTCCAGCGTTTCCACATTGACATCTCGCGGCCGGTGTGTAAGCACCTCGTGAGCTTGCCGGACTACGCGTTCAAAATCATTGGAACCCTCAGTGGCAACCAGCCGAGCAACTTGCCTAGCTTGTTCCATAGGGTGCACACTGGCTCCAGACTGGACACTAGGACAAATTGTAGGATTAACTATCTGAACCGAAAGAGAGATCCTAGACGCAGTAGGAACTTCCACAATCTCGTCATCAGAAAATCCCGTCGACAGACTCCATGAATAAAGGTGACCCTGCATACATGTCTTCGTGTACACCATGCTCCCTGTCCTACTAGGTCAAAGACTTTTCGCACACAACATGGCTCGTTACATGCAACTGCCATCCTTACCATTGGCGGGTGAAGCGCATGTTCGGCAACTAACAACAGAGGCGCATGCTGCGATCCAGCAAATGGGGCGACCAAAAAAAGGTGACCGCTAGCCCCTCTGCTATTGGCTTCAACTGGCGGAATGACAGTGTAAAGCAAGCTGTCTTCTAATCTAGCACTAGTCATGAGACTGCTAACTTGCAATGACCAGGGGGTGTCGGGAGACAGACCCCAAGCGAAGGAGTCACCCCTCACTTGACGCTGATGCCGAAAAATCCATCCAAGGAGTGAACACGGGTCACTTACAAGCCCTTGCTCATGCAATTGTGCCTTGACAAGGTCAAACTGTCTTTCATACCAAGCCCTCTGCAATTCCAGCTGATGAAGACGCACTGGCGTGACCCAGGCCAATCTTTGGCTTGCACTGTACTGGAGTAATGAATTGGGTGATCGACCATCATCAATCCTCCAACGTGCAAATTGCTGCATGCCTGAAAATGCATCTGTTTCACTTGCGTTCTGCGAATTGTCCAAGCCCAAGCTGAACGGGGTTGCAGTGTTTTCCCCAGTACCTTCTTCAGCCATATTTGCTTCGATCTCATTGGTGGCTTCGACAGTCTCCAAATCGACAATACAATGGTTATTGGCCACAGCTCTGTCCACCCTAAAAAAGCGAAGCACCGTGCCGTCCGGCAGGTCCAATGGATCATACCAGTACCAAGTGTCGAGGAAGCTATCGATAATCCAACACTCTTCACTGATTTCACATCGGTTATCCGGAAAAGCCTTTGCAAATGCTGTCTGCGCATTGGATTCTTCCCAATCAGGACATATAAGCAGAGTAGCAAATGCTGTCCTTCCTTCCGGATACATGTGTGCCAGGTGTTGCATCGTTCTTCAATAGGCTTGGCAACATACCAGTCTGCTGTGCCTGCACTATATGGCATTACTGGTTTCAACAACAGGCTTTGGCTTCCTAGTTGCTGCCGAAAGGCATAACTCGCTTGACAAATCATGCAATCATCTCTTCTCTTGTGCAGCGACTGAAACTCACGTCGAATGCTGGATAAGTGTATACGATCATGCCACCAAACCCGATAACACCACTGGTGTTGCAACCGCCTTGCAGCGGTAAGGCTAGCGGCTAAGACATTCTGCCGTGCATGAGTACATGGTGCTCCCTGTTGAACCAGGGACACGTCATCTCCTTCACTTCCACAGACATTCTCATCCTCCTGTTCAGGCAAGGAAGCTGGCATAATGTCGATCGCAAATGTCATGCCTTCCTGGACAAACCAGGATTGTCGCCGACACGGATGCGAGTCATGACTGATTTCACAGGAGACTGAATGGTGAGCACACACTACATCCACTCCCACCATCGGCAACAAGTGCTCGCACTGCAGCAGACGCGGAGCTTCGAGGGGAATCCTCTCAACGTGATAACCATCTTCTAACATGGTCCACACAACAACCAATATTGGCATCAACCGAGTGTCATGTTCTTGAATGCCGACCATGTATATAGTATCGAGATTGTCGGCCTCTCTAGGCGTGACTTGTGGGAATACCCTGGCCGCTGTGAACTCCTGCTCGACATCGACGGCCTCCCATAACTCAAACCTCAAATGACCTACAAAATTTTGGATGTCATACAGTCCCCAGGAACACATCAGGGACCACGAATGCTCAAGGCCAGTGGAAACATGACCTAATGTGAACACAACATAGTCAGCACCCTTACGACACACAGCAGTGAACTCATTTCGCATTCCGTGATAATCCAAGACATTTGTATTCCTAGACAAACTCCTGAAAGGCAGCCCAATGCACAGCCCCACCGTCATGTGAAGATAATTCACTACTCCAGACTTGGTGTTGTAACAGATCACGTGAGAAAAGTCTACCTGATGAGACAGCAAACCTTTGCATCAGAGTAGTGATACCAGCACTGTCCTGCTCTAATTCTTGCTCTCCCAGACCTGAGGTTGCAGTGTTGTCCTCGTCTGGCCCATTGAGAACATCATCTCTCTGAGAATGGGGTGTACTTTCTGCGGCCTCGCATTGCCGCTCCTTCTGCACCACCACAAAATCAAGAAATGAGAACTCAGGCACTCGCAACTTGTCCTCTGAATGAAATATTACCTGCGGTCCTCCATTGCGGAGAGAGAAGAGCACTACAACTTGTTTGGCTTCATCCATCAAATCATCAAGTTGCAGCAACGTACCAATCTGCCTCACCGAAAAAGTGCGAGGACACATTATACTGCCTTGCGGGAGATGAACGTCCTCCCTGTGCGTGGAAGAGCAGCACCAGTGACCCAGATGTCAATCAAATGGGCCATATGACCCTCTGACGTCCTGTGGTTTTCGAAGGCCAACAAATGGACTTGTGCAGGTTCCATACCTGAAATCCTCGGGGGTTGCAGCACCACCGCTGCCACTCTAGGGACACGAAAGTCTTCATTGATGCGCCAATATTGCCGGAAATTCCTTGCCCAATTGCCTTCCTCCATGAGCAGACGATCACAATCATAAACAACTGGCAAAGCCGGATGAATTCGCCAAACAGCAAGCATGACATTATCCTCATCCACTGGGCCATAGTTCATGCCTCGGATCCACCTTTGAAGCAGATCTCGTTTGACGAAGTTTTGTGCAGCAAAATTGACTACATCATAAAGAGATTGCTTGTGCTGTACTGCCTGCTCAACACGAGCCCATCTAATCGCAGCCGATTGTTCAGGCGTGAGCTGCATGAAACTCGTGCTATCCTCGGAATATCCAAGAAGCGGCCCCGCATCATCAGCGAGGGTTGCAGTGTTATCCCTCAGACTTACACTAGCCAAAGTAACAACACCATGCCGCTCCCGAGGCGCTGTGATCACACTGTCACAAGTGCTCGAGGATCCAGA
Organism: Durusdinium trenchii; assembly: GCA_963970005.1. Lineage (NCBI taxonomy): Eukaryota > Dinophyceae > Suessiales > Symbiodiniaceae > Durusdinium > Durusdinium trenchii. The sequence goes on from CAXAMN010023584.1 coordinate 1,202,406, forward strand.
AGGACTCCGTGGCGTTGAAACTTCATCAATAAAGACATGGAAAAAGCTGCCATGCCGAATTGGAAGTCCTTGACCATAAAACCACTTCGTTCCATCCTGGGCCACCCAACATTCTAATCCATTTGCGCAGTAGTGACCGGGTTGCACTCTATCCAAGAGAGTGGCAACATCACAGTTGTCCCATCCTTTGCGAAACAGAACTGTACCAAGCCGCTTCGTTGATCCAGCTTGCTGGATGAGCACCACCGCTCCTTCAAAGGCACCCCTGGTGGTAAGCGCAAAATGCCGTCCACGAACGCCCAAATTGTGCACAATCGCTAAATCATACAAGGATGATCCCAACTCATGACTGAACATCTGGACAATCACGATAGCAGGACACCTCTTTTGCTGAGGGCACACAAACTTCGAAAAACTTCTATATCCATGTGTGTGCATGTGATGGTGAAACCACACTCTGACCGCAACATCCGATCCTACCCAGGCTTCTCCCACCAGCATTCTAGTATCCAGCTCGGCAGGAATACCTGGGTGCTTCTGCATGATTGAGACATCATCATGTCCTTCACTTAAACGAAACCATTGACCACTCTCAATTCTGTGTGATCCGAAGGAAAGTGCTGCTGACAGTGGTCACTGCAAAGTGAGACTCCTAACGTATGCTGCAACTGAAAGAGCGGCATCCGTTTCGGAACAACATGGACATCAAAAACATCATTACCCACTAAGATAACCGCGTTCTCTTCACATCTATCCATAAGCAAGAGCGAACAGGTTATCATAGATGGCTGCGGGATCACCGGCATCAAAAGGTGGCTACCAAAATTGACTCCTGCCTCATGCAATCTCGATACAGCCCAATTCAAGTCCGGTTCAAGCAGCAAATCAGCATTCACCACAAATGACCACCTTTCCTGAGCTGCAAAGATCTGGACAGGGACATCACCACCATGAACTAGGTGCCTTTGCGCTACAACTTGTGCCCATACAGCGCGATGCAACAATTCAACACCACTATCGGCCGACGTTCCGTTTCCAGCACTCCTCATTGGGGCCTCATCAACTGGAAGTCCACTGATGTTGTGCAGCCCCGTGGCATCAACTGTGAGTAGATAAGTGAAAAAGATCACTCTCCAGACAGCATACTGCACTTGGATAGGGAGTCTGGCTTGCCTACGCGCATTGCCAACCCAAACTATTTTCTTGGCACGCCGACTGTGTTTACTAGGACGAACTTGATCTAGCATCCTGCGCATCAGGCCAACGCCTACCAGCAGAATCGTCAGGGCATCAAGACACAGCTTACACCAAATTAGACGTTTCTGCACTGCGTTGATCATACCGGAATTGCCGACAGGCTGCCGCGCAGTGCTCGGCTCTCGAATCCACGCTGTGTCTGCTCAGTGTCTCGCCTACTTTCTGCTGCAGGGTGGGATGGAAGCCACTGAAGAGACTCCGGACATCGCTTCGATTGCGAGGAGGATGAGCAACCTACTTGAGATTGCTGACCTCAGGCAACCCAAGAACTGGAAGGACCGTCGACAGAAACAATCAGATTCTGTTCTCCTTGCCTCCTTTGTGGTGGGACTTCTTTGCCCAGCAGGACTTTGCTTCCTCTACTTTCCTGAAGCAAGGGCAGGATCAATTCCCATGACAGTGGGCACAGCTTTTGCTGGCCCAGTCGGTGTGGACACCAGGCTCGGTGTGAAACACTTGTTCTTTCGAGCTATGGATGATTTTTCGCTCGACGGGAAACTTCCATTGAGAAAATCTGGGTGTCAGGGACTGCAGAGCTGCATTGGATTTCAGAAGGGAATCGCCTGTTGGTGACCAATGGCCTCGAGCCAGTGTTTCTAGCTCCTGGGAGTCGTCAAGCTGTGGATCAGAATCTATACCGCCAACACCCTCTTGTCTGCCACATCGCAGTGGAGCGCCTGGGGTTCGACAGGCAGTTATACATTCAAGCTCGAGTCACTCTCGTACATCCTCTCACTGCTTCGGACATTGCTCACTCAGTACCCTGATTTGTTTCCTGGTGCTACGAAAGCAGCGACTTTGAGAAGAACTCCAGCTTCATCTGTGGGAGATGCTGCTGTCATGAATCCGGGCTCCAACCCCATCCGAAAAGAAGGTGGTTCGACTAACAGTTAGACCATTCTGGCATCCACCCCTACCATCTCAGAAAATAGGCCAGGAGCCCTATATAGTGATGGTAGACGTGGCATCGACCGCCTCTCTTTTTCGCAAAAGATCCCTACCACCGTTGTTCTCGTGTTCGACCCCTACCACTGAAAACCGATCTCCGAATCGATCCAGACGAAACCAAGTCCGACTTGGCAGTCGTCGACCGATTGGTCCAGGGCTGGTGGAACAAACGGGGTCAATGTCCCTAGGGCTCCAACTGTAACTGCCTCCTGAGAAGATGGGACAGGGGTGGGTGCCAGGGGGGCCGACTACCACCTTTCTGAGTGAGGATATGGTTGGAGGTGTGGGGATAGTTAACCAAAAGGGATCAAACTATAAGTACCGAACCTTGGGTTCGGTATCTTCCTGGACCCGACCAAGACCACCGAACCACTGTGTCTGGTTTGTGTGTGTGTGTGGGTGAGAACGGCGACCAGGGCTGAGCAGGGCGACCTTTCATCCAACACGAAGGGCGACTCCTTTGGTCGAGAATAAACTGAACTATAGGCCATGACGTTGGCTATACCCTGCTACACTTTCAGCAGACCATAAAAAGAATGGGAGAGACACCATGTGTGTGTTTAATGTGTTTGTAGTCTAAAATCCTTATTATAAAGCAATATATAGTTCTTCTTTTGTGAAAACCATTGAATTTATTGTTGTTGCAATCCCCGGGTATAGAGGTGCTCAAGGAACTCTATTTGCAACTGCAACTATAAGTGATTTGTTGATCCTGGAAGGGCCAGCAGCTTCCTGATACTTCCTGTATTTAGATGTTCAAGGCTAGCCCATTTTTGCGCAACAAAGCCCAGAGAGACTATGTGACTGTACTTTCAGAAAAGTTACTTTACTTCGAGTGATCCCCACCAAGACATTTCAATCATTTGACTTGATGCCATAGTGAGGAGCATGTTGCCATGGTCGTGAGTATTGTAGTTCTCGATTTTGCTTGTGGGTCCTCGGGTTGTGTGCTGCGGTTGTGTGTTGTGGTTGTGTGCTGTGTTGTGGTTGTGGTTGTGTTTGTGATTGCGTGTTTGTGGCTGTGTGTTTGTGATTGTGTGTTTGTGGATGTGTTTGCGGTCGTGTTTGTGGCTGTACGTTTGTGGTTGTGTCTTTGTGGTTGTGTGTTTGTGGTGTGTTGTTGTGGTTGTGTCTTTGTTGTTGTGTTGTTGTGGTGTGTGTTTGTGGTTGTGTCTTTGTGGTTTTGTTGTTGTGGTTGTGTGTTTGTGGTTGAGTGTTTGTGGTTGTGTGTCTGTGGTTGTGTGTCGATTGTGTCTTTGTGGGTGTGTGTTTGTTGTTAAGTTTGTGGTTGCGTGTTTGTGGTTGTGGTTGTGGCTGTGTGCTTGTGGTTATGTGTTTGTATTTGTGTGTTTGTGGTTGTGTTTGTGGTTGTGAGCTTGTGGTTGTGTTTGTGGTTGTGTGTTTGAAGCATACTATCTGCCATTCTATCTGGCAAACTATCTGACATACTATGTGGCATACTGTCTGGCATACTATCTGGCATTTTGTCTGGCATACTATCTGTCGTTCTATCTGGCATATCTTCTGGCATTCTATTTGGCATTTTATCTGGCATTCTATCTGGCCTTTTTTTCTGGCATTCTATCTGGCAATGTATCTAGCAATCTATCTGACACACTATTTGGCATACTATCTGGCAATCTACCTGGCATTCTATCTGGCATTTTATCTGGCAAACTGTTTGGTTGAGGTCCAGCGGTGCACACTGCGATCGGATTCTTGCGGTTGAGGTCCAGCGGTGCACACTGCGATCGGATCCTTGCGGTTGAGGTCCAGGGGTGCACACTGCGATCGGATCCTTGCGGTTGAGGTCCAGGGATGCACACTGCGAGGGGATCCTTGCGGTTGAGGTCCAGGGGTGCACACTGCCATCCGGAGCTGGCCAGACAAGATCGGCGAAGCAGATTGGCGATGAAGATTGGCGAGGCGATGACGATTGGCGAGGAAGGAAGCAAGGAGGAAGGAAGGAGGGAAGGAAGGAGGAAGAACAACTGTGATAAAATCTAACAACCCTCACCTGGCAGGTGGGGAAAAATATCAGGATTTGTTCAGGTATTTTCAACACAATTAAGCAGAAACCTGGACCCCATAAAAGCTAGTATCCATGTCTGTCACATATATGCCTACATTGACCCCTCTGGCACCACCCCTGGCCGTTTCTCGGCAGTCCGACATGGCAGTCCCATGTGTCGCGTCTGGGTGTTCGCCGAGGTCTTACCATCTCTGCAGGAAGTCTTAAAGGGACGCAAGGCCCTGAGGGAATCCCTCGCGGGCGACCGGGCCACTTGGCAGGTCGGTCGAAACGACCTGGCAGGTCCGACGTCGGTGCGACTGGTGCCAGTCTCCCTATAGAAGTCGAGGAGCTCGACCATATTTTGCTCAGTGAAAGTATTGGAACTTCCCGAAATCCGGAAATTACTGAAAAGACTAATATAGACGCTTTGATTCTCAGGGGGGTGTTAGGTTTTTTGGGGCCAAGCCTCCCAGGGCTGCTGAGCTGCTTGGGCGCAGCAGGTTTTCACGCGAGTCCGTCGCTCGCAGCAGGCGATGGTCATCCCATCCCTCAAGGAGGCCGCGGGTCGGCGTTGCTCGGGAGGGAGGAATCAGCAGCAAAGTCCTTTTCGGATGAGCCAGAAACCATATTTTCCCTGACGTCTCACCGGCTCGCGAGTCCGACCCCACCGACACCGGGTGCCAGATGAGCGCCGATGGGGAGGAGGCAGGGTCGGAGGGGTCGCAACCAGATCCGCACGGAGGTGCAATTGGAATGTTCCCTAGGGCTCCAAGTGCCTCCTGAGAAGAAGGGACAGGGGTGGGTGCCAGGGGGGCCGACTACCACCTTTCTGAGGATATGGTTGGAGCCTTAGGGTTAAATCGTCTGACCTCCCATCATCATGTCATATCCTGCCCGTCATATCCCATTTTCTGGGGTTCTTTGGAGGATAAGTCTAATTAGCATGAAGCAGCGAGTTCGGCGCGTTCAATGTGTGCATGAAAAAGGCCAACCGCACAAAAACACACGCCGACGGATTAGAACAGCGTATATCTCAGTCTAATAAGGGGAATGCCAAGCCAGCCACTGGTCTCACAGCCAACCGATATGGCAAACAGCAAACTCTAGGGATCCACATACCCTCTGAGAAGGTACTTGGACCCTCCAAGCCTACATGAAAAAAAATATCCAGTCACCTTCGGAGAAGGTACTTGGATCCCTATAGAGAAAGATAATTGCAAGCAATGTCATGTGCGGCTTAGCTGGAAGAAGCCAGGTGCGCTTTGCGCATACGAACATGACAAAACCACCCTTCTGTTTGTGTCTGTGCTGTTGCAGGGCAGCTCCGACATGCGACCTTTCAAGAGGCGACCCGGGCTGAAAGACATGCAGCCCGAAACGGTAGTGCTGACCTTTCAACGGCAGTGCTCCCTTCTGACGACGTGCGACGTTGCCCGAAACTGCGTTCGGGCGAAGACGTCCTAGAGTCGTTTTTCACAGCCGAGCAGCATGACATGCAACGAGCATATACCACCCTGCCCAAGACTCCGGGCCCTCAAATATGCCAAAGGCAGACATCTACACTGCTGTACAGGTCAGCTAACTGTGGGCCCACGATGTTGAAAAAACACCCGGGAGCAACTTCGAATAGAAACCGCACCCCTTTCTCAAATGCCACCAACACACTTCAAACCAAAGGAATGTGAGCTCGGAGTTTCCTGCTTGTGTTCTTCTGCAGTGGAGGACTGAATGTCCAACGAAAACAGACAGTTGTAGGTTCTTTGGACTAAAAGGCAGACAGGAGATGACAACTATGATTTTCAGCGGGCAGCTCCCAATTCTTCTCCCTCCAAGTATGGTTAGACCTGCAACCTTGTGGTTGTTTCTTTTTCTTGGTCTCTATTTGGTCGGTAGTTCCACTGACCATCAATAGGTTTGCTCACCAGACAAACTTCCTCAACCTTAAAAAAATCACGTTCGGGAACCACGCCTGCAGCTCACCCATCAACGCCCGTTGCCCGTTGAGTATCATAAAGCTCAGATATCAGAAAACTATTGAGAAAACCCGCAGACTCAATTAGAAGGCAATGACTTCAAGATATGTTTTTCGCACCATAGGCTCGAAAACAACAGGAAACACACTCTCCTCGGAAGTTCCAGTTCTTGCAAGGGAGGCCGGACAAAAAACATACAAACAAGGCTTCTCCCGGGGGTTTGGACCAAGAGTTCCGTGACTTCCCGCCCAAGGCTCCACCGGTTTCCCACCCCCAGGCCTTGGAACGCAGCGCCGAACCGAGCGAACCGAGCGGTGCCGCTGAAGTGGACCGGGAGCGAACGAAGAGGGCGGCGTCCGTGTTTGGGTGCGGCGGACCGGGCGAAGACGAATCCGATTGGAATCCATGCGCTATAGGACCCTCCAAAGCCACCCCCGGCAAACCTTCTGCGAAGGTACTTTGAGCCCTAGGGCTAGGATTTCCTGACCAACCATGGATTTAATGGTCTTTCATGGTCTTTCCCTGAGGATCCAAGTACCTTCTCAGAAGGTGAGCAGGGAGACACTCTTATGTAGGTTTGGAGGGTTCAAGTACCTTCTGAGAAGGTATTGGATCGCTATAGGGTTTATATACTAGAAAACTATTAATGGTGTACTAAGGATTTTACGCTACAAAACCAGGTCAATCATTGTTTCAATGGTCGAACTGAAGGCTAGGGCATATACTAAAAATGGCCAGGGCTGTCTATCGGATTTAAGGTTTGGCTTGGCTTGGCTTGGCTTTTCACTTTGATAAGGTTTGGCTTGGCTTTGTGCGGGCTTTGATTGCTTCATCCACGCTGCATCCTTGTCGAGAGCCAGGCTGTTGTTGACCCGTGCGTAGGGCATCCGTCGGCCAGACTCTTTCATGTTCATGTCAGCTTTCCGTGATTTTCAATGTACAGTTATGCACGTAAATATATCAGCCCCTTTCCCAGAAAGATCTATCAAGAAGGTCTTTTGAAACAGGACATTTCAGGAGCAAACCAGTTCGTGACCCGTTGGATTTGAGGATGACTCGCTGACTCGCCATCGCCAGCCATACGCGGTCACGACCTAGAGACACCGAGGTCACCTTTGAACAGGCTGTATAGATGAAGTGAACGGCAATGACAGGGCAGATGACTGGTATCCAGGAACCAAGGTTTGGATTAGACCTGAGCATTCGGACCGGATCGTGGTACTTATGGGATGAGGGCGGCTTGGGCGCAAAAGGCTTGTGATAAACCCCTTCAGCCTCCGCCGGACGCCGGCACTCCAGGACGCCTCGCAGCGCACGTCCGATGCGCCGCGGGCCGAAGGCGGTGTGGATTTTGGTTTTGGTGTGGTATTTTCAAGCTAGGAACATGATCCCTAGGGCTCCAAGTACCTCCTCACCCTCTAAACCCACCCCAGTCCCACCTTCGAAGGTATGACTGGAGCCCTATAGGGGATAGTTTCTCATGATCTTCCAAGATACTCCGATGTTTGGTATTTGGCTTGGGGTATTTCTCATGATAGTTCCAAGAGTCCAAGAGAAAACTATAGATGCATCTCCGGTACCGAAAGAAAACGTGGGTACGGTACAGTCGGACTTTTTTCATATTGATTACGTTGGAGGGTAGACACAAGTGCAGCACCCTTATCGGTCCCCGGTTGGAATACGATCGAAAATACGATCGATCGTTGCGACGACTCGCGACTCTATCAAACGACTGTGACGCCACTATCGGTGTTTCATGTTGTACCTAGGATTCTGAATCCAATTGATGCCAACGAAATGCAGAGTCTCCTCTCCATCAAGTACATGGTTTGTTATGTTCGGAATGTTGTCGCTGTTTTGTTCAAAAGCTTGAAACAACTCAATCAGATGCTATAAGTGTAACTGAGTTCGACTGGTTTGGAAGACCAGGGCATATATACCTGCAACCTTGTGGTTGTTTTCTATATCGTATTTTCTTGGCCGGTTGTTTCACAGACCTTTATAGGTTTGTGAACCACACAAACATTCGCAACCCAAATAAACATGGTTGAAAAAGGCACCTTCGGGTTAAAACGCCCCTTGGCTCACGGACTGGAAAAGCCCGTAGCACCTGCAACCTTGTGTATAAACGCCCATGGAAGTGCCCATGGAATATCAGAAACCTATAGAGAAACATGTATAGTACGGACTCAAATATAAGGCAATGACTCATGACTCCAAAAAAGGTTGTTCATTCCGCAGATCGAGAGCAGTAACGCATGAGGACATTCGAGGTATATATAGCTATTATACTGCAGTCCTCGGATCTGTTCATCCCGGCCAAATGGAGGATTCGTTCGATTTCCTTCAAAGCCTCCTTTTCCACCGATGTCCTCCATACGGAGGCCCATCCGCGGCAGCCGAGCTCCGGCGGGGAGTGTGCTACGACGCTGGGGTGCTCGGTGTGGCGTTTACGGGCGTTGGCGTCGGGCGAGTCGGGAGCGAGCTGGTGCTTGAGTCGTGAACGATGTCGGGGGTTGAACGAACTAAATCGTTCCTCGTTCCGCTCATCGACCGATCTTTTCACTGCCTACTCTGGATGCACTTGGCCGGATGTGTTTAAACTGGTCTTCACTCAAACCTTTGCTTGTCTCCTTGCTTGGATACTCTTGGCCAATTTACTCTGGATACACTTGGCCGGATGTTTTTACGTGCAGAATTGATGCCGAACTTGGCCGGATTGAATAGATAGTTTGGCATCAATTCTGACAGATCCAGGTAACTGTTTTGAGAGCCAAAGATGGTGAAACATGGTCGGACGAACAGTGACCTCAGTCCAGGAACTTCTGAACACTCCCCCTTCTTCAAAACATGCCCCACGCCGGGCGTGGACCGAGCAAGTGGGGGGACCCTGAGTTCGATCCAAATACCTTGTTAGAAGGTATTTGGACCCTCCAAACCCATTCCAAATGTCCACTTGGATGTAGCAAGTTGAGAATCCAGGGCCGCTGCCTGGTTTGAAACCAATCGACCCAGCTGGGTCGACGCCACGTAGCGCCAAGGACTTGGACGACACGCCGAGCGCAGCGGTCGACGCTGCACCGAGCGACGCAGCGGTCGACGGAGCACCAGAGCCAGCCGTGTCCTCCGTGGGGGTACTCAGTGTTTGCCATACCAACACCATCCCTGTATGGAATAGTTGCACCAGGGTCATAAATGGGGTACATGTTTGTATATAACTAGTTCATATACATGAGAAATTGTTTGGGATGCGTACGCGTATAGGGATCCAGTGGTACCTTCTCAGAAGGGTGTTTTGGGTGGGTTTGGAAAGAAGCACATTGCATGGGTGGCCTGGTTGCTGACTTCAAAGAAACATTGTTTTACTCAAGGATTCTAACACTGACAAAACAGGTCAACCATATTTAAAGTGGTCCAACGGAAGGTTTTGTTGTATATGAGCTGTGGCCCGCAGTTGTTCACCATGTTCCGCCCTTATTCACTCGGACAATGGGTTCTGGGGCCCCCCCCTGTTCGGAACCACTGCCGGGGTGGATCTTGTGCCAGTCCCTGAGTGTGTGGTAATTCGAAAGGCCAAAGGCCGGGAGCAAAACACCGGTTAGTTTGTGAGAAAAACAACATCCAGCGCCCGTAAGTACAGGTCTGTTTGTGGCCTCAAACCAAGGGGATCAAGTTCAGTGACTTTGAAGAACCGGGCATTGATATTTTTTGATCTTGCTTTGCCCAGGGATCGTAGGACTCTGATTTCAAAACATAGCTGAACTGGCAGCTGCCATCACTTCGTGCCGGTAGGCCGCGGCCTGTCAGTGTTTGGGGATAGATCAAAACCGGGAGGCCCAG
>CAXAMN010023584.1:1217421-1268311 GCA_963970005.1 Durusdinium trenchii
GATGATGATGATGATGATGATGATGATGATGATGATGATGATGATGATGATACTGGTGGTGTCAAATAAGAATGATGATCAGAATGGCCAAGATCAAGCAGATGTGGATAATCTCAGTATATACCTGTTGGACACTCTTGTACTACGCTCTTGCAGGGACACGGTGATGGGACACCCTTATGGGACACTCTTGTAAGGCATTCTTGTTGGACACTCTTGTGGGACACCCTTGTCACCCATTCTCGTTGGGACACCCTTGTCGGACTCTTATAACGCATATAAGACACTCGTGTAGCAGATTCTTGAGGGAAACTCTTGTAGGAATGTGTAGGGCACTCTTGTAAGCACCCCTGGCCCTTTTGGAGGACCGTTGTTTGTCTTATCGATTGCAACGCTTTGCGCATCATCCGAGAGCAACGTCTCTTTCCGAATATATTGTCGACGATGTGATGAATGAATGGACCCGGTCTGGGTTCAACCTTGAGAAAAGGCAGTGTTTGATTGATGGTCTGAATCAAGAGCTTCCAATTTGTCGGTTCCCCCCATTTAAGGACGATGAGAGCTTCACTTCGCTCTCGAACAGCGCAGGGTGAGGATTGAAAATATGGTCATGACCCGAGAATGTGTAAATTTGCTGAGCAGGACACGGGTTCATGCAAGGGTAACAACATGGCGCTTGGATTATTCAAAGCCATTCGGCGACCAGACCAAGCTTTACTACCGTTTGGACCATCGCTCATGACGCCTCCATACGAGACGAATAGCGCGACAACGCGTGAGCAGAGAAGAGCCGTTTTGTTTGGGCTATGGCTATGGCCCTTGACTCATTGATCATCACCATGATGATTTGGCAGAAAGTATATCAACAACACTGGTCTCAAGTTGACCCATCAACACTGCGTGTACGGCGTTGCTCTTGCTCTGAAATGTCAATACAGTGCAGTTCAGAAGCCAATTTCTGAAGATAGCGACGAGGTCGCATGAGACAGATGGCGAACGATGAAGGAAAGATGAACGATTGAATACGTTCGAGGAGTCTTCACCATTTTTTTTTCGAAGATCGACATGTCTACTCTTGACGATGTACCTAGAGAGGTTGAACAGCCCTTTTTTCGCGCATCCCATATGTACCACTACAGGGTCGTAGTTCAGGTCTCTCAACCTCTCTTGGCATCCACTGTGACGACGAATTCGTGGCGTCGCGCTCCATACGGATGAAGTCTGTGGTGGTGACGCGTACCTCCTCAGGTTCGGTATGACTGGACCCTCCAGTCCCACCCACCCCAGTCTCACCGAAGCGAAACGATACGGTACGACTGGAGCCTGTATGGGATTCAGAGAATGCGATGAGAAGATGTGACTCAAGATGTGATGAAGGTGACTCTGTTGACTTCCGCTGATTTTTGGGTGGAGACGATCTCAGTGTTTTGCCTCCGCGTCGTGTGATTTCATCATTTTGGTCTTCGGTATTCTCAAACCACTGCACCAGCATTGCCACCCAAATCGATAAAGAGGTGCCTACAGGGCAAGGGTGCCCATGATCCACTCACTCAAGGACTACTTTTTTGGGAGGAAGGCGTATTTTACTAATTGCACTTTGGCCACCCCTCCAAAAGTCTCCACTGGTTAGGAGAAGGATTGTTAGGAGAAGGTCTCCACTGTAGGTTTCGGCCGAGCATCAAACTTTGCTGCGGAACATGTCCTGGCACATAAGTGGCTGAGATCCCGCAAAGACAACCCTGGAAGAGTATATGTAGAGCTACACCCATTGCTTTGGGGGTCTCGTTCTTCTATGTTTTCTTGAGGAAGTTGAGCTTCCACTTGGCGCGATCAAAATGAGAAAGTGTGCAAAACAATCGGAAACACGCAGTACTAAATATATGAAAGACCAAATTAGAACCACACAATAGGAAACGTAGGAAACAGATATGGACTACTATGGAAGTGGAAAAGCTTCCTTCATTGTGCAGGAAAGGATAGGAAAGGAGTCTTCCAAGCGGCCATGTTCCACTTCCATGTGATGTTTGTCAGAGTGTACAGTGCAAACCCACATGTCATTGGGCTTGCCACGTGTGGCCCCGTGTTGGCCCATGCAAAGTCCCGTGGTCCAGAACTCTCCGAAAAAGAACTTGGGTTTGGTCAAATAGTGTTTGTTAAACTATCAAACTCTTATCAAAACCCTTTCAAACTTGGGTTTCGATTTTAGTCGATATTTATCAAACTCCTTCTTAAAGGCTTAGCAAATCTTAGCAACTACAAGCATTGTTGATGCTTATCCATGACTCTCCGAAACAGTTGGAGACGTGCCTTGGAGGAGGAACCTCTTTGATGGTATAGAGTTGATTGACACCATGCACCTTGTTTGATGTTGAACTGGTGTTCTTCTGTACCCGTTGGACATCGTCCTCGTCCTTCCAGGTGCGACAAGATCGAGCTCCACGGACGGGTCATGCGCGTGGCGCCCATCTCCAGCGAGAAGCCGCTCGGAACGGGTGACCGGGTGGCGGATCGAGCGCGACGAACGGGCGTCCCGGACGGGGGCGAGGGAAGAGATAGAAGTTCCTGGTCCGGCGATCATGTAGGCAGCACTGTCCTTAGCAGTGTAAACGGTACCTTTGCCGTTTGTTCAGATGTTTTTGTTGTTTCTGCAATTCTCCCATTTTGAGAGTCAACGTCTTTTTGGGATTGACTGTAAACGCTCTTTTGGCGATTGTCGGGAAGTATATTTTTGAAATGGGATCCCTTGCCTGTACATGTTGTAAAAGAATGGCGTGGTATTTGAAAAAGACGGTTAGTCAAATCGGTCTTTTAAAAAACCTAAGAGTCCAGTCCTCAACTAAGTTGGTTCTGCTCTACGACAGTGACATTCTGCTCTATGACAGTGACAGGCATTCCTGAAGTCTAGTCAGACCATGTTTATTAATAGAGTTGACTGGACTCCAGGGATATGCCATGACGTGAGACACGTCTGCATATCCGACAGAATGTTCTGGGGATTGTGAAGAGCAGCTGATTCGCATGGATTCAGCTGTAGTGCAAGGCATGACAGCTGCAAGGCACCTCAAGTCGTTTGGAATTTCCTAGGGAGTACATTCTCAGAAGGTACGACTGGACCCTTCTGGCACCTGCATAACATTGTCGAACACATTACCCACCTTCTTCTTCGCTGTTGGGTGTAATCTGACACCATACCGACCAAGCCTTTTGTTCACGTCCCGTTAGCTCTATGGAGCCGTCCGGAACCTTGAATAAATCATGGATACATATCTTGAGAGCCTTGAATCAGACCTCAACATTCCCCAATTAATTTTATGATGCTTTCACTATTTTGTGTGTTTTGTTTAAATTTGATGACTTATACTTACTAGGAATGGGATGCATGCCGGGTTGAGTATGATCAAGATTTTCTAGATTAACCACCACCAGTCATCACCGCGTCACTTTGATGCATGATGCTGAACAACCATTTATAGTCTAGAGATGTCTAGAGTCTATAGTTAATTTCTCTTGCGAACCTCGCGGGTGGAACGACCTATGTTTGCTTCCCAAGGAATCTATATACTCAAGGCAAAGTGCGTAGCAAATTCGCATTTGTTGACAAAGTAGTATTTGTTTTCAAATCAACAGTTGAACAAAAACATTGAAATGTTGTTTGTTGTTCCATACTAGTGACATCAGTGTTGTGATAAAGAATGGTACGACATGGTATGAAATAGGCTTCAACAGACAAGCAGCTCAGAGTGTCAATCAAATGTCGAATGCGTTTAACTTAGCAAATACATTTGCAGACAAAAGTAGCATGTGTTCTGAAGATGTGCTGACCGTTTGAGATACAAAGGGAGAAGTTTGGTTGTTATGTTGCCAACATGCAATAGAATGAGCTTGAGTGCCCAAGAGATTGTACATTGTACACACCAGGTTATTTGGGTGGTTGCAACTGGAACAGACAACTGTGAGACAGTGTTTGATTTTGATGTGTCATTCCAATGTCTACGGATCTACGATTGAATCATACAGTGTGAATTGTCAGTTAATTTTTGAACAATACACACAAGTAACATCATATTACTATACACTCATTTATGAATCAATATCATACGTACATGCCTTCATCTTACTTGGTGACTTGAAGCAACAACCAACTCCACAGAATCCCCCAGCGCTCGAGAAAAAGGCGACACGGAGGTTCCAAGCTCGCCAGCTCGCCGGAGGTTCCAATTCGAGCTCCCAAGCGACATCAAGGACCGTGCGTCGACCGGTCTCGACCGCGGCTTGGTCCGTCTATGAGTGCCGTGGAACTCGAAATCTGTCAGGAGGACCTTCGAAATCTTCTCCAGGAGGCGCCAAAAGGGTTGAGCGCCTGCAGCCGGTCACGTCGGGTGTGCGCCCTTTTTCAGTGGACCTCAGGAACCGGACGATCGGAGGCGTGGTTTCACGATGGCTGGGACAAGAACCCCAAGACCAGCAAGTCCGCTGGGCACCCGAACGAACGAACGGCGCATGAGTTCAAGTTGGGTAAACATCTATAGCGAGTGCTTTTGCATACTCATTTCCTAGGGCTCCTGGCCCATATCCTCAGGTTCGGTGGTTAGGCCGCACCCACAGGCAGTTGGAGCCCTATACGGTTCCGAACGTCGCATCTGACCGGTGAATCGACCCCCAAGACCCACCCACCCACCCCAGTCCCAGCGAAACGGTGGGCGAAAGGGGATCTGAAAGTGGGCACTTTGATCACCAAGCTGGATCCCTTTTCCAAGTCGGCTTCCCATGGCAGTGCAAAAAAGATGGGCACCTGTTCATGGCGTCTCGGGCCCAACCTGCATCTTCGGATGCAACATGTGTGCCTTTAAGGGATCCTTTCTTAGATGATTGAGTACCTGGACCATCCTGTCGGGGTGCCCTGTCTGGAAGCCGAACGGCCGGATCCGTGTGGGGTAGTCCAGCCAGGACACCCCGACAGGATGGTCCTGGTATTGATGGTTCACCGTCGGAAGATCCTGGTGGCCCGCGGTTCGACGCCCGGGAGGCCTATGAGGGCAAGAACATCAGTACCATCAAGGCGGGATGGTCGCAACAAAGGAATATTAGAGAATGCGATGTGTGTTCGCAACAGGCTTGAGAAAGACCTTGTTTTTGGCCCATAAATTGGGAGGATTCAGATAACCAGTGGGATTCAGGAGCTCAGGCAAGTGCCTGGGTGCCGTGACGAAAACAATAAAGGGTTTGTTGATGGGTTTGTTGATGGGATCTTCCCAGGAAAACAATCCGAACCGAGGGTGTCACTTGGTCACTTGGAGTATGGACAGATGGGAAAAAACAACTTGGCCGAGCAAAAGAACAAGGAAGGCAGGTGCCATGTGTTTACCTGCAGAGGTGCCGTGTGTGTTATGCTTTCTTGTTCCAGCAGCCACATATAATATCGGTCGTTGAATTTGGAGTATAGTTGTTGCCTCACTCGAGTTTCACCCTGACTACCCTGACCGTCCACACCTTAGTTGCCTTAAATGGTGGATCAGAGACGGCTTCATGGGATCAGTGGCTGTTCGCCATGACACCAACAGCTAGCTTCTTATTGCCTAGGGCTCCAAGTACCTTCTAAGAAGGTGTTTGGGGTGGGTTTAGAGGGTCCAAATACGTTCTGAGGAGGTACGCCAGGAGCCCTAAGGCCCTACAAATTGTGTTCGCGCGGGATCCTCCACACTGATCCCACACCCTTCCCAGCTGTGTCCTCACTTTGAGAAATCCCATTGATGGCGGCCCTCGACGCCCTCTCTCTTCTCCCCGGCCGTGTGGGTGGACGCTGCGTCCCAGGACGCCTGGCAGAAGCGGCATCCAGGGACGAAGCTGAATACCACCAAGCTGGGGGTGCCCAGCTGTGTCACTCCGCGCCGACGAACGCATACATGGAAGGCCATGCATATAGCCAGAAGAAACGAAACCACCGGACCCAACTGCCAGGTGCCTCGGAAAAAATGGGGTCCAGGTCCGGTCCCCGAAACCCCAAGCA
Organism: Durusdinium trenchii; assembly: GCA_963970005.1. Lineage (NCBI taxonomy): Eukaryota > Dinophyceae > Suessiales > Symbiodiniaceae > Durusdinium > Durusdinium trenchii. The sequence continues at coordinate 1,223,429 of CAXAMN010023584.1, forward strand.
ATCAGGCAAATCATTCCCATCCATCCAAGTCTGTTTAGAAGAATTCCTGCACACCCGCGGTCGAATTCCTGCGTCTTCGGTGAACAAAAATACCCGCGCCGTTGACTGTGTGATCGGTGTGTCTTCGGTTTGCAGCGTATATATTTCCGCCGTCGTAATCAAATGCCGCAATCCTAGAAACATGCCGCAACCCTGAAACAATCGCGGCATTTCTTCAAAACCTGTTTTCCTGAGTGGCATAAATGTCCATGCCAGTGGAGTCTGTTTCTTCATGCTGAATGTGCGGAACTTGCGCAAGTGTCGAATTCAGTCATGAGTCATGGGCTGTACGTGTTTCTTTTGAACCTTTACTTGCCCTAGGGCTCCTGGCGTACCTCCTCAGAAGGCATGACTGGACCCTCCTGGCACCCACCCCAGTCCCACCTTCGAAACGAAGGTGCGACTGGAGCCCTAGGGTTGATGATTTGATCCCACTGACTCATATTTGTGGAGTTGAACACCAACGGGCGCCCCTTGGTCGACTAGACAGGTCTTAGTCGACAGTTGTTCCAGTCCGATTCCGGAAGCTTGTGTCTCGCTTTGGGAAGTACCGGGTCTCGGATTTTGATGGACATAGTCTGACCCATTTGGTTCACTTCCTTTTTCTCGTGCAAGTGGAGGTGAAACTCCACCTGCCAAATGGCCTTTTGGAAGATCATCCGAAATCGAGCCGTCTTCCATCCACTTCCCGGATCGCAACAACAAAAACCGTTCTCTTTTGTTTCGTTACGCCCTTCACAGCCGCCTGAGGCCCCGAGGCCCCCATTCGGGCCCCTCAAGACCGACCCTTGCGCTGGTACAGAACCGAAACCGAAGGTCTTGGTGCTGGGTTTGGACGCTTGGAACAGATCTGAGGTGGGGCTTCAAGAACTTCTCAACGGCCTTGAAGACGCTGGAAGGTGCGTGTGCGTGGGTTTCCTCTAGAAGAAGAAGCAGGGGCCTATCCCACGCGCTTTCGTTCTCTTTCTTATCACCTGCTGGCGATCTTGTTTGATAGAAACGACAGAAACATCGGCTTCCCCACTTACCACGAACAGCCGGGAACTGTCGTTCGCGACCCTCGCATTGGTGTCTCTCTTTGTGGGACCGAACAGTCTCAGTCCAGGCCTGGGTTCCTGACCGAAAATCCTGGGATCTCGGACGGTCACGAACTGAAGGTCCTGGAGGTGGACATTGAGCTTATACGACCAGCACCGGCACCGAAATTCGGGATCACCTTAATTCGAAGCCCCTCCTGTTTACACTGATCTCCAATTGGACACCCCTTGAAGGTCCAGGTATGTCCAGTATAGTATATTCCAGTATGTTCCATGGAAAGGAAACGACTTGGGATACCAGGTGAGTGCATGGACGACCAGAGCTGGATGACGACCGTGGGCGTGAAGGGACACACCCCCATGAGCAGCGTAGTGCCTGCAGCGGTGGGATCGATTTGAGCTTGAAGCGCCTTGAAGCGCAGGTTAGAAAAGGTCTGCCATTTCAGATCAGAATCAGATTGCTTACTTCATCCATATGTTCAGGTCATACGGATTGCTTCGAAGCTCCAAAAAATGGCTCGCTCTCCCCGCGTCCCTCGGCGCGTCATACTATGAGTCGGGGCGGCGGTCGGATCGGGTGTCGACGGCAGGAGTGGTGTTGGAACATCACCTTGAGAAGACGCTGACCTACCTCGCCTTTTTCCAAGACTCGGAGAAGCACCAGGAGTTCTTGCAGGCGTGATGGCTCTGACAACCGGTGTAGTTGGACGACCTCGAGATCTTGTTGATCTCAGAGAACATAAAACAACCAAAACCAAAACAAAACCTTCCGAAGTTGGGGTCAACGAGAAGACATTTTTAAGCCCCAGCTCACTATAGATCTGTATACATGGGCAACCGGAGTTAGTTGGTTTCTTATTTTGCTTCACTACCGTAGGGCTCCAACCACCTCTTGAGAAGGTGGTTGGGGAGGGTGCCAGGGGGGTCCAACCACCTTCTGAGGATATGGTTGGAGCCCTAGGGCTAGTAGGTCATGCGATCCAGTGGTCTCCAGAATCCATTCCGAGAGCCGGTCGGCTGAGCCCGTGTTTTGGGCAACCGCGACCACCATCCCCGTTGTTGGATCGCTGAGATGCTGGGAGGCCGAGCTCCTTTTTGAGTCAACCATGTTTAAAAACCCATTTGTGCTACCCTGAGAGTCCGGGCCCTCAAATATAAAGCTGAGCTTCGATATTGGTTCCGGAATCGCTAGCTGTCGGTGTCAACGTCCGACCCCGGGTCCGGTCGGGCCTGAGCTAGGATTCTTAGGGTCGAATGATACCACCTCGCTGTGAGTTTGGGAGTCTGGGAGCTCCCAAGTTGAACGTCACGTCGAAAACCAACCATGTCAGCGATAGCTTGGTGGATAGCAACTGTTTGGTGTGGGGGGCAACCGCAGATAAAACAAACGCTTCTTTTGATGGCTTCATGAATCAATGGTCGTTGGTGCCCTACTATCTTATAGACTATTTTAGAATGTTATTTTGTTTGAGTTTCAACACTAAGGAATCCAACTCAGGTGCATATTAGAGCAAAGGTCAGGGCCCCAAATAAAGTACCTGCACCTGCCCTCGCACCACTGGAGTTGTAGGATGCTTTGGTGTTCAACATTCCCTGCAGAACATGTCGAGTGGCAGCTTTGAACAGTGGCAGGGTGCAACATGTCAAGGCCATTTGACCACGACTAGAAGACAATTTGTTCTTTTCCTTTCTCACCGCTCCACGCCACACACCCACACGCCTTGTATGGTGGGCTGGGTGTTTTTGGTGGCTTGGTGTGGGAGGACTAAAGACTGCAGACCCAGACTCGTGTGACTCGCAAGTAGGGAAGGAGGGTTTCCAGTCACCACGCCAGTAGATCCCTCAGGATCGAGCCACCCTGATTCCTTACAGAGTCGCACCAGTCAAACTACTGCTGGTCTCGTCGACGAAATGCGGTCGACTGCGGTCGCTTTCGCACGACTGCGGTCGCGCGACTGCGTCGACTGGTCGGACCGTATGGATCCGTGTGATTCGACAGCGCCGAAAGAGAGCGAAGCGTTGGAACGATCCATATATTCTCAGAGTGCTTTTCTTCGATTTGCGGCGTGAAAAACATATTGTGGAGTCACAGAACAAAAAAAGCCACCACGAGGTTGCAGGGTATACTATATGTTTACCTTGGAAGAGGTCAACCATAGGTCTAGCCCAGTCAGTCAGTGGATAGACTTTAACCCTTTTTGGGGGGCATTGGTTTCCCCATTAAACATGAACTGGTGGAAACTGAATGTGATTAAAATAAGCATTTACTGCACAATTATGTTCCAGGAAAACTGAAGGAGTCAGCTAAGAACAGTCGGCAACTCCAGACACAACCTGCGACCGACCAATGGGACTGGCCTATTGACCGATCCGATGGGATGGTTGACGAGGGGTGAATGTAGACATACATAGATCTTCCAACTGGACATCATTGATGCCTTTTCATCTTTGAAACCAGCCAAAGGATAGAAGTCTAGGTATTCAATACCTGGACCCGACTTCAAGTACCCTTCAACATGGGACATCCCAGACGCTCATGGACCCTCCTAAAGTAGGGGCCGGACACTCATATAGAGGGTTCGGGGTCGAACCAATTTCTAGGTTTTACTATGTTTTGAGACCAGTCGGCCTGTGAACGGAGCGTTTGGGATGAAAACTCACGACAACTTTCCCGATGGTCGTCTTCTCCACCATCCTCAGAGGCCAAAGCTCGGAAGGGACCAGCTGACCGTGCACCCACGGTGGGAGAGGCTGGTGCTTTGTTTTTTCCTCCACCCGCCGAAGCCCAGCCCAGGAAGATATGGGAAATCATTGGATATGCCCAGACACTCCAAACAGCTCTTGGTCCCTCAAAACCCTAGGAATTTGAGGGTCCGGACCCCTACTTAGGAGGGTCCGGCCCCTACTTAGGAGGGTCCATGAGCGTCTGGGTGATGTGTTTGTTCCATTCTCCTTACTCAAGTCTAAGAAAGTCCCAGCTCTCCACTTCCACGAACACGTGGCCTTGGCCGAATGAATGTTCAGAAGGTTGGAATGTGTTGTCCTTGCATCTTTGAGCGTACATGTGTGTGTGTGTGAGTTCACAAGGCTGAAAATCAGCTGTTATGTAAGTCGACCTTCTTATCAAACATCCATGGAACTGACATATTTGTGTGTGTCAGTTGGGTGGCTTGTAAAGGGTCAATAAGGCAACTATTCCATGAATGGACTTGTTAATTATAATACAATGACCATCAATGACTTGGTGGTTTTGTAGATGTTATATATATATATAAGGGTCAATATGTGGCCTATGGATGGGATAGGGGTATCAAAGATGACCTAGATGGGGTCAGGAACCCCACATCCTGCCACGGAGCTACGGACATATCAACCTGGCACCCACTGGTTTCAACCACCGAAACAAAAACGGAGGTACCGGTACCCTGCAGAGAACCACATAGACCCTGACAACCACTGGGTGGTCTGCAGAGTGTAGTTGGAAGGATTTGTTTAATTTTGTTTGCATGTCAGTTTGTTGCTTTCAATGAAACGGCCTGTCTAGACGCTCTTCTTGCCACCAGTTGAAGGGAGCACATGCTGCATGACTCTTTTGGTCAGAGATTATACAGAGGTTTTAACATGTTTTCCCGGTTGCCACAACAATTCCTACAACATCATATGTACATATTAGTTTACTAAATCCTATGCCTGCAACATTCTTTTGTCACTCTTCCCACTCGCCTCTTGCCTTTTGCCTCCATCCATTGTTCCCTTCGCCCTGACAGGCGAAGCGCGCCCAGGCTGAGGCGTTGAACGCTCCACCGGGGCGGCGAGCTCGCTCGGGTGGTCGACCGTGGTGCTTTTGTCTTACCGAATTCCACCGGGCGCGCGCGTCGGTCCGATGACCGACCTGGTCCTGCGGTGAAATGCGCGTTGTTCGTCGACCTGTTCGGTGACCTGAGTCGAGGAACTTCCCCTACCACTGCAGGGTTGCTTGCGCATACAAGCATGTAGCCCTGCCCCAAAACCATGAAATCAGAAATCCCATGGGGGACTAAGGTATGACATGGTCGTTTCCCTGTAAGGGGTACAATGGTATTCAGCAGATTGCAAAAACCGACTGGACACTGGTGACGAAGAAACGGGCTATGGGTTGATCTGGTGACGAAGACAGTCAGAGAACACGGATAGATTGGGGTCAGAGGATATCAAAGGTGTTTGTTTAGACATTTTTGTGGTGAAAACCATGAGCAAATGAAGGCCAACCGGTAAGCAGGGTGACTCCTGTTCTCCATGGCAACAACCTGTGAAGATGTAGGAAAAAACGAAACGGTTGAAGCTTTCGCAAGGATACCTTACTTATATAAATGTACTTTGTACCAGCTACGGATTCAGGCTAAATCATTATGGTGCTTTGAGCCGTCAATCTCAACAACGCCCAAGCTCAACACCACAAAACAGCGTCTGGACGCTCAACAAATCAGTTTGGACCCCTTCACCACTCTTCATTTGCACTCCATTCACAACCCTGGGGTCCTCAAAACCATTTGAGACCCCAGGACCCCTCCTGGCGGTTCAGGAGCGTTTGGGTCATTCATTTGCACCGACCCCCCATCGTCCCCCAAACCAACCGACCCCCCTTTCGGCTAGGCCGACCTGGTTCCGAAGAAGGCCTGCCTGGGACTAATCGTCGGTCGTTCGAAGGCTGGGGCGAGTGGCCTGGGATCACCGGCGAGTGGCCTGGGAGTGTGGGATGAGTGAGTAGCAACTTCAAAAACCTTTTCTTGGTGAGGACGTCCTGCAGGCATGCCCCGTTGGGACCACTTCTCGGGAAGTACGAACTCACTAGTTTGTCAGGCATGGGATGTCATGATGGTCTTTGTTTCCCCCTTCTTTTGGCGGGAGAGTTTGTTGGCCGGACATCATTTTTAGAGGATCTAATCTATCCTGACCTCTGTCTTCGGTTTGGACTGGGTTGGGTGATTTTGGGAGGATTTGTCCCCACCTTCAGCTCGGATGTGTGACAGGAGCTCGAGTGAACAAATGTCCAGGATGCCCCCAGGTGGTTTCACCCAGACTATCCATCCATTGAATAGTTGCGTACAGTTATCCCATGTTTGACTCTAAACATATATGCATAGGCAACATTAGGTAACTTTATATGGCATATATGGATGGATATGGATGGTCTGGGTCTGAAGACACAACACAAAAGACACAACCTGGACAGCCTTTTGCAGGAATGTGTATGACGTTCCCCAGCAGCATAAGTCAGCCGTAAATGGTTTGGAGCAGATTCGGAGCAGCCTCAAAATGGGTTCCTGCAGGGTTGCCAAGCAAGGATCCCAAACAAAGAAGGTGTCCAACGTTGCCAAGCAAACAGTAAGCCTGGACCCTCAAGAGTTTACCAATTTTGAACTGTTGGGTTTGTGAAGGCAAAAAGACGCAAAAAGCCGCACATCTTGAAAAGCAGGCTGAATGTCCCAGTTGGTCCAAACGTGAAGAAATCACTAAGATCAGGACAATATCATATATCAAGAGCAGATTCTTCACCACTCCATGCTTGGCTTTAAGATACGCATGATCTCCATTGTACAATCACCTCTTAAGAAACACAATCGCTGATAGATGTGTAAATCCATGTTTATCCATTCTTTTTACACCTGTCCATCCTGTCACAGATTTTGACACCTAACTTAGTGTTTCTTTGACATAACTATTTAGATCCATCATGATCTGTCATTGAGCTGCCAAATGAAATCCCATATGCCATATATGCATGTGTTTTGGTGTGGGTTCAATACTAATGAATTCAGTACATGTCATACTTTTTCACACTTTCCCCTGCACAACCACAAAAGAAGCGTACGCAAATATCCGCAAAGCACACGCAAATATCCGCAAAAAGTGCGCAAAGCCCCGCAAGAGTGCACAAAGTGGGATTTCTTTGCAGTTTCAAAATTTGCAATTTGGTGGCCTACCATCATGAGAAGATTTGACCTGGAGCTCGTGGGACGGAGCAAACTAGTGTGAATGCTTGCCACACATGGCCATCTTGAAGTTTCACCATATCCTATCGGTTGACAAGTACCTAGGGTGGCAATTGGCTAGAAGTGTACTACACACTAAAAGAATCGAAGTCATGAAATTGTATCGTACAACTCTTGATCAACTCCTCGTATGGCTCAAAGATTCGTACATAGGTGATCAAGCACCAAGCATAGATGTGCTTGCTGGTGGGAGTCATTGAAGAAAGCATCCAGTTTTGCTATTTGGAGTGTTCAGTTTTGGCTTGAATCGTTTAGATTGGCATTGAAGTGTTCCAAACGGCCCAATAGGATAGAAATTCCAAACGCAGTACACGTTCAAGGGTTCAGGAAGTTGATTAATTATACTTATGCTTCACAATTATTGGCGGTGGCATGCTGATGAGGTCGGTAAGTCATCATACATTTTTCTTGCGCGTGAAGTTGGACTAATGAAATCCTGGTTGCACGTGCTCGGTTTGTCTTGGGATTCGCTTTGCCAAAGGGAGTCCTAGAGCGCAGCAACTTGACATGTTTCGGGCCCAAAAGCATGACGCGTCTCAGTTTGATTCATTGTATTTACATGTATTTACTGTTGGGCCAGCAGCGACTCATGAAGAGCCACCGGAGTAAGCAGGAAAAGCTCACACCCCTGAAGAAAAGAGCCTGCAGCTCCCAAGGTTAGCCCTAAGGCTAGACCTGAGCCTGGCCTCAAGGCTGCTGCAAAGGCAAAGGCTAGATATATGGTTGCACTTAATGCAACCATGCATGGATCAGTCAAAGGTCATCACAAAAACATCAACTAACTTAAATGCAACTGGTCCACGAAGTCGGAGACGCGCTGTGCCGGCGTAGGCCGCGTCCGCTAGTGGAGACGGGCGGCGGCCAAAGCTCATCATTCATCAGTCAAGCGTCAGTCATTCAGATCTTTGGCGAGTCGCTGGAAGGTCTAAAGGTAGCAATGTCATGACGTGTAATGACCAAGGATAGTTTTTTACATGACCCAAAGTCATGACAGATCAGTGCTCAAGGATGTGTGGAAGAAAGAAAGCATATCACTTATGGCGAGCAGCAAAGACATCACCTACAGGGAAGCTTATAGGTTTCCTTCAAGAAAAGGAAGCCGGCAAGTTGGGTGCCTGAGGTTACCTCTCGCGCCAGGTCTCTCGCTGCACTTCACCAAGAGTCAATTCTGCTTGAACTGTGGCTCAGGTGGCCTCTATGAGTGAGTGGCCTCGATTGATCGCAAGTGGTACGGTACAAATGTCAATGATTCTTACTGGCAATGGTGAGCCATACGGGCTCCTCTTCAACAATTGCCATTACCATCATCCTGGCTCCTGGCATCGTCAACATCACCTGTCACTGGCTTCGGCCATGAGGGGCGGAGAGGAAGATGTCTTGCCCACTGTACTGATGGCATCTACCATGAAGAGCGGCCTGGGGAGAATGGACCCTTCTGGCTTTTCCAAGTGACGTGGATCAGACGGATTCTCATTTTCTGATTGAAGCCATCGAGGTACGTGTTCCCGAGGAGTGTTCCCGAGAGAATTCACGAGCGGAGTGAGAGAAGAGGACCGCGAGAAGCTCTTGGAAGTGGCGCCAAAAAGTGCCACAATTCCGAGCGGCACGAGTACAGGGACCATATTAAAGGCCTTCGGGCGCAAGGATTTCCGTTGCGCGAGTAGAAAATGCAGCTCCTAAGTTCGCATTAAGTCAGTGGAATCACACTTTTTGGTGGCGATGGTTGTTGCTTGTTTGGTCTTATTTGCACCAAGGTTCCCAAGCAAGGTTCCCATGTTCCCTCTCTCTCACAGGAAACCTTCTCTCACACAGAAAGTAAGGAACGATGCCATCCACTCTCTGTTGCTCGCTGGAAACATTCCAACAAGAAAACTTAAAAAACATGACCTAACTCACCCTCTCAGAAACTAGCTGGATAAAAGCATCCCTTCAGATACACACACTTTGACATTGGGTTTTCAGTTAACTCAATTCCCCGAGAAAAGGAATGGCTCAACGGCAAGGTGAAGCGTCCGATCACTGGAAGGTGTTTGAAAAAAGTGTTTCTCGTGATGCATGGCTGCAGAAAATTAGTTACTGATTACTTAGCAGACCGAATTAACGCCGTGCATGGAAACCTGGTTTGGGGGACGTATTATGAAAACCACCATGAAAGCAAAAAAGAGAGCAGGTACGTTTGCACCCAGGTGGGGGGTGTCTTCGTTGGCCGGAGACCCCCCACCTGGCTCCGGCCCCCTGCGTGTAAAAACTCTTGGAAACAGAGTGTGACACACACACACACACTCAGCCGCTTTGCGGCCCTCTGGCGCAAAAACCTAAATAGGCACCTAAAAAGCCTTAGAAAAGAAAGAAAGAAAAACAGAAAGAGCAGCGCTAAAAGGGCAGGAGAGAAAGATAGGTGTAGCAAAAGGTGAATACTTAGCCCTTGACTGGGGCAGGGAAACGAGCCTCAAGAACCACCTAAAAAGCCTGAAAGAAAGCCCAAGAAACAACAAAAAACGCAAGAAAGAAAGCGGGGGGCAGGGAGGGGGTGTATGTCCATGTGTGTGTACATGTGTGTGTCTGAATACTTAGCACTCTAGAGTTACCGAATACTGAGCAGAAACTAAGGTGCAATAGTTAGGGAGCGGGACTTTAGTCTTAAACCGCCCGGGTAGAGTAGACTAGAACAGGGACAACAGAGGGAAAGGCACCGACACACAAGTGTGTCGAGTACCATTTCCCTCTGTTACCCTAATTAGGTGGGGAGTAGAGAACTCGGCGGTGGGGGGGGTTGTGTGGGGTCATTCTCCGTATGCCCGGCGGCTTTGACATTCCGTATACCCGGCGGTCGTAAAAACCGTGGTGCCCGGCGGCTTGGATTTTGGGAATACAGGGGTGAAACGAAGTCGGTTAAGATAATCCACCGCGTGCGGAAAGCAGCAAAATCCGTTGGTGATACTCCGGCATGAAAACAGCGCCCCAGTGACGGGGATCACACCCTGCACCCAAGTGGGACGGCAGAGCGGCACACACTTTGGCAGTGGGTTTTCAGTTAACTCAATTCCCCGAGAAAAGGAATGGCTCAACGGCAAGGTGAAGCGTCCGACCACTTGAAGGTGTTTGAAAAAAGTGTTTCTCGTGATGCATGACTGCAGAAAATTAGTTACTGATTACTTAGCAGACCGAATTATCGCCGTGCATGGAAACCTTGTTTGTGGGACGTATCATGAAAACCACCATGAAAGCAAAAAAGAGAGTAGAACAGCTTGGACAACAGTTGATCGCAGGTACGTTTGCACCCAGGTGGGGGGTGTCTTCGTTGGCCGGAGACCTTCGTTGGCCGGAGACCCCCCGGCTCCGGCCCCCTGCGTGTAAAAACTCTTGGAAACAGAGTGTGACACACACACACCCTCTCGCTCTCTCTCCAGCAAAGTCTCAAGAATTTCAACAGATACTGATTGCATTCGTCTTGAAGGAAGCACAAAAGCCCAAGCCTTCAATGTTCATGCACCAATACCTGCACAAATCACGCATCTTAATCTTGGTTAACAAGCTACGAGGCTCCTTGGGAAGAAGATGTCCAAGGTCCCCAAGGTTCCCGAACAAGGCTCCCATGCCAAACATTCCCAAGCAAGGTTTCCAAACAAGAAGGTGTCCAAGGTTGCCAAGGTTCCAACGCGGCAAGGTTCCCAAACAAGAAGGTGTCCATGGTTCCCAAAGTTACCAAACAAGCTCAACAAAATCAAGGTTCCCAAGCCCTGCCAAATTCCCAGGTTTGGGTTCCAATCTAGGTTCCCAAACAAGAAGCTGTCCAAGGTTTCGAAGCAAGGTTCCCAAGCGCTTGGAAGGTTTCCAGGTTTGGGTTCCCAAACAAGTCCCCAAACAAGAGGTTTCCCAAGCAAGGTTTCTCAAGGTTCCCAAGCAAGGCTTCTTAGATCTTCCACGCTGGCTGTCGAAGTATGTCGTGGGCGTGAAAATGTTAAGTGCACACTTTTTACATAACATTTGGACCAAAAGGGATAAAGCTTGCTTGGTTTTAGTGTGGGCAAGTTCAATCGTGGGCCAGGAGCCCAAGGGCAAACCTACACAGGGAAGAGTTACACGCCCTAAATATAAGCGCTTGGTTCGGGCCCGGACCTTTGCATGGTGTCGGGCCCGACCCCTGCCATGGAGGGACCATGGATTGTTAGGATCGAAAAAAATAAGACTTTGCGTGGGAGGATTAGTTTTCCCGTTCATACCCAACACCCGATTGGAAGCGGACACATCAGGTGGTCCGGAGGATCTGCTTCGGTTCGTTTTCGTCTCGAATCCGCCATTTGTTTCGGTGAGACTGGGATGGGTGCCAGGGGGCGAACTAGCGATGAACTATTTTCTGACGATGTGGGTCCGGGTTTTAAACTACTCATTTCAAACAGTTCCACCCAACTCTTTGAGTGGTCGAACGGAAGGCGACCGGACATGGTGTGCAGTCTTGCCATCGTTGCATTTCTTCGCATCCCTGTTGCCTCCGTTTGCCGACGCTGGTTTCGACAGCGGTGGCATGCTGTGCAGGAGAACGGATCGGCGCAAGTAAAGGCAGGAGTTTGTATTTTTGTTGGTGGGCCTGTGCGTGGATATAGGGCAGGGCAACACCAAATTGACTGCTTCAGATTTTTTGAGAAAATTGTGTAAAGTTTTGGCACTTTGACGTTGATGTGAATGAAACAAGGCCGTCACTGCTCATTTTGTGTGTATCCCAAGGCTTTTGGTTTTGACACGTTGGGAATCAGAACCCAGGGGTCAATGGACAATGACCAGCCGGGAAATGCGGACTAGGCCTACTTTGAGGGGCTCTACAGGAACGGGTTTTGAGTAAGTAGGTAGGTAAGTAAGGTAAGGACAGGTAAGGTAAGGTAAGTAAGCAAGTAAGTAAATAAGCAAATATGTAAAAAATTGCATTTAGTCAAGTAAGTAAGTAAGTAAGTAAGTAAACAAGTCAGGAAACAAGTTAAGTAAGTTTAAGTAAGTGTAAGTAAGTAAGTAAGTAAGTAAGTAAGTAAGTAAGTAAGTAGATAAGTAAACAGTTAAGTAAGGAAGGAAGGAAGGAATCAAGGAAGGAGAGAAGGAATTAAGCATGTAAGTAAGTATGTACTGTATGTACAGTAAGTAAGTAAGTAAGTTAGTGAGTGAGTGAGTAAGTAAGGAAGTAAGTAAGTACGTAGGTAAGTAAGTAAGTAAGAAAGAAAGTAAGTAAGTAGGCCAACAGGAATGAGGAACTATGCAAGCAAGTGAGTACAAAAGGCAAGCAAGGAGGGAAGTTCAGGCAAGTGAAGTTAAACGACACAAAGTAGGAAACAAACAAAGGAAGTGAGTCAGTCAGTCAGTCAGTCAGTCAGCAGGTATTTGAGTTTCCGACAAAACTTCCGTGCATATAGTTTGGTAAGGAGCTGCCTTACTATCTCAGACTTGATCAAAACCCCGATAGGGGCCAACCCCAAAACGATACGCTTCCTTAGGTTGAGGCTTTGGAACCAAATTGTTGATGCCAATGGTGCTGTGGGAGACTGGTTTGGAGAGGTTTGTTTGTAACGAAGCAGAAAAGCATGTGAGCAAGGGACGGGTGCGCCAGGGGAAATTCCACGTTAGGGCAAGTGTCCAGCAGCTCCAACATGCTGTCGGAATTTGTGTTTAGATAGGGAAATCAACCGATAACCTAACCGATACTATACTTGAACGGTTTACATGTTTGCGCGTCTAACTCTCCACATGTTTGCCATTTTTTTTGTCTAAGCACCACTTAGCTGAAGTACACCTAGAAATGTGTTTCAACCATGTTTGTGACCCACCATGGGGTATGGGAAAAATACTGAGAGAAAGAGGCAAGCATTCGGTTGCTTGCAAAAGCTAACACAAGCTGACTTAACAGGGCCAGACTGCGGCAGCCTGCGGTAACCCTTAGTATTAACTAGCTTGGCCCAAGCGTGACGTGATTTTTCGTTATTGTGGTGCTGTGTTTGATTGGTTGCAGCCACGTCGCCGCTGAGAGTTTTCTGCAGTCAAGTGACAAGTGAAACCGCCCAAATTGTATGTTTTCGTGGACTCAACCACCATTCCGTTGCAGCGTTCATTTCCTCATGGATTATGGCACTGGATGATCCTTTGTCTAAGTGTGTGTTGACCATTGCCTTTGATGATGTTGTTTGGTCGCAACACGTTGATTGGCACAAGCAACTGTAGTCCCTGATTTGTTGGCCAGTTGAAACTGGAGGATTGGACATTGAAACAATGTCACATGGCGTGGAGCGATTGCAAACACTGACCTCTTTGACAAACACACAAAGTCAAAAGTAAAACAAGTTTTTAAGGGAAACCTGGCCTTCCAAAAAAACACATCGTGCAATATCGTGCAGTGTGTTGCCATGTCTTTCCCAAAGTGAGCAAAAGTGAAACCTTTGAGGGTCCAAACCCCTGCCGTGCTGAGTCAAGATTCCACATCCTCAACAAATAGCTGCCCAGCCGAAGCAGCTTCTCAGGAGTTGGAACCCTAAGGTTTTTTTGGTCATTCATTCATTGCTCTCCAACCGCTGGTTCGCATCACTGGTACCGTTGGAGCAGGACCAAGAGGCTTCGATGTAGGTGAAGGTGGGCACGCGCAGGGTGGGTTTCACTTGGTTGACGGATCCGGTGCAGGAGTTCCCAAGAGGTTTGACACCTCCAAACCATCACATGTCCCAGTACTCAGATGGCTACTAGCTACACCCCATGGCTACCAGATGCCTGGATTTTGGGTCGCCCAGCAGTGATTTCATGCGATCCTTAGCGACCAACTGTTTTAGGATTTTGGACTACAACGCCAGGGCGGTTTCGATTTCTTGTACTGGCCGAACGGAAGTCTGGGGTACCACTTTAATGTTTTAGAAGTTCTGAAGTAAATGATGCCAACCTCATGGAGTGTCCATCTTTCGGGTCAAAACGATGCCATCCCCCGGCGGTGCTCGTCCCATGGTTGTTTCGCGGTAGTTCACGGTTCATGTTGATCACATCAGTGTATCCTATATTTTCTACCCAGACGTGACCGACCCTGGACCTCATATGGAGGGTCGGACCCTCAAATCCCGTTTGGAGGGACCAAGCGGACCAGTCGACCTGCGATTGGGTATTTTGGAGGGTCCAGATTGGTAGACGCAACCTGTCTGGGAGTGGCCATATTTGCATGGTCAATCACTTGAGGTATTTCGGGTGGTGATTGGATGCAACATACATAGCCAGGGGGATCTACAAAGCTCTCGACCTGGAAGGTGGTCACATGGAGTATTTGGGTTTGAGGGTGCGCCTGGCATTGAATGGGGTCGGTGCCAGGAGGGTCCTAATATGTTCAGAGGATCTACGACTGGGGAAAATTGATCATGGACAACTTGGGCAAATAGAGTATCCTTCTTAGACAATCTATTGGCTAGCCGTTGGCCTTATTATACTTTGCCTAACAATGGTGGTTTTAGGAACATCATGGCTAATCGTGGACAATCTATTTTAGTGCAGTGATTCACCCTGTTTTGTTCCCGCCCACAGAGGAAGAGATGCCCGTCCAGACTCTTGAAGGTTCCTACCATCGTCGACCCTAATTCCCAGACGCTGCGTGAGTTCCCAGGCCTTGACCGGTCCCGAACCAAATCATAGGGATTGGTGAGAAGGTCTGGACCCCATCCGTAGGATTGTACGGCCCCCCAAGGATTGGTGGCAGGGAACCCGCGTCATTTCGCGTCGAACATCAATGTTATGTATCAGAACTGATCAGAACTGCATATACCTGGATCCACCTCTTTGGGCGGTACACCCGGAAAAAGGCGTACCGGTTCGGTTTTTGGGGTCGGTTTCTGGTCAACCTGCCAGGTTCGTCAAACATCGAGTCGAACCATGTCAATGCTCTAAAGCATCCTGAAATCACTATACCCTAAGAATCCGGTTCCTCGGATTCCTTTGATAAGGCTTTGGTTCGGACTCCGAAGAGGTCAGTTGGGCCAAGGATCCTGTAGGCAGGACCATTTGGATGGGGATTTTGGTGGGCATTGTCCCTGCCATCGTTCTGCGCATATCTTTTTAGCTTCAGGTGGAGTGGAAAGTGGATTTCATCAGCTCAACAGGGCCTCAACAGGGGTCCTGACCCAGGGGGTCCTTCCTTTCACCATGAGTCCGCCCTTCGAGACCCAAGATCATCAATCAACCTGGCAATTGCCTATAGAGGATCTAGCCGCATCCTTCCTGGTGTATAGGGGATCCAGTTACCACTATAAAACTTCTACATATAAGTTAGACTGGTAATCAGTTGTTCCATAGACCGAGCAAGAGCCCCTGCTTCCTTAGTGGTAACTTGAATCTACTGGGCTGGATGCCAGATACCAAAAAACACAGATGACTCCGAGTAGGACCTAAAGGATGAGTTATAGTATAGTAACTTGAATCCAAATGCCATTCTCTGGAAGCACGTACTCACCTCGTACTCACCTAGGTACCTGTACTCCATCCGAGTGGCACTGGCACTGGTCTATACGGGGCAGAACACACACCTCCCTCGTTGTCCGCGCCCGCCCAACGGCCCAACGCCATGGGCCGCTGAAGCGCCCGATGCTGCCGGCGATTCGGGGCTGGCACGCCGTAGGCGCGCCTGCCCGGGCGGGGCTGCAAGGGTCAGGTCGCTGGGAAGGAGTGACCGCAGCAGTGACCTCGGAAGAACATGGTGTATACCCAGAGGCTCATGGACCCTCAAACTGCTACATGTTTGAGGTCCAAAAACCCTGGCTGTGAGGGTCAAAACCCTAGCTGTGAGGGTCCATGGAGCCTTTGGGTATAGTGACTTGGCTTTTAATCACTGGTGTGAAGAGATACCAATCCTTGGACCCTCCATGCCGTCCGGACCCGAACCAAACCCTATGTGTTAGAGGGCCCGGATTCTTAGGGTAACTCCAAATGCACAACTACCATCATCATCCAAAAGGTTGTTTATAGACCCGTAGGTACTTGGAGCCCTAAAGGGATATATACATTGACCCCTGAAACCTCAACTGATCGGTAGTCCTATGCCAGTCCCAGATGGCGTTCCTGTCCACACCGACCTCGGTCCTGGGATTGGACCAGTCCTTGCCGCTCCAAGCACAGCTACCACAGGCCGCGTTTTGCGCCACCGTCTCGGAGCTTCCTTCGGTCGACCGAGCACCGTCCGCAGGTTCGCGCGAGCACTGCCTCGAGACCTTTGAGCAATCCCTTCAAGCGAGGATTGGGTACAGTTCGTTCGCGCCGGACAGCGCTGTTCGCTCTGAGCGAACGGGCCGGTTGGGGGTGGTGGTCCATATGCGTGAATTCGTGGACCTCTCACAGGTCAATGGCGTTCTGGTTGTTCGTCTTTCAGAGTAGATTGCACAATCACCAAAAGGTGGATGGAACCCGACCTAACGGATATCTTTGGGATTCTTGGGAATATTACTCTGAAACCACTATACCCCACAACCCGGTGTAGTAGTAGTAGTAGTAGTAGTAGTTGTTGTTGTTGTTGTTGTTGTTGTTGTTGTTGTTGTTGTTGTTGTTGTGGCTTCCTGCGAGATTTCTAGGGCGATCGCTCGAGCTCCGCGACGCGCTAAGACTCCCCGGACTGCCTGCCTCGTGAGTGGCAATGACTCGATCACATGGACCTGGAAGATGCGTCAATGCCCAACTTGGCCAGTTTTATAGATGACAAAGCCCAGACACGACCAATGGGACTGCCATATGTGCCGATCAGTTGGGGTGGTGGTTTGGGGGGGTCAATGTAGGCATAGATGGCATACATGGAGTGTCTGGGTAAAGGAAGAATTTTGGCAGTTGGAAGATCCAGATTGCACCCTTCAGGGGTCTCAACGGCGGAACACATTGGAATAAGATCAAGCAGTCCTCGGACTTTTAGAGTGTACTGGATCTTCAAGAAGGTGCACGTCATGATCCAAAAGTGTAACGAACAAGGGTTGAAGTCGAACCGGACTTCTATAGGGTACAGGGCACTAACAAAAACCCAGACACTTGTATGATTGAGCGACATTGACCCCAAATCAACCACCCCAACTGATTGAACGGCTAAGATGCCAGTCCCAAACAAGTCGTTTGGGATCCTCCACCGGACCATCGCAAAAAGAACCTCAGCGCCAGCGCCAGGAGCTCCCGCAGCGGCCGCACACCACGGAAGAGCGGGGTCCTGGCGCCTTGGCGAAGTGTCCCGAAACGGAAGGCCAGTCACGAAACGGAAGGTCTAGTCCCTAGGGCTCCTGGCCCATATCCTCATGTTCGGTGGTTAGACCCCCCTGGCACCCACCCCTGGCCCACCGAACCTCAGGGGGGGCGTCTAGGAGATGTAACTTGCATTTGTTGTAGGGGAGGGGGGACAACCATTATTGTAACTTATATATTTTAGGAGGTGCTAAACAATATGTAAATGTATCTTGTCCCCCCCAGGTATTTGCCTAGTTTTTCCTCCTAGTGTTTCCCAGGAATATGTTAATTATTCAGCTATATTTGTATTGTTGGCATTTGCTGTGTCTTCTTGACAAGGAAAGGGAGGGGAGAAGAGAAAACGCAACATGTGGCTCAGTCTAGCGGTTCCCCCTAAGCAGGTCTGATTTTGAGCTTCGTGTTCCTCGTCCTGGCCACAGGGACAAAGAACTTTGATGCAAGCAGCAAACCTCTTTCACGTTAAGCCGTTTGAGTTTGGATCGCGCATCCATCGGGTGTGGTCATCGAGGAATGCTGATGGCTAGCCCCTGGATGGGCTAACAAATACCTGAACACCATCAATCCAGGTGGGCAGAACAAGTGATCTGTGCCTGGATCTTCGAAATGAGCTGCAAAAACCCTAGGGCTCCAACTAGCTCCTGAGAAGATGGTTGGGGTATGTTGGGGTGGGTTTTGGGGGGCTAACCACCTTCTGAGAATATGGTTGGAGCCCTAGGGAAATTAAACAGCTATTATCTATAATATCTTCTGCAAAGTTGGAACATCCAGGGTACCTGGCTCACAATAGAGGTTTATTTCGATGCTGTTGATACAAAAACATTTTGCCAGCAGTTCCGAAGGGTGCTTAAACTGGAGAACAGGGGTGCCCCTGTCACATCTATACTCACTGGATGGGGTTGAAACAAGAACACATTTGTTTGGAACTCTACTAGGAGACTAGCAGTGAGTTGACTTCACGCGACGTGAGTTGACTTAAGTACGCCTCTCGTTAACGAGCTGCTCACCCACCCCTCGCGCCCCACCCTCGCGGCCCACCCTCCCCATCCCATACCGCTCCGACCCGAGGAGCGCTGGTTGGAGTCGGCGCGGAAGGCGCCAGGCTTGGAGGACGCCAGCTTGGAACGTCTCTACGTTCAAAGTGAGGCGCGCGCGTGTCGCGCGTCGCGATGCGCAGCGATGCGTGCGCCACGCACTCGTGCGTGCCGTGCCACACAGCGCGTTCCTGCGTTTTTGGTTTGGGAAAGAGAGGAGGAACTGCAGATGAATTGGAGATTGGTGAGCGGATGAAGCCACACCTGTCAACGACCATTAAAAACAGTATATATAAAATATATATATATATAATATGTAATCTGTAAACAACAGTTTTCGTCACGATATTTGTTGTTTGGAATTTGGGTCGCAAAAGACATCATGTGGAGTTCTTGCATGATGGCAGGTTCTGAAGGGTGAAATGCGCAAAACATGGAGGTTTGCCCAGCTCCGGATGATTGGCTCCGGACGCCAGGCCCTTGCGTGGCTTTGTGATCTTCTGCCAACCTACCGAGCTCTCTTGATTGGAGACGCTTGGTGCAGGTTTAGGGCAAGCAGGGCGCTCGCGGGCGCGAGGCCCGGACCTCCGGAGGGAGACCCCGAGACCGGTGCCTCCCAGGGAGATCCGAAGCGCACTTTGGGCGGTTGGGGAGGTGAAGTGGAAATACGTTGTTTTCCTGGGGAAGATGGTCATCCAAGAGGCCCTGCATGGCCATGCCATCCACTTCCATGATTACTTCAGATGTGTAGAGTATATTATGCACAAATACCCAGACCACGAGTAGCACGAAACCAGGGGCTTGGCTGGTTTTCGTCGTGGTTGAAACCACGGAACTGGGGAAGCGACATCGTAGGGAAACTGCCGGGATCCCTTGTTCATAAGATGTTCTATGAATTTCTATGACATCTTTCTTGGCGTTGTCCATCCTGGAGTCCTGGAGGGATTATATTTCTTTTCTCCTTGAGAACCTGTATAAGTAAGTCCTTCTCCAACACCACCTGCCCCTTCTCCAACAGTGGCGACCCAAACCACCGGAGCGGGAGAGTTCTTCGGGTGCCTGAGATCCTGGATGAGCTCAAGATGGGCCTGCGACATTTGGAGGAGTGGCCCCTCGAGATGCAGAAGCTTCGCGGCCAGTTTCGCCTCCCGGCACCGATTGCCTTGATTTTACTTGTCCCGTACGGGCTCCAGTCGTACCTTCTAAGAAGGTGTTTGGGGTGGGTTTAGAGGGTCCAAATACCTGCGTTGCCTTAAATGGTATCAGAAAAGGCTTCATGGGATCAGCTGTTCGCGACACCAACAGCTAGCTTCTGATTCCCGTACGGGCTCCAGTCGTACCTTCGTTTCGAAGGTGGGACTGGGGTGGGTGCCAGGAGGGTCCAAATACCGAACCTGAGGAGGTACGGCTGGAGCCCTAGGGTGGATGTCCAGGGGTTGATTGACATGAGTATTCGTTCGTTTTGTGATGAGGTTTGGCGGTGTTTCTGGTTCTTTTTGGTTTTCTGAGATTGATGTTCATGTGGGATTTTTGTTGGGCATCATGAGGATTCTCCTCATGGGATGAGGTTGCCCAATCGCCAATTCCACCATGGCGATCACCCCGAAAATTTGCGGATCCGGTGAAATTTGATCTTCAGATCTGCATACAGTACACCCCCAAACCTGTGGACTATATGGTTTTCCCGGCTTAAACTTGGAGTGTCCAGTAGAAGTGGTGAAGCATCACCTGGACCCTTTGCTTTGTACCTGGGAACATGGTGCCCCCAGTCGCTGTATTTGGGGTACTGGGGGCCCAGGTCCAGGTACCTACGCTATAGAAATAGAGTCTATAGAGCCAGTCGACCTTCTCAGAAGGTGATTCTTACCAATCCATAGGTGTTGAGGGACCGATTGGGCTGCGAACGGAGCGTTTGGGTAGTATGGCTATTGTATTACAGAGTATTAATCAAAACAGATAAGATTGAGGACAAGTGACTGCAACTGTACTGAACTGCTGAGTGCATGTGACGGAGGCACCCTCTCTGGTCAGCTCTCAACACAGCAGCAACTTCACCAGTTGCAGCTGGAAGAAGCATGGCCGCTTGGCAGACCGTTCGAGGTCTCGCAGTAGTAGAATCCTGATTGTCCCTAGAGCTCCAGTCCCACCATGGGAGAAGGTGGGACTGGGGTGGGTGTTCTGAGGGTCCACATACCTGCTCAGGAGGTACGACTGGAGCCCTAGATTGTTTTTTTTTCAACAAAAAATTGTTAGGGAAGGGTTGGTGAGGGGTCAAATCACCTGACAGCTGTCATGTAACGTATACTTTAAAATCTATATAAATCAGAAAGGATCGTTTGCATGCTATAATTCTACAATGGACTTAAGATCTATTTAGATCATTGTATGATACATATTTATATACACTATATATATACCTAGATCTTCAGTCCGGCACTTTTACAGGGTCCGGCGCGGACTTCCAACTCCGGCGTTTTTCTGGATTTGGTCCGGCACTTTTTCCAAGTCACTTTATGTGGATTCTCAAGGCTTTGCATTCTTTGTGGTTTGCATTTCTTTGAAGGTAAACCCACTACTGATGCACTGATGTTGTTTGCAAAGTGTGCTCGTTTGCCTGTTCCGCTGTTTTCTCATTCTACCGTTTTCAGCATGGTTCACACTGGATCAATCGGATCTGCTTAGGTGATCTTCTAAATGAAATTGAAATCGAATGAAGCCGGCACAGTGCGATGCACGTGTTGAAAGACCCAAGTGGGTGTACCTAAGCTGAAAGAACATAGGCAAAAATGTACTCCCATTGTTTCAGGATGTCGGGGCGCTGGGATATAGTTCTAGCTGCGCAGGTTTGCAGAGCCTGCCGGACAAGTTTTGGGCTGTGGAACATGTGTTGTTCAGAATCTCAATGTTTTGCAGAGAGTTGCCAAAAAATGGCGCGTCGTAACTCCGGCATAATTTCCCGTAACTCCGGCGTAATTTTTTGGACTGAGTCTTCTGCAGGGTTTGGCTTTGAAAAGTTTTTTCAACTAAGCGCTTTGACAGGAACCATGAGTTCTGCTACTTTATTGGGGTACGTCCTGAGGCAAGCTTTAAAGAAACATGGAGAGCAACCCACTTTGTAAAAACAAACTCCTAGAGACACGGTTGCAGAGAAAGAGGGGTTCCTTGCCACATACTACTTGGTTTCTTCTTGGAAGCCTTTGCTTGGGCACAAGGCACAAGTTGCCTATTTTGTGATGGTTCTGCTCTTAGGCCATTCGGAAGATGGGCGAGGGCAATGGGAACGGGAAGGCCCCAGTGCTGGGCTGTGGAATGAGTGTGCTCCAGAAAAACTATTCGTGGCGCAAAGGCAGCTTCCTTGTGTATGATCCAACCTTTTATCATCTCTGTTTTTCAGAATCTTGGATCCGGATGTTTTTTTGGTCTCCGGCGTTTTTTTTTCGGAATCCGGCGGAGGCACTTTTTTCTTCCCAAAGGAGGATCCAGGTATATATGCATGTATATTATTGGTGCTTAGTGTATGAATAACCTCTCTACCAGGTTTTTTTTACCTCACAACAGGCCGAATGGACGCTTTTGTCCCTCAACGAAAACGCGCGGTGACATACCACGAACCGTCCGATTTTCAGTACTTGCTACCCTAGCCTTCCAAGACCACTTAAACAATGGTTGACCTGGTCACTGGTGAGTTGTAGTGTAACATTCTCTAGTAAACAGTGGTTCTTTGGTAAAGACAATTAAAAAAAAACGGTGGTTGTGTTCGCCTAGGGGCCAAATGGCCACAAACCATTCGTCTCTGGTGGTGCGTTGATTGCACCGAGGTCTGTGGCAAAGCACCTCAGACAAACACCGAGTCCTTCCACTCCATCTAGGCCCAAAAGAGAGGCGCGCTTGCGCCAAGCGCCAAACGCGCGGCGCGTGATCTGACGACTGGAGGGAGGATGGGAATTGGGTAGAGGTTTCAGGTATTTTCATGTTCAACCTATTTACTTGGGATGATTGACCCGAAGGTTTCATGTCCACAGACACTCCATGCACCAGGCCCCGATGGTCTGCCAATGAAAAAAAACCCTTGACTCTTGTGCTTCTTCAGAGCTGATCACATATCCCAAGTGGCTGGGTTACCCCCTTTTCAGCTGTTATCACATCGATGTCCCTTCCGCATCTTCATCGCCCCGTTTCACGGGGTCCGTGTAGCAGGTGAGGAATGTGAGGGCTGCATCTTCTCCATCCCATGGGAGGCGTCTTCACGGTCTTCACCTCAAGAAGGTATCCCACATCTCACCTTCACGCCAATCGCCGCTTGAGCTCAGCCTGAGGCTCTGGTGCTGAGAGCGATTGCCAGCATACGTCATTTCGCGAATGTCTCTGTCTGTAGGCCGGCCCTTGCATCCGCTTGTGGCGGCCATCTTCCACCACTTGAGGATTTCCGACTGCATACGTTCCTGGACCCATGGGCAGGTCGCTTCCATACGTCCACGCTGGTCCGGTCGGTTGCCCCGCTGTGGTCCCGCAGATCTGGTCCAAGTTCGGATCCGACCTCCCGCCGTATGGCGGGCTCCATGGGTCGCTCCACTCTTGTTCCCTTTCAAACGCCAGTAGCTCCATGGGTCTATTCTTTGGCATAAACACTGCTTGCCTTTGGACGATGTTTTCCATGAAAAGCTGTAGAATTCATTCCTTACACCACACAGCACTTGAGCAATCCTTTCAACGAAGCGGATTGAAGAATATTGAAGATCTCTTTTCTCGGTGCATGATCCAGCTCGTTTAACCGTAATTATCACAGTTTGTCAGACATTCATGTCTGTGGATCCACCACGTCTTCGAAGCTTCTTGACTCCGTTCAGCTCAAGCTCACGCAACATGCGCAAGACGCGATCAATGGAGGCAGACATCCACCGAATCCCACCCGTGGACTCTACTCGGAAGGTCCTAGCCGTTGCATGCTGGACTGGTCAGGCGAACCTGGTGGGTCATGACCGCAACACGAGGGCACTGGCACGACACTCAGCGCCCTGCTGGACCCTCCAAGCGCCGCGCCAGCCGTGAAAACAGATCGACCAACTTGGGGGTTTGAGGGTCCGAACCCGGAGATCCACTGCTACCGAACCTCAGAAGGTTCCACTGGACCCTCCATGCTTGGATGTAAAACTGTCTCCCTGCTCACCGTACCAAAAAGAGGGTATGTGATGTGGATCCAGAACGGTATGAGGGTCCAGGAACGGTTGCGTAGCTGGGTAGAATCGGGTGGAACATACCAGCACCCGACTCTACAGGTCTCCTCTGGTGACTGAAATGGAGACTTCTTGAAGTGGCCAGTGGTGACATGTGAAGTTGGGTGCTGGTATAGGATATGATACCCTAGGGATCCACATACCTTCTCAGAAGGTACTTGGGCCATCCAAGCCTACATAAATCCCTGCTCACCGCACCTGAGAAGGTACGACCGGATCCCTAGGGTTTATGTATATGATCGATGTGATCGTCCCATGAACCGTGAACGTCCCACGCAACACCCAGGCGAGGTCCACACCCGCCCACGGGCCCCATGGGGTGTAACCCACCACGCGGCCGCCCCGGTCGCGGAGGCAACGCGACGAGCGACGCACAAGGAGAAGGAATTGGATACTCGGAGGTCAACTGGTGGGCCAGAGGAATGGCCCTCCGCATCCCTCCGCGCTTGTACCGGAGAAATAGGTACAAATTACTCATGGCAGAAAAAACATGGTACAAACATACGCATGCCCCATGTCATGTGGTTTTTACACCTAGTTTTTGATAGAAGTTCTAGGTCAATGTAGCTGGACCATCCTGTCTGGGTGTCGGAGATGTCTAAGTAGTGGAGGGAAGTCCATTGGTGACCCGTTGCATGAGTCCCATTAAGAATCTGGGACATGATGGCCGGTTGTTCAGCCTGGTTCGGAGCCCAGACACATCCAGACACTCCCTGTTTGGACACGACCTGTCGACGGGACTTGCAGATATGTTTAGATATTGGAGGGGTTGTTTCAAGAGTCAATGCAGATCTTCCAACTATGCAAAATGCATCAGGACGTTGAATAAACAGCTTAAAAGATCATCAAATACAAAAATGATAGACTTATAAATCCAATATTGAACATGTATTACTTGCACAACTGAACATAATGACATTTTGAATAACCAGAGAGAGGTCGTTTTCATGGGGTACATGTATGTTAACTGTCAACGATTCCAGTCCCATGGGAAAGTGCCACCCCCGAAAAAACGTTTCACGAGGGAAGACCCCTCGTTCTTGTCGTTTCCTCAAGATGCCCCAGGCGAGGGAAAACTTGTTATAAAACAGTTGAGCTCCTCAATGCGTGGATGGTGCTAGGGATCTACATAATGCCTCCTCAGGTTCAGTAGGACTGGACCCGGCCAAACCACCGTCTTATGTCTCAGTGTCTCCCTGGACCTGCCGGACCTGGGGTTCGGTAAAACCAATGGATCCCTGTAGGGGATGGAAACCAACTTCAGTCTCAGGTCGTCTTCACTGCTATCTCTTTCGGTACTGAACTTGCTCGAATGGACCAAAGTACTGTTCCAGTGGCCGAAGTCACTATATAGCTTCCTGGGACACTCCAGTTGCTCAAGCACTACCTGCTTATTGAAAGAAAGTATCTCCAAGTCGCTTGGTCACTTTGTCAAGCCACATGTTTCGTAGCTTCCACCGGACTCCGGCTCGCTCGCATGAAAACTCGGTGGTCGGGTCCACGAGGGTGGCATCCGGGTTACCGATCTAGCGAGCGTCCTTGGTCAACAAGAGGATGCCACTGGATGCAAAAGGAGTCATGCTGCATCAGGAGTCATGCTGTATCAGGTGGTGTTTAGTCGCATTTGAGTGGATGGCACCCCTATCCTGCAATAGGCACTCCTTTGGGACTGCTGGTAATGATGTTGTTTTTTTGTCGAGAATCCTTGGACCTTCCAGTTGGCAGCGGCTCAGACCCTCCTCCTTCCTTCACCCTCAAAACCCCTTCCCACGTCTATAAGGAACCAGGGAGGTCCTTCTGTGGAGCTGGAACCACTGGTTACCAGCTATAGTGGTAACTGGATGCCCAGTCATACCTTGTAAATCCTTTTGAGGTCAGTACTCGCCCCTATAGGGATCGGAAGTCGTACCGAACCTCAGGTACGGTGAGCAGGGAGACACTGTTATGACGATAGGTTTGGAGTTTTAGGTCAAGATTAGGATTTCTCGGGCTGGGGACTGGCAGTTGCAGATCTCGCTGAGGAGAAGAAGCAAGAACAGCTTCTTGAGGACGCGTTTTTGTTTGCTTAATATACTGTATATATATATAGGTTCTAGGTATATATATATATCCCTAGGGATCCAGTCGTGCCTTCTCATGGACCCTCCTGGCATCTACATTGCTTAATATATATATATATAGTTTTTTTTCTTCGGGGCAAAAGGATGAAACAGAGAAACATCCCTTTGCATGTTTGATCCTGAGGGATTCATGTCGGTCATGTTGTTGTGGTCTAGGTGACCAGATGAACACACGGGGTGACCTGTTGGAGAGGAATTTATAGGTAAACCTACCTGGTTCTCATCACCCTAGGTGTTTAGAGGGCCCTGAGGTCAAGTTAAGACCGGACAATCCTTCGTAGATTGCTGCAAGCTCCACTGATCTGTGTCCACGAGCCACTCAGCAGCTCCAACGCGTGGATAGCAGGAACCCACAAGGAACTGCTATCACTATGCCCTGCAACCCGGGAGTGAGTGAAAACAGCCCTACCCTCCCGGTCCCTGCAAACCGATCGAGATTGGTTTCGACACCGACCCCGAAGAGGAACCGGAAATTCAGGATGTGCTCCAAAGCCTCGCAGGTGTTTGGTGGAGAACAATTGTTTTTTTTTTGTAGTTTGAAAGGCATACAATCCAGATGCATTTGTGTGTACTTGATCTATCATCTATTATAATCTATTCAATCAATGTCATAGGATTTGTATTTGGGAATACGTACTGTAGCTTCCTCCCTTTCTGTCAAGCTGATACATTTTAACTAGCGAATGACTGTAATAAGAATTACCGATGCCCAAGTGTTATTCTTCTATAGAGGGCACTCCTATTTCTTGCAACTCTTCTTCAGCGTATCGGTTCTTTATTCTTCTTCTGTTTATTATTCTTCTTTTCTTCCTTCATCGTCATCCTCCGTTTGCTCTACTTCCAGTTGTTCACTTTCTGATTCTTGATCTGGCTGTTGAAAGTTCTCCAATGATGAATCGAGATCTCATCTTACTTGACTCATCAGCAATTCCTGACTTTCACTTGATGAATGATCCGAGGGAATATACCTTATCAAAGCCTCAAGCTGAACTGCAGGTGTTGTGTTTTCCCATGCCCCAGGCGACTGGTGCAGCTAGCCAGCTATACTGTCCAGCTGCTATCCAGCCAAAAACCCAGTTGAATCCAGAAAAACCTCTATAGTAGGTAACCCCAGTGGTTCCAAAGGCTAGAATCATGGACTGAACCAAAACCCCAGTTCCATAATCCCTAGGGCTCCAGTCGTACTTGTTCAGAAGGTACTTGGACCCTCCTGGCACCCACCTCAAAAACACCTTCTTAGAAGGTACGACTGGAGCCCTACTAGCAGGGAATATATACCTTTGTTTTGATAGGAAAGACTCTAAGACCATATTCTGGATAGTTGATCCTGCAAAACGGGGGGGAGCGGCTCCAGGTATAGTTAATGGGATATCAAGGGATGGGTCACCGGGATCCACGGGGATCCTGTCCACCAGGAGAATCGCCAGCTCACACACCAGTTGGACACCCTGAGGCCGAAGCCCGCGGACCGCACGCCGGTCGACCGAGTCGACAGGAACTGACCTCGGTTTGACTCGAGCTGATCATGACTAAGAACATGCAAAAAACGACCACCTTCTAAACCTGCCAGGTGACCAGCACTGCCACTCTGAAGCCTTCAAATGTCCACCATTTCGCAGACCCACTGTTACAACGGTCGGACAGGACACACCGAGCCGTGCGCTGTCCCGAGCCATCGCGCTCGGGACCTGAGCTGTGATGTAGACTAGACCCGTTTGACCGTCTAGACGTTTCGACCCCCCAGAGATCTTAGACACCAATCAAGGGACTACCCAGTGAACCTGGACCCCACCCCACGTATGTGAACCACACTGGACACCACCCATGACCTGGAGAGTCTAGTCATACTGCCTATTGGTTGGGTCAATGTATTTCGGGGTCCCTGGAATCAGCGTATCTTTTGGACTGCGTACTCTGTCAATCCCATTATTGGCTCAGTTGGTGTGATTGACAAGGTGGGGTCAATGTATGGGCATAACATCGACGTAGGATTAATCAATGGTCCCCCCCCCTTCAAGGTCAACAAGGTTTGAGATTGGAGGTATTGGAGACCAGATCCCCCTAATAAAGGATAATAAAGGTGATGACCTGATGATGGATGGTTGATAGGATTCTGTGTGAACCTGTGTGAGGGGTCTCTTTGTGAGCTTGAAAACACAAAGATGAATTCATATAGAGTTTTTAATATGGGAAAAAATGACCAAATTTTGCTAGATAGGTTTTGAGGGATTGTGGAACACAGATTACTGGGGATAACATTGGCAGCTTAGATTGCAGCTTTGAACATGTACACATGATTACAAATGATTTGTGTTTTTCCTGTGTGAAGATGCGTCGAGCTTGATTAGTAGGGGGAGGTTTCTGCCAAGGAAAAAAGTTATTAGGGTGATGGACATGTGGAAATCCTTGTTTCAAATTGGTTTAATATTCGGGGCTCGAGCTCGGCTTGATTAATAGGGGAGGTTGCTTAATCCCATGTCAACATTACCCAGATCTTCCAACTGTTCAGAATTTATCAACTTGTGTGCAAAATCCTTAGTAAAATGGTTGCTCGGTGTATCATAGGCTATTACTTAAATAAATTTCATGGTGGGTGACCGGACTCCCCCCCCAAAAAATGGGTGAGAACCTGGTGGCCTCCCCTTCATATAGACCAGACCACAGACCAGAATAAACATGGATCGGATTCCTTCAGAGTGCCCCGGTTCGGTTCTTACGCCCGGCCGCAGACGACGCCCCGGGGGTTCTCTGATCCGGTCCCAAACGGTTACCGCGCGTGAGGCTTCAGCTCCAGGAGTGGGACGGGAGGGTTCGGTGGCCGGTTCCGACCTTCCGGTGGATCTGAAGGGGCGGGTCAGGTGTCCCTATAGAAGTATACTGGACTATGGGACTTGTACTCCTGAGTCTGAAAACTCCTGAATTCTGCAGTGACCTGGAGGGTGCAGGTATGGACCCGGTACATTCAAACCGACTCGTTCGACCAATTGAAGAGGAGGTACTTGGATCTTATATATTGGCTGCAGTATGAAGGTACCAAATCTTGGGCAACGCCCAGATTTCTTTGTGTTTTTCAATGTTCATAACATGCAATTTGGGTGTTCAGTGCCCAACTACCAGAAACACTTCAGTGCGATCTCCCATGTCTCACTCAATGTTTCGAACATGTACCAAACGACCATGGTAGTCCTAGCAATGGAAACTGCACATGCCTATTCTGCCTGTTCTTCCTCCCAACCTGCCTGCACCGATCCACACCCTGCCACATCGACCGGTCGACGCCAGGAGCGGCAGCGGCAGCTCCAGCAGCTGGATGCGACCAAGAGCGCCTTGAGCGCGGCCCAAGTCGAAGTCCAAAGGCGTTTCGCGCCCGGGATCGCGCCCGGGATGGGCGCAGTCGAAGCAGTCGGCTCCGGCTCCTTCGGCTCTGAAGGCTTCTGGTCCTCGACTCGACTCGGCCGAGTCGTTTATGCCTGGAATCCGGAGGTAGGTGTGGTCTGGGTGGGTTTGCCCCTGAACCCTATCCCAGTTGGGTACTGATGTTCCGGGCCTTTGTTCAGGTCACAAAGCCACCTGGACCTCTGTGGTGTCCTGGCGCCAAAGACGTTGTATCAAACACCCGAGGGTCTGACCGGTGGAATGGAGTGTAGTCCAACATGGATGTTCTGGGTGAGCCGGCGCCGGCACAGAGCGCGTCATCCGTACTCTCGCAGAATGGATACTGAATCTTGGCTGGTTTTATGGACCCTGTAGGCTCCAAGTAGCTGCTCTTCAAGGTATGACTGGACCCTCCTGGGGTTCCACCTCAAAGCTTCTCAGAAGGTACGACTGGAGCCCTAGGGGGATGAAGTTCGGCATCAAGTCTGCACAGCTTCGAAGATCTAGGCTTTTTGGGACGAGCGTATATTGGGGTGACGGGGGATGTTTTTGGGGATATGTTGGGTGGAATAGAGATCGGGTGATTTGTGGTGAATGGTGCTGAGAGTGTTGCTGGTGGGTTCTGTTTGGCGTTGGGGAAGGAGTTGAGGCTGGAGCCTAACATTCGCGAGTTTGGATATGGTACCACGGCATTTGGGGGATTTGTTGGAGAAGGAGAAGGCCTTTCCAAGACGGCACTGGCCTATTTTACCTACCTTGGCGGGGTGGTTGAAAAGGGCTCCAAATGTAGGCAAGAATCTCGTCCGTCCCCTGAAGTGCACCAGCACCCGATCTCGAAAAAGGTCTCAGATATTTCTGCGTTTTGGGGACGACCCAAAGGGCAGTCTTGGTGACCCTGCAAGTTTCGGGTGCTGGTATAGGTTTTGTATGTACACTCCGACTCACTAACATGGAAGTGGAAAACTCACTGTTTGTAGAGGAAAGTAGTCTTCCAAGAGGCCATGCCATCCACTTCCATGTGATGTTCGTCAGAGTGTACTGTACCTGGGGAGTCTTCGGGATCTCGAAGTCTCAGCGTCAGGGACTGATGCGAGCTCAGTATAGCTCTGCCAGCCTGTGCAGGCTGGCCAGCCAACGCGACCAGCAGATGCAGAAACTGCAAGAGCCTCTTGGCGGAGGGACCCACCTTTCGAAGGGTATACGTACTTCTGGAGATAGATGCTATGGTGGCCCTGTTCCAAACACCCCAACGGACATGTTGCCCTATACAGGTCAAAGACCGATGGTCATTCAAAAACATTACGACGATGAGGTTTTCAGGACGTTCCACTGGGTCAGACTGGCCTTGTAGGGTTTTGGCTTTCTTCTTTGGGTGTGTTGGCGATGACCGGTCAAGTAGACGGACGGCACTCAATTTGCAGGACGCCTATAGGATTGATCAATCAACCCTGAATCTTTTTTCCCCAAACAGTGTGGACACACTAGGGGTTCTTACGGTATGCGTTAAGCACCGGTGTTAGATCGAGGTGACGGCGCGGCCGTGTCCGGCTAATTCGCTGCTATTTACAGCACATTCATGCCTCTCGAAATCCTCCAAGCGCATTTCGGCTGCGCAGGCTCGCAAAATCTGGGTGGCTGGAGCGGGTGCTTGTCGCGACTGCGCTCTCGTTGTGGTGCCGTGAGCATTTTCGGACATGGTGGTCACTTTTCGTGGCAGGCGCAAGGGGAACCTCGTGTTTTCGTGGTCCACAGTCTGACTTTTCGTAGCAGGTGCAAGGGATCGGAGCGGTTTTACTTCCAAATGCAGATTTCGTGGCAGGCACGGCAAGGTGATCTTCGACTCGCTCTGACTTCGGGACAGGTGCAGTGAATGGTTTGCAGATTTCGTGGCAGGCGCAGTACTTTGTCGACCTTGAAGTGCAGAGTTGGTGGCAGGCACAGCACTTTGTGAACCTCGAAGTGCAGGGTTCGTGGCAGGCACAGCACTTTGCGGAAGTTCCTTGAAGTCTGGCTTCAAAACAGTAACAGAAGCCGTCAGGTGGAAGGCCGTGACAGAATTCAATGGATCAGGAGCCTGATGTCCGAGACATGAACCGAGCGGAACCTGGGCTGGACTTCCACCCTCTTAATTCAGGAGTGCAGGACTTCAGGCAAGACGCCGAGCTCTGTGAACCAGGCGTAACCAGAAATGGACATGGTCCAAAAACATGCATTAGTGTCACCTTGTGTGTAGTTTTGCTTTAAGATGCTTTAAGAGAGTCCGAACACACATCTAATGAACCAATCGGTCTTGCTTCCAAAAGTTGTTGGCAAAGACCCCACATCCTGAGGGGCGCGCAATGACTTTAGGTGCTAATAAAGAGTGTCCAACAGACACCCATTGGAAGTGGTTGGTATTCTCATGCATCCGCCATAGAAGAGAAGATAATGACAGACCCGTCTGACCTGGAGACCTGGAACGGCCCATATTTTCAGATGCCAGATGGGTTCTAGGTATGCTTTGATTCATGGAACACTTGAACCAGGCGAGTGATTCGACCCAAAATGTTGACACGGTTTTGGAAATTGTTTTTTGGGTGGTAAATGTTTGACCCGTCCACCATCTGTCATGACATATCATAGCTCACCAGTACGAAAGGGAGCAAATTTCAGAATCAACCAGGAAGTATTGCCCCCGCTGTTGATTAGTTTCCTTTTATTTGGGTGTTACAGGGTCCATTCCTTCCTGTCACTCTGCGAGGTGCCTCGCAGAGCGTGATGCGCTGCAAGAACAGATGTGGGGGGGGCTTGGACGGACGCAGCAGGGGTGGTACGCCTGGCCCCTTAAAAACCTAGAGTTTAAGCCTCACCAGAGTCGCTGTGCCATCGGCAGTGGGCCAATAAAGACTAGGGCTATCTATGTTGAAGGTCCGATGGCAATATCGACTGCCCGTGCGGGCGTGTACCTCACAAACACACTTACACCCTGGAAGGTTAACAGGGAATCTCAAAATGGACCTTCGGAAGGTCATGTTCGTCCTACAACCCAGTGGATGAAGCAAACCCGTTTCGGAAAGCACGTAACCAAGTTTCTCAGTTGAGCCACATGAGAAGCTGGCCTAGATCCTGGTCGCAACATTTCACGTTATGTGTTGAATGTTTATGCCCCCCCCCCCCGCATATTTGCAGGGTTGATTTCCCATGCACTTATTTGCATATTTGATTTTGTACGTGTGCTTAAGTCCCCAAGTGGCATGATGCATCATCTAATGACCCTCCGACCTCACGTGGCTTTGAGGGCACCTAGCGACTGGATTCCGCGGTATACCTTGTTTTTTTTCGCCCTTGTAGAAGACCCGATTTGAATAGGGCGAAGCCCAGACCCAATGAGTAAACTGGTATCCTTCATCCAAGGAGGTCCATCTGGGAGGCCTCCCTATTTGACCCTATAGGGATTCCACCACATCTTCGGAAGGTAGTTGGACCCCACACGCCCCAAGCACCGAACCATATGGGACCATGTAGCCTGTACCCAACAACCGTTGTTTCACTAATGATTTTACACTAAACCAGGTCTTTCCCATGTTTTCGTGTTCGAACGGAAGTCTAACGGGCACCCAACTTGTGTCTCACATCAGGCTCGGTGGTCGAAGTTGGCACTTGGCCCGTCCGTCCGTCGCGCACGTGCGCTGGGTGATACTCTGAGCATCAACACATCACATGCCCGCATCACTAAATGGGACTTTAACTTTAAGGGAAAACAAATGCTTCAGAAACCATCTTCCCCAGAGATGGACCCATCTTCCCCAGTGGTGGCAATGGGAAAGATCCAAGATCCAGGTCACAAACTGCATGAAGAAGCCATCACTGAAATGCATGTTTCCCCAGTCTCAGGCAATTCCTATACCTTACCTTCTCAGTTTTTGGTATGACTGGACCCGACTCTGAGAACCACGTCGAGGCCCCGCTGCGAGCGGCTGCCCGAAGAGTTTCTGGGCAGCACCCTGGGAATCAAAGTTCAAAGGCAGCACCCAAAGAGTCAGAATCCTGGAGACCTGATTCGGAACTTCAACCAAAATCAACATGAAGTACTCCAAGAATGACTCCGAACGGGCCATTAATACCAAGGGCCGGACTCGAACTCGGAGTCGATTCTTCTTACGACGGCCACCAGGGATATTAGGGATCAAGTTTGCATTATTATCCGCTGGATCATGATTCCACAGAAACCTCGTCAACTGCGGGGCAGTTGACCAACAAAACTCAGAGTTGACCAACAATAAACTCAGCAAAGAAATTGCGAACCAAGGCCCTGCGTTTGAGATTCTATTGCTGGAATTCGTCCCAGGAGCGGACAGAAGATGCCCTAAGGCCCTAAGACGGTCGTCCATGGTTATGTAAAACCTCACCCGTCATGTCACCAATTGCCGATCCGATCTATTCCAGCCGAGGTTCGACAAGGAGACAAGCACCTGGGCGTTGAAAAGGAACCAACTCCAAACGCCTCGCGTTTTCCCTGGTGGTGCGGATCGGGTGCTGTGTTCTTTTCCCGAACTGGGTCAAGTCGCTCCATGGGACAGATCACCCTATAGGGCTCCTGGCACACCTCCTCAATTGGACCCGACAATGGCACCCGGGCCTGTCGTCCCACCGAACCGAAAGAAACGGTACGGTACGACTGGAGCCCAAACGGGTAACTGTTTCCAGGTTCCTGGACGCCTCAACACCAAATCCCCGAAGACGCGACGCGCAGAACCCCTCAACGGTCCCAAGAGCCATCATCCACTTGTCAAGACATCATTCCCATCGAGGGGGAATCCAAGCGCCCCGTTCGTTCGGGCAGTCAGTGAGATGTGAAAAACGTTCAGCCCGGCTCACGGCCTCCACATGGTTGCGGATTTGGGTTTCAATCCAATCGCTATAAGGTTTGGGGTGGTTGTTTTTTTTTTTTCCAGCGTTTGGGTGGTTTTAATTCAACTGTGTTCAACCAACCTTGAAAAAGAGCTCGTGTAGAAGACAACTTCGGAAGATGCCAAGAGCCTTCACCAGCATTCTCCAACAGGTCTTCTTGTGACAGAGGGTTGGGAAGGGCCTAGATACAGGTCTCAATTGGTGACCTCATTGAATTTGCTCTGCAAAATGACTTGACTACATCACCTTTCCCCCTCTACGCCGCGCTCACGCAGCCGCCCACTTGCCCGTTGCTTGCTGCAGTTCGGATGATTGGACGACTGGTCCCTCATGAAGGGTTTGCGACACTCGTGGCTGCTGCGGTTTAGGCATGGATCAGTGCAGTCCTTTCTTCACGAGCGTTACAACGTTTGCAGCCATATTGGTTCATAGCCTCAGGTGCGGGCAAATTGAGGAGGATGCTGGCAAAGATGGTTTTCTCCAAAATCTCAGCAATTCCAATTCACTCGCGCCCGCAACAAGGAGGCGCAAGACAAACCCGTGACGCCCGAACCAACACATGAGCGTTTGGCCTGACTCGGGTGACTGTAGAGTCCAGACACTCATTGGCATGGAGTATTTGGGACATGTGCATCCTGGCCCAGACACTCAGCGGCTGTGGAAAAGATCATCGATCACCTTTTAGACCCTAAGCTCCTGAGAAGGTGGTTGGGGTGGGTGCCAGGGGGGTCCAATCACCTCTTGAGGATATGGTTGGAGCCCTAGGGAGAATTCGCAGGCATCGAAAACGGCATTCGATGGAGTGACAGGATCCTGTCTGGGTGGTTTGGGTGGCCCGTCCACCCAGAACGGAGGGTCTCCTGGTATCGTCACCTTTCTTTTGCCCAACAGGATCAACCTCCAGTCCCTCACGACTGGACCTCGTCCAGACCACCATAGACCACCCGTCCCATCACAGGATCGATGACGTCACCGTACCTCATATCAAACCGGGCGTCCTGTTTTGGTGTTTTGGCATCATCCAAACGAAGAAGTCCGACTGCCCTAGGGATCCAGTGCCCAGCCACGCCGGGACCCAGCCGTACCAAACCGGAGGCGCCCGGCACGAAAACGGACGGATCCCACAATGGGCTGCAGTCGGATCCACTCGCACCGAAGAAGAAGCGCCGGACCGCGGAGCGGAGCGCCCCAGGCCCCGCGAGCGACGCCAAGGCCGGGACCGATGCCCAGGGCCGAAGGGGCGATGCGTCAGGTGAGAGTCGCTGAAAGCTGGCCCAAAGCTCCGTCCTGCGCTGAAACAAGCGACAACGTCTGGGGTGCAACAACGTGTTCCGATTGTTCAGGTCATAGTCATAGTTAAGGAACCACCTGGACCCGACTTCAAGTACCTTAGAAAAACATGGCTCCATAAAGAACAGGTACTTGTACCCATTTTCCGAGGTACGAACTGAGACTCCAGGCAGCATGGCCGATATCACAATCTCGCCACACCTGGTGGTTACAGCTTTACAAAAGAAAAGCGTGCAGGTGATTCGTGCGCTATAGGGATCCACTGCCACCTCAGAAGGCTTGTTTGCAAGCCCACATCGGCTCCTGTCTCCTGTCTCATGGGGCCTCCTGTTTCCAAGGTGTTGGACGCTAGCCGCTAACCCTGTCCTTCCGCTGGAGGTGTTGTAGTAAAAAACAAACAAACACCTCATATAAAACTATGCAAAACTGCAAAACAAGGGAAGTTGTTCAGTGCCAACAAAACATTCTATCGATGATTGCCCACCGGAATCCTAGACACTCAGATGTGCCGCAATTAGATGGCGGCCCCAGATCCTGGCGACCGGTTTCAAGTTGCGACCATTTCAGCCGCGTGACTGACCATCCGAGGTGATTGACCCTAGACACTCCATGTATAGCATGTCATGGATGTGTCGACATGGTTGTTTCACTCAGTCTTCGAGCCTTCGGGTTTCATCATCCGAATCAAGGATATGCCCAGACACGAGCCTGGGCCCTCCGTTCAGTAGGGGTCGCACCCTCATATATGGAGGGGTCCGGACCATCAAATCTCTATGGTTTTGAGACCTGTTTGGAGCGTCTAGGTGTTCTCTTTTTGGCACAGCGCTCTGATGTGCACGCTCTGATCGCCGCCACTAGCCGCCACGCAGCCGGCGAGCTTCTTCACAGCGATCAAGCTGGAGCGAGACCCCACGGTGCCCGCGGAGGAGAGGTGCTTTCCGTGGCTTTGTGACCTGAAGGAGCCGGAAAAAGATATGGAAATCCTATTAGATAGGTAGAGTACAAAGGGAAAGAACTAAGAGACAAAAGATCAACGCTCTAAACCTTGGGTACCCAACTGGGATAGTCATAGGGTCCTTACTGGCCGCTGGTTTCAGGAACTTCGAGTGGGACTTACTGAGCCTGTGCACCTTTTTTCTTTGGCTCACTGTACCCTAAATAGCACGTTTAGGTTTGGGTACCTGTCGCTACCAAACCGATGATGTATAGAAGCTGCGCGGTCAAAGGTCTCCACATCGGTGCTCCAGTCTTGCGAGAAATGTCTGGTTTCACTCTTCGGAGGAGTGTTGATTGTCGCTATGGGTGATGTTCGCGCCATGGTTTTGCGAACACCTCCTCCTGCTTTTGGGCTTTTTGGATTTTCTTTGCGGCTTCCTACACAGCAGGAGGTTTCAAGTTGACGGTGGGTGGGAGTGCTTTACGAGCGAAAACATGATCCCCAGGTGAGTGTAACACCCTCAGAAAGCATGGGAACCCCCATAGTTTGGGTACAATGATATCACTATTTTAGAGAAAGGCCTTTACCAACCATCATAATCCACTATTACTGGTTATGGGGCAAGTCATACTCATAGTGGTGGTACCGTTCGGCGGGTACGTACGAC
Source organism: Durusdinium trenchii (assembly GCA_963970005.1). NCBI lineage: Eukaryota > Dinophyceae > Suessiales > Symbiodiniaceae > Durusdinium > Durusdinium trenchii. The sequence continues at coordinate 1,260,299 of CAXAMN010023584.1, forward strand.
AATGATTCTGGAAATTCAATCCGAACAACTAACAACCAGAAGTAAGCCACTTCTTGTGTGAGGGCTCTCTCAACTGCTATATGGGAAACAACCATTTGTTCCTGGTTGTTTGGGTTGCCAGGAAGTAGTTATTCTAAGACGGTGATATTCCCGTCATCCTGAAATCCTGGTGTAGGATGTGGAGCATCCAGAAAACACGCTCCAGATATTCCCAGAAGCAATGCAAGAACAATCCAACTCCACATTTCGAGATTGGGGGGGTATATAGCGATACTTTCAGCAGTCTTTCTGGTGGCAAAGAGATTGGTTCCTCTTCAGTCCCCAGAGCAAGCCCTCCAGTGAGTGCGGAAATGGGTTACAGTTGTGCTTGTTCTTTGTTCGAGTCACGATGGGACATGTCCCGTTTGAAAATGGGTACTTGAAGTCGGGTCCAGCTAAACATGGAGGGGATCTGGGTCGGTTCTGACTTTGAAACCCCCGGAGGGTCTTTCATCTTGGTCTTTGGATGTCTCTGCGAGGGGCCAGAAGATCCAAACGGTTTAAAAGCATCTCACCCGGCCATGCCCCCCCAAAGAAACCGCCGGCTGGCTGTCTCGAGTCTCGGACCCCCAGCAATTTTATGCCAGAAAGGCAATGTGTCTTTGGTCTTTGGCTTGATGCAACTAAGTCCCCCCGCCACCGGCGCCCCCGCCATTCCTCCGCCTTTTTGTTGGAAGAGTATGTGCCACTCGTAAGAACCCTTGTGCCCTCCAATGGGAGGGGGGGTCCGGACCCGAGAGAACTACGAATCAGCGACGAATCAGCGACCAGCTGGGTAACGAATCAGCGACCAGCGAAGTGGCGACCAGGTAGCTGTATACCCTATAGGGAATGGCGATTGGCTGGACCGTCGGTGACACTAGGGGCTCTTACGGTAATGGTTAAGGTCCGGTGTTTGATCGAGGTGTTCAATGGCTCATTCGCTGCCATTCACGGTGATACCAATTGGTTATATTCAGTTACACTGTGTCCTGCTTATTAAGCATTGGTAGTCATATGTAGTCATCTGGACCCAAAAGAGATCGACCAGTGGTGGTGTCAAATTTCAATAGTCTGCTGTTGCAGTGTTTGTGTGCAAGCGTGGGAAAGCAACCCAGATAAATGTTTCCGTGTTTCTGTGTTGACATGTTCACTCTTGCTTGGTGGTTGGGTTTTACTTGTGGCACTTGCAACTTACAGTAGTTGAAGCACTTGTAGGACTTAAGCAATTTGTAAGTAGTACTTAGAGAACTTAAGTTTTATTAGGTGTTTAATCATAATCGTAAGTTGTATAAATTACTTGTAACTAACTTATAAGTTCTGTAAGTTCCTGGACGACCAAAAGTATAGTCTCAAACAAGCTGATAAAGATCTTTTTCATGTTTAATTATTTGCAAGCTACTGCATGCCTGAGGCGGCTCAATGAGCCACAAAATTAAGGAATATCTGACACCAACCACACCACTTTGTATATACATATATATATAGCTTCTGGTGGCTGATTGACGCCAAAGGGATCACTGACACCACCAAACACGCCCAAGTTATATACACCTGAGCCCCCAAGGGGCAAAAGAACGGTGCAACTTTCAAAAGTCAATTTCTGCCACTTGTCACGTTTACAACCATTGACGCATTGCGTAATAAATTGGTGCAGTGGCAGATTTCTACCGGCAATGTGTGGAAAGTTGCAATTTCAACCCGTTTATTCTCTATCTTGCAGTAAAGTGTTTATCACACATGTTGTGCAACTGCAGCCAAGTCACTGCACATGATGATCTTGGAACACAGGTGTCTCTATCTTTTTGTCCACTTTTGCCACCAAGTTGAAGAATTCATCAAAAAACAATGATCTCAGGAAAGATTTCACAGCAGAATTTTCAGCACTGTTGCGCTGCAGTTTAAGGCAGCTGCGTTTGCATTTGACTGGCATGAGATGCAAATCTGACAAACTGGGCCATTCCTGCGGTTTGTTTCCATTTTTTCGTTAGTCTAAACATCTTCCATTTTGATGTCAGGTGATGAAGGAAAGACAGGCCATGAGCCTATCAGCGGAGTAACATTCCCTCGACATGGTATAGCTATAGCCAATATATAACCTGCCTGCACATTTAAGCGCTGCTAAGTACGTATAATACGTAGAACATGCCTTTAACCCCAAGCATGCACACGTGCATGTGTGATAAGTTCAAGTTTAAGACGCCCGCAAAGTGTCACGCTTGTGAAAGTGGCACTTTCTTTTTTGCTCAGATCGGAGCGTAGGAAACCTACGGAACTTTACGACACTTTACGCGAATTTATGCAACTGTTATGCGAATCTAGCCGCGGAACGGTTTTACACAAAACAAATGTGGTAGCTTTCTTTTGTTTGTCCAACTGGGCATACTATAGTTTCTACTCATGGAGGCCTCAAATTGCATGAGTGGCTCAGGTAGTCAAGGAACGACTGCATATTTGCCTTCCACACCGCCTTTTCACTTTCTGTTTTCATAAGTTCTTCGGAAGATTCATGGGATATGTTAGTCAGGCATTTCTGTGCTAAGATAACTATTGAAAACTTAAAAGTCAGCAAATCAGCAAAACTTAAATCCCGACTCCAAGATTTTCCCAAAAAATTGGAGTCAGGAACTTGTCTAAAATCAGGAGGTGGTGGGGAGGACAACTCCATGAGCCGCCTTTGAGAAATGAATAGCATTTGATTTAGAGCCTCACATGACAAGATAGATATAGCAAAATGATTAATTTCACAAATTGGATTTATACATGTTGACACATTTTCTTAGATGTTGACACATTTTTATACATGTATAATATATCGATTCCGTGATCAATTAATACATGTATAAATTGATACGGGGACGATTTTTACATGTATAAATGACAATTTGTTGGTTTATACATATAGATTTTAGTCCGTATGTATTTATTTTCTACATGTTTAAACAATATTGTATAATTTTCATTGTTTTATGCATTGTGTTTCCATGGTACTTGTACCCCGTCAGTGGCAAAAAAACACATGCAACTGTTCCAGTTGCAGAATTTTCTGCCACTTTCCACTTTTGATCCTTCACACACATTTGTCAGGGTTTGAATTATTTGCCACTTTCAATTTCACAACCCTTCCAAAATGCAACTTTAATCCTTGGCCAATAACGATTCCTTGATGGGATGTTTCCCTGTGCGTGCTGTTTGATTTATGCTGAGTTTGATGGTCATCCGATGATCTTTGCCGATTTTAGTCATGCCCATCCCATGACCATCTATTAAATGTCCTTTGCTTGCATGATAATAGTTGGTCATTTTTCGTGAAGCGCATGCCGTTGTTTTGTGCAAGACTATTGACCTGAGACCTGTGTCAAAACAAATGTGTGCACCGTGCATGCAGGCATGCTTCCTAATTGTCTATATCTACTTGCTTGCTGGGTAGTGGCTTTGGAAACCACCTCAAGAAGATCGACGGCAAATTTACTTTAGGCGGCTTCAGGTTTTTCATATCTTGGCCCAGAAATACCCGACAATCATATCCCATGAAGCTTTCGGAGAATTTACACAGAAAGGAAGGCGAATTTGCAGTCGTTTCCTGAGCAGAATATTCAGCACACTGTTGTGCTGCAATACTTGGTTGCAGTTGCACAGCATGTGTGATAAACACTTTACTGCAAGACGGAGAACAAACGGGTTGAAATTGCAACTTTCCACACATTGCCGGTAGAAATCTGCCACTGCACCAAACTATTACGCAATGTGTCAATGGTTGTAAACGTGACAAGTGGCAGAAATTGTTGCCACTTTTGAAAGCTATGGTAGTTTTCTTTTGAGTGGTTGAATTGCAAATGGTTCAAAGTGTTGGTTTAATAAACATGTTTCGTTTCCAAAACAATCTGGGACAAGTTCTTTTGGTAAAGGACCTTTTACATTGGGCCGCCAGCCGACACATATGTGAAACAAAAGGCCCATTCGACCACCAGCCAAAGCCAACCTGTATGTACCCCGGAGGCGGCCCATCGGGCTCCCGACCAACCAAAATGTAACCTGGAGGCGGCCCATTCATCCGCCCGCAACTATATATATATAATATATGTAATCTGGAGGCGGCCTAATGGGCTGCCAGCCAGCCTATATCTATATGGAGGCCACCAACCGCATGTGCGCGCGTGTGCCTCTAAGATTGGGCCGATTGCTTTTGCCCCATCTCACATGAAGTGCCAACAGCCAAAGTTTGTACACTTCTTTTTGATATTTAAAAACTTTGAAACTTTCAATCTCCAAGAAATCAAGTTAGTTAAAACTTATGTTTTGGCCTTGTATTTAATCATCTACGCGCTGAACTCACAAATCTAACTTTTGACAACTAACTTGCAAGTGCCACCTCTTAACATAGAAACTTAGCGAAACTTAGCTTAGTTACAGAACTTCTAACCCCTTCGTAACTAAGTTGCCATCCACTTACAAGATACTTACAAGTCCACTAGCCAAAAACCACCCACCAAGTGCACTCAAAAATGGTCGCGACTCATTTGCCCCAGCTTTCAAAAAGCTCAGCGACAATGGGTGAGATCAAGATCATCTGCAACAATATCGGTGAGGTCTGCCACACAGCTGCGCTAGCTATCGATGTGGATCCAGACGATCTCACGATTGGAGTTGAACGCGCCCTATAAGCTCCGGGTGGGCGCACCACCAGACACAGCTCATGGATAATGAGCTCAACCAGATTGCGAAGCCGAGGTCATTTTTGCACGCGGACAAGCGTGGGCCTACGGTTGGACTGACCTCCGGGGTTTTGGTCAACCGGAGGGGTCTCGTCAGGGTGGTTTCGACTCTGCCCCAGCGGGAAGCGGATGGTTAACTACAACCCCGCACGGGCGGAGGCCACAATAAACTGCAACGTGGTAAGCGCGCTCTGGCACTACTGCGGAGATCATGAAGCGTACTTGGTGGTTCATTTTTGGCTAGGGAACTTGTAAGTATCTTGTAAGTGGTTGGTAACTTAGTTACGAAGGGGTTACAAGTTCTGTAACTAGCACAAGTTTTTATGTTAAGATGTGGCACTTGCAAGTTAGTTAGCAAAAGTTAGAAGTTTCTAAGTTCTATATCTAGATTATCAAAAACTAGTCAAAAGTAAGTTATAACTAACTTAGGGAACTTAACTTTTTTGAGATATAAAATTTCAAGTTTTTCTAATTTACACCAAAACTGATCAAATCGTGTTTTTTTCGCACTTTGATTCTTAAACTTGAAATCGAGTTCATGCTCCGATCGCATGTTCATCACGCAGCTCACTGAGCCGTATGCCGTCTTGTCATGGTCATGGCTGACTCATGATGGATGTTGCTCCTGTATAAAAAACATGCGGCTCATTGAGCCCCAGGTTGTGTCTCTTGCAAAAATATATACATTGAACTGCGTGCCATCTTGAGCAGATGATGGATGTCGCCCCCGTCTCAATAATAGACCTGCGGCTCATTGAGCCGCAGGTCGGGTCTCACGCACTAAGCCATCTGCCTTCATCTTTCGCCATGCCTCATAGGCATCAACCACCATCTCCGCCGTGTTGGTCTCCGGCCGATTGGACAGCAGGATGGTCCCGTCCGCCAGGATGCAAAACCCGCAAGGTGGCCGCATTGCCTCCAGCTGCTCCGCATACGTCATCCTCCTAGGCTGCACAGGCTCCATCTTCAGCAGTACCGGCAGCTGAGGACGCGTCGCGTGAGCAGCACACACTTGGAGCCAGCAAACGACAGCAAACAAAAAGCATTGTTGCACTCAATCAGCAAAGCTCTCAATCAGCAAAACTTAAATCCTGACTCCTGGATTTTTTTAAAAAAAATCAGGGAGTCAGGAAATGTCTAAACTCATGAGGTGGTGGGGTTGGCAACTCTGAGAAAAGAATTCTATTTGATAAAAGCTCATCGCACGACAAGCAAAATGCTTAAAATTCAGAAATTGAATTTATACATTTTTATACATTTTTATACATGTATAAATCGATTTCGTTATCAATTTATACATGTATAAATTGAAAATGGGGGGGATTTATACATGTATAAATTGATATTTTTTGATTTATACATGTATAAATTTAGGTCCGCATTGATTTATACATTTTTATACGTTTTTACATTTTCATACATTTGTGATTCCGTGATATGTGAAAACAATCGGCTAGTCAATTTTTTTTGTGTGTGAAAGTTGTTGGTCAGCAACCCGAATATTTAGATATATCAGGTGAAGCTATGGTAGTTCTGTTTTGAATGGTTCAATGGCAAATGAATCAAGGTTTATGTTTGATGCATTGCTTTTCAAGGACTAGTACTTTTGGTACAGGACCCTTTGCATAAGGTCTAGAGTATATGGTATTTTTCCACTGGGGCCGCCAGCCAACACATCTGGGCGGCCCAATGGGCCGCCAGCCAACCTAGATCTAGCCCATCAATTGACCAACACATCTGGGCGGCCCAATGGGCCGCCAGCCAACCTAGATCTAGCCCATCAATTGACCACCAGCCAACCTATATGTAACCCCTGTATATTTTTCAAAGGGTTGAGCTGAATCAAGCTGAAGAAACAATCATTGAACATCAGTTGCCATTGAAGTTCAAAGAGCAAGAGCAGTTTTGGTAGACATGACCAGCCTGTGCGCAGAACATGTTCGGATGAGCATGGCCAACATCATGGTTGTCATGCCTTGGTTTGAGAAAGATGCAGACTTCCAGCTTGAGGTGTTGAGGGAGTGTTTGCTATGGCTGCGCTTCATGTGGTCTGACACGAAGGCACGTGGATCTGCAAACGAACACTTAGTTTTTCTCACAGCTGCCTGCCCATCTCAAGACAAAAATTTAGTTTTTCTAATTTTTTGGTTCTTTAAAAAAAACTTGTTTGAGACTATACTTTTGGTCGTCCAGGAACTTACAGAACTTATAAGTTAGTTACAAGTAATTTATACAACTTACGGTTATAATTTAAAAACTAATAAAACCTAAGTTCCCTAAGTACTACTTACAAGTTGCTTAAGTCCTATAAGTGTCTTAACTAAGTTGCAAGTGCCACAAGTAAAAACGAACCACCAAGTATGCGCTGGCACGAGTAGCGAGACTGGATTCCGAGATAAAGGGAACTTGCGGTTCCTGCTCCATATCCGGGCGTCACAAAGCCAGCGAAGCATAAACACGAATCCTTGGATATAGCTATCAATGGAACCAACAGCATCTCTCCAATATTTGTCTGGCTCATGCGAAACGTGGCTGATATGGCTGGTCACAGTCAACCCTCTGCGTCATCTTCTTCTGCGTATGTCGGTCCGTCACTCTCTGCTGGAGTGCCAGTTGTACCGACATGGCGAGCCGTTGTCTGAGCCAGATGCCAGCATGCATTTCGTGAAGCCGTTGCATTCTCTGGCGGGCGCTTACTCTTCGTGCTGTGAGGTATACATGCAGACACATTGCCGTTGTGACCTGAATGAGTTGAATAAACGAGCTAGAGGTCCGGATGCTTATGACAGCGGTGTTCGTGGTCTTCCTCTTCAATGTCTCCGTGGTCTGGCTCGTTGTTTGGTGACGGCTGGTGATGGTGGGACCTACCCTGGGATTTGGTGCATTTTATGGATGGTTTATGGAACTATGGGATCGAGCGTTCGTCGCCGGTTTGTCGCTGCGTCGGGTTCCATGGAGATGAGAACGGTGCCGGGGCTCATTGCTGTTGATGAGAGTTATCCGACGAAGCAGGAGTTCACTGCAGGTTCCGTGTCTCTCGAGAGCTCTAGTTGTGGCGCCGCACGCGTTGTCAGACGTGTGGCTTGAGGCCCGTGGCACTTGTGTATGCACTTGAAAACTTCTTTTTCCCCACCTGCCAGGTGAGGGTTGTTAGATCTTATCACGCACTTGAAAACTTCTTTTTCCCCACCTGCCAGGTGAGGGTTGTTAGATTTTATCACAGTTGTTCTTCCTCTTCCTTCCTTCCTTCCTTCCTTCCTTCCTTCCTTCCTTCCTTCCT
>CAXAMN010023584.1:1268321-1320986 GCA_963970005.1 Durusdinium trenchii
CGCCAATCTTCATCGCCAATCTTCTTCGCCAATCTGCTTCGCCGATCTCGTCTGGCCAGCTCCGGATCGCTGTGTGCACCCCTGGACCTCAACCTCAAGGATCCGATCGCAGTGTGCACCCCTGGATCTCAACCGCAAGGATCCGATCGCAGTGTGCAGCCCTGGACCTCAACCGCAAGGATCCGAGCGCAGTGTGCACCCCTGGACCTCAACCGCAAGGATCCCCTCGCAGTGTGCACCCCTGGACCTCAACCGCAAGGATCCGATCGCAGTGTGCATCCCTGGACCTCAACCGCAAGGATCCGATCGCAGTGTGCACCCCTGGACTTCAACCGTAAGGATCCGATCGCAGTGTGCACCGCTGGACCTCAACCGCAAGGATCCGAGCGCAGTGTGCACCCCTGCATGGACCTCAACCGCAAGGATCCCCTCGCAGTGTGCACCCCTGGACCTCAACCGCAAGGACCCGATCGCAGTGTGCATCCCTGGACCTCAACCGCAAGGATCCGATCGCAGTGTGCACCCCTGGACTTCAACCGCAAGGATCCGATCGCAGTGTGCACCGCTGGACCTCAACCGCAAGGATCCGATCGCAGTGTGCACCGCTGGACCTCAACCAGATAGTTTGACAGATAAAATGCCAGATAGAATGCCAAGTAGATTGCCAGATAGAATGCTGCAAGAAGATATGCCAGATAGTATGCCAAATAGTGTGTCAGATAGATTGCTAGATACATTGCCAGATAGAATGCCAGAAATATGCCAGATAGAATGCCAGATAGGATGCCAGAAGATATGCCAGGTAGAATGACAGATAGCATGCCAGACAAAATGCCAGATAGTATGCCAGATAGTATGTCAGATAGATTGCCAGATAGAATCGCAGATTGAATGGCAGATAGTATGCTAGATAGGTTGCCAGATAGAATGTCATGGTGGGGATCACTCGAAGTAAAGTAATTTCAAAGGGTCAGAGATATATGTGGAAGCATAGAGTCATAGAGCGGAGGTCACCCTAAGCTTTGGACCCTTCTAAAGGGTAAAGCCCTTCCAATAGGATAATGCTGCGTGGCTTGGCTTCTTTAAGGTTTGTTTGGGTTTCATTTAGGGGTTTCTGCGGGTTTGGTTTAGGGCTTCACTTCTTTAGGGTTTGTTTGTGCTTTGTTTAAGGCTTGACTCCTGTTGACTACTTTGTTTGAGGTTTGAAGACGCCTAAGTCAAAAAAACATACGGACCTCAAAGGCTTCAATTTGTTCCTTGTGAAAAACAACTGTGTTGGCGCAGATTGGGCACACGCCCTAAAAGTTTAGGGCTTGGCTTCTTTACGCGAGTTTGATTGGGTTTGGTTCAGGGCTTGGCTTCTTTAGGCTTTGTTTGGCTTGTTTAGGGTTGGTTTAGGGCTTGACTTCTTTGGGTTGTTTAGGGTTGGTTCCAGGCTTCACTTCTTTCGGCATTGCTTTGGCTTTGTTTGGGGCTTGGCTTTTTCTGGCTGGTTGGTTTGGGCTTCGCTTAGGGCTTGGCTTCTTTGGGGTTTGTGTATTCTTGGTTTAGGGTTGACTCCTTTAGAGTTTCTTTGGGCTAGGTTTAGGCTTCTTTATGTTTGTGGTTGGTTCAGGGTGAGCTTCTTTAGGGTTTCTTCGGGTCTGGTATAGGGCTTCGCTTCCTTAGGGCTTGTTTGGGCTTTGTTTAGCGCTTGGCGTCCTGAAGATTTGCTTGTGCTTCGTGTCTTTAGCTTTTTTTGGGCTTGGTTTCGCGGCGTTTCGCGTTTGAATTCTTGAGGGTCTCTGCGGGTTTGGTTTGGGGCTTTGTTTGTTTAGGGTTTGTCTGGGTTTTGTTTAGGGCTCTCCAGCGGGTTTCTTGCTTCCGCCTGCCGCGGTGACCGTTTCGGGTTGGTTTGGATCAGTTTTTGCTGCCTCTTTCTTCGGCGACCGCTTCGGGTGGGCGAGAAATGTCCGATTCAGCGACCAGTTGGTGACCGATTCGGGTTGGCAACCGATCCCTGGCGACCGGTGACCGATTCGACTTTGGTGGTGACCGATTCCGGGGCGTTCTGGTGGCCGATTCGGACGCCACCCCCGGACCCGAACCAAACCAACATTTTGGAGAGCCTGGATTCTTAGGGCAGTAGGAAAAATCTTTCAGTCCCAGGATGGGATGGTTGGGTCACACCCGCGCTATGTGTTTAAATAATGTTTAAATCACCGTTGCTACATGAGTTTTAAAATAGAATGGTACGATCAAGATGCCCATTTTATATGGACCCACTCAGTATTGTGAACACGAAGTTGGCGGATGCGGGGCATATCAATGTCTACAGCTCCTGCTGGCTCGATAGCCGGTCACGGCGTTCACCCCCGACTCATTCCGGGACATGGGTCGACTACCTGGAGGGCTGCGCAACTCAGACACGACCTGTTGGGGACCATTTTTCACCGCACCGTGTCGTCCGTGCTCCCTTAGGCCGTTTGGTGTTGAAGGTGAAATCTTTTACTAAACCTGTCAACCTGGGACCTGAATCTAATAGGTGAAACCGGCTTAAGCGGTATCTCTTTGATTCCAAACCACAACACCGGCACCCGCTGGGCCCCCCCCCGTGCCGGCCGTACAGGAGACCGACTTCGTTCCAGAGAAGCCTCGGGGCATGGCCTTGGCCTCCTCCGAGCGCATGCGGCGCCGACAGCGCGAGAGCCCGTGTCTTGACCGCTGGTCCGGGGGAGGAGGGAGGGCTGCATGGATATCTGATATCCTACCATATCCTACCTACCCAGTCAGTGGATAACCTTTCACCTGTTTTGGGGAAATTGGTTTCCCCACTGAAGGAGTTAGATATATAATTTGATGAGGTGAGGGAAGATTGACCCTGAAAACGGTGGCCCACAATGGTCCTTTACTGGGTCCTTGACCGAAGAACCAGGTACCACTGAATGGGCAACGTCCTTTGCCGGTGAACGACGCGGTGTTGTTTCTGATATGTTTTGTGGTGCCGGATGTGGAGGAACAACATGTACGCCCTTTTCAACTGCTATGCAATGGGTGTTATTTTTGATGTCTTTTTGTGGTGACGGATGGACACCCTCTCCAAATATGTCCAAATGCCATGCTATGCTATGCCAGCAGTTTTGACATGTGGAAAAGACGGGCTGTTCGCAAAACTCTCTGAGAATGGAATTTGTCGACAAGGAAGAAACCGGCATACTGCAAAGTACAACCAAACACCGGAAATATCAATCGATGGAGACCCCGCCAAAGGATACTAAAGTCTACTAGAGTCTGGTAGTGTTTTCTTAATAACAAAAAACAGATATCGTTTCACAACCCATACACATTGTTGATGTTTGCTTTGGTTTTTGGTTTTCCTAGATTTGTTTTTGTTTCCAGATTCACCGTGTACGTCATGTACATCCTACCTTCCATAAATTATAATTAGACCAACTCTCAGGGTGCACGCCCCACTCTACACCTCTCGTTCTTTCTCCAGCTGCGCTTTTTCACCCAGACACACGTCCTTTTTCGTTGTAACGCAGCGAAACAACCGTTGTGACGCATGGTTGGGCCGAGGCAGAAATGGACTTTGAGCATTGATGAATGGGACCATGTCCTCAGCTTTTGTCAGGACCAAGAAGCGTTTTTTGGATCCCAATCGCGGGTGTCGGGGCGCGGGTGTCGGGGCGCGGGTGTCGGGGCGCGTTCCAGTTGCGTGGTCGACCCAGGGCAAGTTTGTTTTCTGTTTTGCTGGGCCCGAACCAATGGGAAGGGCTTTCGCGGCTAACCCCTCCCATGGGTGGGGCCCCACAATTGCCATCTTGAACCTCTAAAAATGGTTTCGGCTGTATCCGGCTGGGGTACCAGGTACGAGTGTCCAGGTATACCCGGAGGGATTCCTGGCCCACCGGTACGCTTGTAACAAGGTGTCCTGTGTCCAGCCATTAGCTGTACTAAGTTAGGAACTTCAGACTACAAAACAGGTCAACCGTTCCTTTTAGTTGTCCAAGGGAAGAAGACAGGGGTTCACCTTTTCTCTCGCAGTGCTTGCGTCACTCTGGGGCTCCAGTCCTAGCGAACCTCAGGTTTGGTGGACCCTCCCACCCACCCCCAGTCCCAGTGCTTTTCAAGATTTACAACCGGAGTCCGTGGGGTCACAGGGCAAAAATTGAACACCAGGAACCTTTGGATAGCTTTTGGCTACCGAATTTGCTTTTTCTAGGCCCCCTCTTGCAGGATCTCCGAATACCGGATTTACTCTCAAAGCACTGCCTGCCAAGGTATTGCGTCTTCAAAAGTCACGGCAAGAAGTATGTGAACATGTGTCCTGGCCTGAACTGAGCGGATGAACTGAGTGATCTTGCTCGAGGGTTGTGCTGGGACAAGCCATGAAGTCAGACAGACGTGATTTCATCCCAGTTTTCTGCTCAGATCATCTTGATCCATGAGCCTTTGGCTATTTCAACGGTTTCTTTTCAGCTGAGAAATCCCCATCTCAGCTTCCTCCTTTGAACAAAACTCCAATCGGAGTAAGGTAAGTGACGCTCAAAAGCAAGAATCAAGACCTTTATCCGCTACGGTGGACATATCCTCTTCTAGGTGAGTCCAGCAGTGAAGATGCCTATTTGTCAATCATGTTTGGTACAAGTGGTGACTTTGCTGCACAACCTTCCGAAATCCTGCCATCCTCAAAGTTGTGCCGGGAGGTGCAAAGCCGTTAGGTGGGGAGTACCTGAGACCATGATGAAAGGGAGCAAAAACCGTGACCCGGTGGCTTCCAAACCGCTTGGCTGAGCACGTCCAAGTGTCTTACACAAACACACACCCTGTGACCGTGACCGGCGGCGTGTTAGGTATGACTTGAACCAGGAGTACGTCAAGCCATGGACCAGAGGCCCTGCGGGCCCCGCAAGCTGCTTCACCAGCCAATGCAGAGATGCTGATTCACCATGTTTGCTGCGTGGTGTGGAGTCCCTATGGATCCACTGGCACACACATACGGTGATGTGTTTGACACCTTTACATGTGCATGGAGGGTCCAGTCGGTACCGAACCTGAGACGGTGCCAATTCAGTGGCAATGGATTATTAGGGAGTATAGATCCTGAGTAGTATCATCAGTCTGTTGGTGTTTGGTGTGAGGTTACGTGAAAAAACACACGCCCGGATAGGTATACCATACCCAGACGCTCCAACGTCACAAGCAGTTGCAGAATGATAATAATAAATGATCAACATGCACCCTTAAGGCTGTTTTGTCCCAAAGGCGGCTGTTTTTGATACGACCAGGCGGAAGCTGGCTACTATTGTAGCAGTGAGGTGGGACATCCAAAAGAACCTGTCCAAGGATCTTGCTGTCCTGTGTTTGGAACCCTTGGAAACGGTGGGGCAACAACGCTATCAATCCAGCGGATCTGTTTTTCTCGGTCACGAACAAAGCCAGCCAACTCGTGCTCGTGCGCGGTGGACGATCCGGCTTCCACACCAGTACCTAGACGCTGCATGGGACTGCCATATATACCGATCAGTTGGGGTGGTTCGGGGGGGTCAATGTAGGCATTCATACCTGGATCTTCCAACGGCACAAATTTTTGCCGGAGGCATTTTTTAGTGAAAAGACGCCGTAATCAAAAAAAATGCCGTTTTATGGGTTGTACAAAATCCATGGACGGGGAAAGACGCTGTTTGGACGCCCAAAGACGCCGTTTGGACGCTTAAAGACGCCGTTTCTTTTTGCTGTCTGCCGGCGTGCGCCTCGTCACAACAAAAAACGCCGTCTTTGGAAAAAGACGCCGTAACGGCATTTTTTCCTGAAAAGGCAATTATTTGTGCCGTTTCGAAGATCCAGGTATATTCCATACATGGAGCCTATGGGGTATGGTGGACGCATTTTTGGGGCACGCAAAGTGATTCTCAATGTCGCAACCTTCGCAGGTGAAGGTTGTGGTGTGGCGGTGATGATGAGCCAACACAGAGAGGAGCCTGATCAGCTGGATCAGCGGGAAAGCGGGCAATAGTCATTAGATGACCCAAGAGACAAATTTCCTGTTTACTTGAACAATACTGTCGAAGGGAATTCAAGCAAAGTACATGGCGCCACGGATCTGTTTCTTCTGTTTGCGTGGGCCGCACCGCCCGGGTATCGCGCGCGGGTGCGAGGACTCGGCGCAGCTCATGCTCAGTCATGCCTGGGCGGAGGACGTCGAGGTGCCACACGGACCGGGAAAACCGCCGGTCGGGACGGAGGGCGACGGGTCCCTCCCGAATCCTCTGGGTCGGGGTCGACCGCCGGGTTTCGAAGCCATTCGAAGCCAATCCCTGGTGAACGGAGGGATCAAGGTCGGTGAGGTTTGAGCGTCTGGGAAGTACCTGATTCTGGGTCCGGACGGTTCAAGATGTTCATCAAGGGTTTGGGTTCGGTCCCTTTTCCCCCTGCCGACTGGAGCGAGTACGGTACAACCCTTCGGACCCAACGATTCGGTGTTTTGCTTGGGTATATTGATCCGTTCAAAAACGTTTACTGTACCTTTCCCAGCAAGAACATTCAATCATGGCGAAACAACTTGTGTGCCGACACATGGATGATTCATATCAATGATTCACAAGAGGGACAACAATGTGGCACAGGTGCAGATTGAGATTAGGATGATTAGGAACTTAATATTATCCCGTAAGCATATTTGTGATGATGATACCATTTAGGATGAAGGGGCCATGTGCCCTGCCCCTTTTTTGCATATGGTTAACTCACCACTACTAACCAAGGACTTGGAGGTATGCCGCCCATGGAAGAAGATTGTCACCAGGAAACACACTCCCTGGAACTAACATGGTTACGTGGATGGCATGACCCCGAGTTCGGAAGACAGGTGGTGAAATCCACGAACCAAACAGGTGGTGAACTCCACGTAACCATGTGAGATTCTAGGGAGAGTACCTTCGGGTTCGGCGGCAAAAACCATTGACCCTGAGAGGGACAACCATGCGATGCACCACATGCGATGCATCACCTCTCAAGACCTCGGCGAAGAAACCAGAAAGGCGCACACCCTGACGAGGTTGCAGGATTGTGTCCGGTCGACCCGACGAAGGCTGCAACCAAGACATGAACTAAACCAGAAATGGGTCCTATACCTGGGCCCCCCTAAGGGGTGGTTAATGGGCACCCCTTAACCTCTAAGGGGCTATCATTAGGCCCCCCTTAGGGGTCCCAGGTAGGTACCATTACAGTACCTCATTTTCTGAGGTACGAGGGACCTGTAGAGGTACCTCTGAAATGAATGAGAACTGCGTCCGACTGCATTGGGTTTTTGGGAGGCCAGGCACAGGGGCTCCTTCAGACAGCTCGTGTCATGCGATGTGTCACGCATGCGCCAATTCATGGAGAGAGCTGAGGAGTGCCAATCTGCAGTGATGGAGCACGTGAGGCGAGCCAATCTGCCCAGTGCCTTGGTGGCGGGACTCGTAAGGTGATGATCGGACCAAGCTGGTGGATGCAAAAACAATCAAAAATGCATCCACGTTGACAGCTGGGTCAAATGAACAGATTCCTCTTTAAGGGATGTCAACCTTCCATTCTTGTGAGGGTGAGGTTCAAACCCTCAGTGAAGTGTTCAGGAAGGTTCAGATACCCTATAGTCAGACCATGTTTTTTGATAAGTGTCGACTTCGAGGGTATATTTGTGGAGTGTTTGTGTCGGGGATTTACAAAACCCGGTGAAACCTGCGTGAAATCGCAGGTAGAATCTCTCGCATTTCACCCTAAAATGTGGGCCTGACTCTTTGGTCCCCGGTCTTCCTTAGAGCTTTCCAGGATTCGTGGTTCCTTGGTTTCAGACCTGTTTTTCAATGTTGGGATGCTTGCTTGAAACCACTGAGGTCCATCTATCCCAGACCATCCATGTATGGTATATATAACCTAGATCTTCCTTTGATACACTTTTATTTGCCTCGAATCATTTGCGCCTCGTTTGGAAAAATGCGCTCGTTTTAATGCCATGGCATATCATGGTGTTGATGATAGAGGCCCACACACGCCACCCGACGCCCACAGCCAGTGCACACACACTTTTTCCAGATCAACGGCGACCTCCTGCACCGCCGGGGCTCCCAGCTTCAAGGCAACAGCGCTGCCACTGGGTTCTGTATTCGATCAAACACTTCTCAATCGTTCCCTTGGCAGCTTTAAGGCTGTGTACTTTCCGATTCACTCGACATATGCGACCTATAAAATCTTCATCGCTCCAACAGGCTGTGCCTTAAAGAAAGTGTGCGCAGCAACAAACATGAAAAGGTTGGAGGAAACTGAGGTGTGCACACGCTGGGGAAAAGATATGTGTGCAGGATAGGTCTGATAGCTGATCTTCCATTTCTCTCCTCAGCTAGTAACTAGTATTGCCAAGTGTGCTTGTAAACGACGTGGCTAGATCAGCCAAAAGAGGTGCCACTGAGAATCACAACGTGCAGCATCAGGTGTAGTTTGGGCCTGATGTACCACAGCTTCCATCCAAGTGCATGGCTAAGCGACGCGCACGCTCCAAAGGCCTCCTTGGCTCAGGAGCTTCGACTCTAGAAACAAGTTACGTGGTAACTGCAAATGAGGTATGTCCTACCAAGTATCTGTGAAAGCCCAGCCGTGCTGTACGGCAAGTTTGGCTTGCTGGCGGTCTAGCCACGTACTTCCGGAATACACGAGCCGGAAAAATGCATTTGCAGAAGCGTTTCCCCACTTCACGACCTGCAGGAGATCCCGGCACTGTTCCTTATGATCCATGGAGAGGTCATGGGTCACAGAAGCATGACATGGATTATCCAAGTGGCTGGCACGTCCTCCCAGGACAGCTTCTGAAGGACAAATTCCAACCAAGCCGAGATCACTGCACAGTCGCTGCCTTTTCCCAAGCCTGCTGGGAAATCTTGCAACCTGGGGTGAGACACGCGGGCGTTTGCACCTTCTCAAGAATGAACACAACACTTCAAAAACATGACTTGCTGACCGATCATTTGCAGTTCAAAACAACATGCTGCAAAGTTTCGAAGAGATCTTGAGGGTAGTCTTAGAAAACTCTGTCACAGTCGTGCGCTTGCCTTTCTGACGAGTCCATTCTTTGAAATGGCAAAACGCCTCTTCCAATTGCGCCTCAAAGCTAGCGTGGCCAAAGATTGAGCACCTCACGGCAAGAAAAACCAGCGTACTTGCAATATCGTCTTTGCCGAAGCCAGAAATCGCATAGCAGTGAGCAATGTCAATTTTCAACGCTCTCACACTTTGACCAAATTCAATTGGCTCAGCGAATCGGATGGCGGCCATATCACCCTGGTGAAATGGATCCTCAACCTCTGCACCCTTTGGCATCGAACGCACCGGGTTTCCAGCAGAGACATCATACCAGTCCTCAAAACAGCTGAGTTGGCGCGTGACGCATGGAACCTCATGCTGAAACAATTAAGTGGCCAAAGCTATCAAGTTCGAGATTCCACACCACTGCAAGCATGGCAAACACGGAGGCTTGTAAAACCGCTATACAGTTTGTAACAGCTACGAAGAAATGGCCAATCTCCCTTTGTTCCAGCGAATTGGATCCACCATGTGAGGCGCTTGCCATCCACACAAACCTGCAGCTCTGAGAAACAATTCATGTGCAGATATCATGCCCACGCGGTGCTATGTGCATGTCAGATTGAAATTAGGAGAGCCACCTCTATTCCGGTTTCCCTAGCACGGTTGAGGTCTTGGGTCAAGGTTTCCATCAAACATTGTAGAGTAGATCCATCCGGTGCATACTGGGCAGAGGGGACGACTGTGAAGAGCATCCGCGTGTTGAAGGTATTCCTCGGGTGATTGTGGATTGAATTTGCCAGTCCCTTTCTATCGTACCCGCAACTCAAACTCAAACAAAACAGAAGACTCCGATCCGAGGTTCCCATGGGAGTTTGGGGTGGCTTCACCCACCACGCCCAGAACAGGTTGGTATGCCAACACCAGGCAAGGCCGATGTACAAGGCCTCTGCCTTCATCACCATGAAGGAACACCGGTATTGTTCTTCGGGGATGGGTGGGAGACAACGCGGTCTCCACTTTGGCGTACCGATGCCAAAATGTTTCCAACATGTCTTCGGCTTGCTCTAGGGTGTCGAGAGTATGACCACCTAGAAAAAAACGTCCTCTGTACTTGGGGTCTTCCATACATACCTTGACCCAATCCGTCAGCAGCATGCACGGCCAAGGGATGATCTTCACCTTGACATTCTTCTTCTTTCTCTTTGTCAACGCACCAGGCGCACAGCACCTGACAGGTGTTTGAACGAAGGTGATCGGAATTGGCAATGCTTTGTTCTTCCGAAGGATGTACCGGTAAAGGTTCCGGGATGCATTGCTTTCACGTCCAAGACTTCTGGCAAGGCCAGAAAATTCTGGATTGGTGATTCCTAGGATTGGTTCTCTCCAGAATGCTGCCCATGACATTGGTAAGAAAACACAAGAACCATTGACTTTCAAAGAACAGGCTCCGTGTTTTGATAAGAGCTTATGGGTCTTCGCGACACTGCCCCTCACATCCTTGGCAGTAGCCTGGTTCGCAGCTCAAAAATCAGGATTGTCCACAGAACACTGAGCAGCATTCTTTCGGAATCTCCTAAGCACAGCCCGGCAACACCTTTCGCAAAACTGTGCACCAAGTGGTCCACCAAGCTCTCACCGCTGGAGCTGTCATCGTGAGTAGCGGTACCTGGAAGAATTTGGCACGAACATGTTTGCTTTCCAATGTTGAACAGGGGGCGCATATCTTGATCAATCGGTGACCTGGCGTGACGGTGAGTGGTCGGTTGTTTGAAGGTTCCAGGGATTCCCAGGGTATGGCTTGCAAAGTAAATTCAGCAAATACATGTGCATATCTGACTTCGCGTGCACAAAGACACCGTTTTTCCCCTGGTTCTCAGCCATGGTGTAGTTCTGGCTTGGCATTAAAGCGCATCTCACTTCATGGAGATACGGGAACTCTTGTCTTGACATGTGTCCAAAAAGCCAAAACACGATGCTTCCCGACTATTGCAAAGCAATTTACATCGTGTCACTATGGCCGAACACATCCCCATATTCGGAGAATTATGATCGATCTATGCTTTTGCCTCCTTGGCCTTAGCAGCCTTGGATGCTTTCGGTTTGGATTTCCCCTTTGCCTTTGCCTTTGGCTTCGGGGCAGGCGGCGCAGTTGATGCGGTAGACGATGACTTCATGCCCCTTGGCGGCGGGGGGGTGTCAAACCATATTGCACGACATTTATGGACGTCTTAAATCTGCATGTTTTGCACTTTTGATTAAAGCCTTGGAAGGTATGTGCGTGTGTGGTCAGCTAATGTTTTCAAACCAGGCACTTTCCTCGCATGATCATGGCATTCATAGCCACATCCATTTTGGTGCAGGCCACAAACTTCGCTTGGACGTCGTCCTTTTTCGACCTGAGTTTTTTCATGCTTTACTTGCACGCATTAAATGCCTCCCTTGTTGGTACGCTCAATGGGAATCTAACATGCAGGACAGGGTACTTGTCAAAAGCTTCTGGGGTGACCGTGGCTTCCGATAGCAATTGGCATAGCTGGTCGTACAAGCTTTGCATTTTGGTCAGCTGGGTGTGCATCAGGTTGGCCAGCCTGAGTGTTGATTAGGTGACTTCAGGAAAACTAGACAAACATTCACTGGCAACATATTGCATCCCAAGTACGAGGAAGCCCCGGGCTGTCCTAGTTTCGAAAGCCTCTCCTGCAAGAGTTTTGTAAAACTATCTGAACATTTATGGGTTTCAAGAATTGGTTCATGATCTTTTAAGTTAAGCTGTCCTGCTCAGAACCAATCTTGTCGATTTTGCGCCCGAGAACTTCTACAAATTGTGGCAAAATCTGCAGAGGGGAAGTGGTAGCTGAAATGCTCGGGAAGCAAAGCCTTGGATGGAGGACTGGCAACCAATGCGTTCAACTACCTAGTGGAAAACTTTCAAGGTCAGTGTGTTGTTCAGGGGACTTGAAGCTCATCACACCAGTCGTGGCCCCAACCACATCCTGACCGCCTGAGGATGTGGGATCACCGCCGTTGCCAGCCGAGGCCGCTCCGCTGTTGAAATCGGGGAGGTCCGTGTTGAAGAGGGAACCGCTCTCATCCTGTCAGACAACAACATGCATGTGTTGCAAGCTGCTTCACAAAGATTTTTTGAGCACAGCTCCTGAACTGAAATGTTGCCGCATTGCTCCGTCTCTTCCGATTGCGTGTTAGTGAAATCAAATGTCTCACTCACCAAAATGTAAATTTCTTCTTCTCCATGTACGTCGTTGACCCTCCAACGTTTGTTGGTTTTGGCCCACGCCCATGCTCGCTCGATCATCTTCCTTAGAACTAAAATAAACCACGTTCTTTTTGACAGCTACATGTCATCTCACATGACCATTGCAAAACAGATTAAGACATGTTTCTTTGTCCAACCTTCCACAAGCTCAAGCTTGCTCTTGGTGTACCACCCCCCCTTCTTTGACTGCGCGTGACTCGAGAGAGTTTTCTTCTTGATGGCAATTTCAAGGTCGCCGAATGAGCCATGTTCCAAAAACATTTTTTGAAGTTCTTTGCCTCAGTTTTGCAACGTTTGCTGAACACTTATCTAGACACCATCGCTTTCAACGCACAAGAATTGTAGCGACTAACAGCGCGTCCAAAATACGTTGTGTCGGATCGTTCCACATCTTCAAAGCCTCCGGGGAGCATTTCAATTGCCCACCAGCCTTTGGCTTGAAGTAGCGGCGAAGCCTTAGCACCAGAATATGGCATGTTAATGTTTAAACCCACAGGATCCCAAAGGCTACCCAATGGTCCAAGGCAGTAGCGGCGGAGGTAGAGAAAAAGGGGCCGTCCAAACGTCGACGGTTGGACGGCCCCTTTTTTGGCAGTCGTGTAACAGCAGGTTTGGCAGTCGTGTAACAGCAGGGCACAAATCGGGCCAAGCAACTTCCAGTACGGATTTCCACCATCTGATGTTGATGGTGGTGCTGCCTGGGAGACAGAATCATCCACCTCAAGACCATCATCAAGGTGTTCAACATGCCCCAATTGCCCGGCAGGCACTGGAGGCTGGATGGCTGGCACAGGTGTCACCGATGCTGGTGATGGAGCCGCTTGTTGCTGCAAGGTTACAGCTGCTGCTGGGGCTGGCTGTGTGTTGTCAAGCAAAGTAGGGGCTGGGGTTGGTACTGGAACGCTTGCGGCCGGTGTGCTTGTGGCTGGCGCTGTTGTGGAGCTTGTTGTTGCGACATGCTGTGCAACCGTGGCTGGTGTTGGTGTTTCAGCCGGGCTCCCTTGAGCTTCAGCTGGCACTGGGGGATGAGCAGGTGGTGCACTGTCCAATGGCGGTGCATTCGGGCCTGATGCTGGCGCCGGCTGTTGCTGATAAAGCAGTGTTGACATTGTTGGCGCACGTCCGAAGTTGTTCGGGTCGTAATTGTATGAAGGCAGTGCGTCTGGTGGCGAATCATGGACCCACTCAGTGGCATGGGGTGTGCCATGCTGGGTTTCCTCAACCACAACCTGTGTTGCCTCAACGCTTGCTTGTGTTGCCTCAGCCGGTGTTGGAGTCTCATTTGATGATGGCATGTTGCCAGCGCAGTAGTGACCACGCGCCTGTGCCAAATAGGGAGCTCCTCAGCACAAGTGTAGCGGATCTTATGATAACTCCCGGTTTCCGTCGTTGCTGCGGGTTGTGCCACAAGAAAACTATATGATGTGGTTCCCACTTAAACGGCTGGAGCTTTTACCTGGCTGGGCACTGTGGTCGCCTGGTAAAAGCTCCAACACAAGACCCATGCAAAGCCACATAACTTCAGCGCGGCTGAGATTCCAGGAACAGTAACAGAAGGAGCCGCTGGTGAACATTGATTGGATAACTTCCGGCGGAGCGCGGCAATTCGTTCTTGGCTGGCCTGGACAATATGACCGCACGACGAGTGTTTTAAGTTTTTACGATCTTGAACCGTGAACGTCAGTAACAAAAACCTTGACCACAAACATAGAGCACTGGGTTCCTTGATGTTCTCCTGTAGCGAACGTTTCCGCGCATCGTGATCTCCATCATGACCAGCATCCGAAGCAAACTTGACCCCTACCGTTCCGTTCATCAGGGTCTCGGCTGAATGAAGTCTAGCTGTCATTGGTTTCAGCCAAAAGGGGAAGCTACCACATGAAATTTGACACAACGGTTGTCAATGGTTCCAGAAAAAAGCTCATACACCACCACACCTTGATTTCCAAAAGAGGCACATTCTGAGATTGCGCCTTTTTGCGCGTTTTTGCGCCTTATTGCGCCTATTTGCGTGCGTTTTGCGCCCTTTCCGGTGGCCCCCAAAAAAGTTAGAAAACAATGAAAACATGTTGAGCATCAACTATTGGAGACGGCGCCTGGATAGACAAGCCAAAACAGGCTTGGGGTGGGATAAGCCCCGATGAATTAGCTGCTGAATTGTCTTCCTCCTGTAGCTAAAGCCACAGAACTTCAGAATTGGTGGAACCTAGCTTCTCGGGTCCACCAAGCGAGCGTACTCTTGGCGCAACTCGTGATCTCCAAGAACCTGCCCGTTGCATGGAGCCAACATCGAAGCGATATATGTTACATATCACACTTCAATGCGCAATTAGAGGCCTCCATTTCATAATCATTGACAAAGCGCTCAATAGCATCTTTCCATTCCATGGGAATCCTACCGAGACAGTATGTCATATGGATGTATCAAATTTACCAACAATCATGGCATACATATCATGGCAAAGATGGTCACCTGGTCCGTTTGCAGGTGAGGGCATAGCGGATAGGTTCTAATAGGTTGGCGTCTTCCCATAAGTCTCCAAGTGGTAGATTGTCAAATTGTTGGACCAGGGAAGCTGTGGAGTCCGATTGAACCTTGAAGCGCAAGTCCCTCCGAGCAGGCCCTGCCAGATGTTCTTCATGAACCGCTTTGACGCTGAAGCCAAAGCCCCTGGGATATGCCCTGGGCCGGGGCAGTCGTGGGTGATTTGTGGCCGCATGTTGCCAACAACATGGTTGCCGATATAGCGCTGTATAAGTCAGGACACTGGGATGAACGCAAGCTTGGCGTCCCAACAAATCGTTTTTGGCCCTGTCCATCGATATACTTTCCTTAGATTATACTAGCTAGCCTACATCACATGCGAGCATGATGTTGCCACACCAATGCCCTTCCCACGCTTCATCCTCCATATTGCATGTGAGGGTCGTGTAAGAACAGCTGATGTATCACGTTCCCTATCATCCTTTTTTAGCCGTCCCACATCCAATGAGGATACTTCACTCATATTGCTGTAGCACCATGTACGTTTACTCGATGGTCCGCCGTGCAGCATCATCCAGAAGGCTACCTTAAACACCTGAGATCAGAGACGGGGCGACGGCTGATAGAGGGGTTGGTGGAGCATGTTTTGTCATGGGTTTTGAACCGGGCCAACAAGACCAAACAGTCGCCCCCCGAAACGGAGCCTTTAGCAAAACCGACCGATCGATATGCAGCTTTGTTGCATAGCACACATGGTTCATCATCCATTCAAACCGTTTGTGGCGTTGAAGGAGTGAATGTTGCGGTTGCTCAACAATCCATGTAAGGTTCTTGCTCATGGCCAACAAAAGGATTAAGGTCAACCTGGGATCGCTGAGCATGAAGGGATACCTCGCCTTGCTACAATAGAAAAACATTCTGTCAAACATAACGCAGCGCATGACAAGTAGCCTACTGATCATGGTCGAGGATCCACGGACCCAAGCCAAAAAGAGGTTTCCACCTACATTGACAAAGTTCCTCAGAGACGTCCCACGCGCCGGTACTCCCCAGGACGAGCAATCTGGTCCTGCGAGGATCAGCCCGTTCTGTTCCATTCTGCAGACCACAGCTACGCAGAGCCTCGGATGGGAAGTTGATGGATCGGGGTGATTGGGCAGCAACATCCAACAGTGTGACAGTTGGGCCAGAGAACAAGAATCCAGCGCAACCTAGAAAGTTCATGCCGCGCTGGTCAAAATCCCTATCAAAGGATGCTGTGGTGTAGCCGCTTTCATACCTTAGGAAAAATTGGCCAGCAGCAGCTAGAGTTTCACAACCAATTGCAACAAACATGACTGGCAATTACATTGGAATCGAAGTATCCGCTGGTACTCACTGAGAAGAAGACATCACATTCGTCACAGCTTGCTTCCCGGCAAATATTTCAAAGAACTGATATGGCTCACGACCGAACTCAGTTGGGAAGTCCATGAAAGACACCAGGAGCACCTAGCAAAAAGATCGATGTTTCTGCACGCCGATCATACTAGACAAGATTTGCTTGCGCATCAGAGTACCAGGGCCGAAGCTAGTGCAATGAATGCCTGACGGGCTCACGCACATTAATCGCATGTTCTTTCAATATTGCACGTTTTTGTTCATTTTGATCATGGTCTGGCCTTGGGGGGCCTGCACATGCTGGAGGGAAGTGACAAGGTCCCACATGTTCTAACACTCGCCAAGCGCTCGGTTGTGAAACGGCTACGGACTTCCGAGCTGATGTAAACGTGTTGAAGAGATCACTTGCAAAGCGGGCCAAGGTTGACCAGATTGGAGCGCCCTTCTCCTCCACGTGAAAGAAGAGGAGGGCATCGCCTGCAATGGCAACCCAACAGAGATTGAAAGACCTCTACACTATGGGGCTTGAAACAAAGGATCCCAGGGAAAGTGTTCACAGAAACGATCTAGAATGCAGAATACATGCTTTCATTTGAAGCGCAAGTTAACGCATGTGTGCTGCCATTTTTTTGTCTTCTTCGATTGGTCGAGCCAGCAAGCAAACCCCTAGCGACTAGCGGATCACAGGCTCAATGTTGAACCCCATGCCTGAAGCTTTCACTTCAAGCTACACCCGAATTGTCATGTTCATCACGACAATAGACAGAATCCCCTTGTTGTGAAATCAAGCGCCTGCAGCAGCATATGCCTCAGTTAAACCGCGCCATAGAATCATAGATTCTCTAGGCATGCACACCCACACTGCATACACAATCATACGAACGCATACACAAATGTTCATGGGTGAAAAACTGAACGACAAGGCACGGCTTTGGCCAAAGCTAATGCCTCCTCCTTGGACATGCCATCCTTCAAAGCTTTGTTCTTGGCGCAATGATATGCGCTGGATTTGATCGAGACCATCTTCTTCTTTGCAGCCACTGCCTCCGTGTCTTCAACAACTGACCGTCTCTTTCGAGAAGGTTTGGTTGCATCAGCTGAATCAGCCTTCTCGGCCTTCTCCGTGGA
This sequence comes from Durusdinium trenchii, assembly GCA_963970005.1. Classification (NCBI taxonomy): domain Eukaryota; class Dinophyceae; order Suessiales; family Symbiodiniaceae; genus Durusdinium; species Durusdinium trenchii. The sequence goes on from CAXAMN010023584.1 coordinate 1,285,631, forward strand.
CATAGTCTCAAGTGACTTCTCAGGTGTCTTGGTCTTCTTCTCCTTTTTCTCCTTGTCCACATCGGACCGTTTCTTCTTGGGTCCCTTGGCATCATCCGACTTCGAAGAGTCCTTCTTACCCTTTCTGGCTGCTGCGGCCTTAGCTTTTGCTTTTGGCTTTGCGCCAGAACTGGATGCCTTGCCATTACAAGCGCTCTTGTCGCCAGAAGAATTCTTGTCCTTTTTGGCTCGTCGCTTCTTGGAAGGCTCCTCAGCCTCAGCGCCTTCTTCCGGTTCCTCATTCTTTGCCTTGCCGCCTCTACCACGTCCTTTCCCTTTGCCACGGCCTCTTCCACGAGTCTTAGCACGCTCAGCCCGCTGCTCATCAGGCGACAGTGGCACAATGCTGTTGCAGACATCAGGACGAGATGGTGCAACAGTCCCTGGTGAAGTTGAAGCATCAGCTGATAAGCCAACCCCCCCCCAGGATTCGCTGGACACGCATCTGCAGAAGACGAGGCGGTGGCAGAAGGTAATGAAGTAGCAGCGCCAGATGGCTCCTCACCAGGGTGTGCGCGCAATGATATGCTACCCCCCTACCGGAACACCTACAGAGTCGACTATGAGGTTCAATATTCAGGGAAAATGTCACACATGTCGTGTCCGCTCCTTGGCCGGAGCTGAAGGCTCGGGCTCGTTGATAGGGTTGTCCACATGATCATGCTCACCATCCTTTTCCCAAACCTCGCTATTGAGTGAAAGTGTCCTTGCAAATTGAAGTGATGGCTTGGAGTCCTCCTCAACAACCATGCTGCCCCGTGCAGCAGCGTCAGCGTCAGCTTCAGCTGAAGCCATCAAATCTGGAAGGTCCGCAGGATCAATAGGCAAAGTCTCGAGCGCATCCATGCCTTAGATTGGGATGATTGGGAATTCTTCGCACTGCGCAAGACTACAATGTGCCATTGAACAGTAAGAAAAATACCATGCAGCTAAGATACATGGAGTCTTTCCTGAAGGCTTGGCATGCCCCTGCCACCCCTTGAGATCAAACAAGCGTGCTTGATTCGCATCAGGTGGAAGATCAAAAGGGTTTCCATCCTCATCAGGTCTCTTGGTCTTCTTGACCTTCTGAACTGGCTTTGGTGGGGGCATGGACACGTCGTCCAATTTGCGCTTCGCGGCGGCCGCTTCAGCAGCAGAAAGACCAGGAACAGGACCAGGAGTTGGCTGCAATGCTTCTAGATGATTCTGTGATACCGTCACTGATTCAACACCGCGCTGGCTCGACTCTTGCGTGCTTGTGGTCAAAGTAGGCCTGGCTACTTTGCAAGCACCAGAATCTCTCTGCAGCTCAGCCATGCTGGCAAGCTGCTCGGCAAGAGCCTGCTCCTCCAGCAAGAGCTCTAGCTCCAGCTCTTGCAAGTGAAGCGATGTTAGGAGATCAGCTTCCGAGCTGACAGGACCAGGAGGCACCTCGTTGGAAGCCACTGTGCCCGTAGCCTTTGGCAATGCGCCCACCGCATCCTGAACATCCACCATGTCAGTCCAGGTGCAGTCAACCGCACGAAGAATCGTGCAATCGCCCACCATGCTACACTTCTGACACCTGAACCCATAGCGCATATCCTTCACGATGTGGTGCTCCGTGGGCGCGACAGGCAGATCCTGGATCTCCTTGAAGGTCAATGGTCTATCACCTGCGGGCGGACGCACGCAGTGAACATGCATGCGCATTTCATTAGCGCACTGCACATCACACGCGGTAGCACAGCATGATACAGCATGCAAAAATATCATACATGCATGCACATTATAATGCCTTCGCCAGGATCTCGTGATGGCTCATTTGCCATCCAATCTCCAGATGTGCGGGGTCCTAGAAGGATGGCGGCACAGCAGCCACAAGGTCTAGTTTCAAGAATGTTTCAGTCTGAACAACATGTCTCCTGGAACCACAGGAGGAGGGTGGTGATGAAGTGCTTCTGAGACAACTTCTGGAAGTTCCGACTTGCCAGGTGCTTCCTAGCAGGGGCATGCTGATGATTGAGGACGACTTCTAGTGATAAGCGTTTAAGGATTCCCAGCTTGGATTTCATGAGTTCATCTTTGCGGGAATGTTTAACCAGTGATGCACCTCAGGGTTGACGATGGGGTCGTCATCTTCCGCTTCAGACTCGCAACACTCCTCACCAAAATCTTCTTCAGTTGGTTCATCGCCACCTCCAGCCTCCTGAGGCACACTGGTTGGTGCCGTGCTGCTCACTGCGCTACTTCCGCTGCTCAGGCTGTTGCCTTGGATCAGTGCGAGGATAGGGATTGAATGGATTCGGATTGGGATGGTGCTTGACCGATGAGTTGGCATGGGCAAACTATACTAGCTACTTCCTGACAAATCACTGCTCCGACCACGTGGGGTAACATCAGGGATCGGGATGTCAGCTGCCTGCATAAGCTGGCGAAGTTCGTCCTCCTTGGGACGATGGCCCCGTTTTATAGCCCTGGAAGCGCAATAAACCAGCGAGCGAAGAATCCAGGCTTCACAATTGACTTCAGAGCCTGAGGTGGTTTTAGGCTCTTTAAATCCATGGATTCTAGCTCTTCTGTTTTGCTAGCTTTTTGTGTTTGCATGCGATTCAACTTACAAGGGCCCAGGCGGGATGGCAACTTCTTTCCCCTCATCCGGCAGAAAGTTAGGAACAAGTGCACGGCTTCCGATAGGGCCGACAGGGATGGACGCATTCCTTAGATCCATTTACTGGAGGGGCTAAACATGCATGGGTTTCCATAAATGCGAGCAGCTGATTGTCAAATGGTTGTGAGGGGCACTCCCAAAAGAAAAAAAACCTAGTGCATTCTATGTTCCCAAGTGTTCAACGATGGGCTTGAGAACAGCAACGTTTTGGCACACGTCACGACGTGAGATCTGGTCTTTGTTCTCTGGGACCTTTGCCATCACCCCTGAAGCAGCTTGGACACATAGGGCAGGCATTTGCTGCCATTCTTTCAATAGGTGTTGAACACCCTCTGTGGGTTGAACAGCCATGCTGGCGATCACTACACAACAATGGAAGCTTGTGGCCAAATGGCTTAGGGTCCATATATTCATACCAAGAAAAGATATGCATTGAATTGCAACCCCAGCTGTCTCCATGTTCCAGCCTTCACGATCCTTCACGAAGCCGCGCAGGTGGCCTCCATCTCGATGTACCTGGTAGCACACACACCAACCAACACCAAAGAGGTGGGCATCAGGCATTGAAGGGGCACGTGCCGCCAAAGATCAAGATCCAAGGGCCACCCTTTTAGCCAAATGGCTTCAAAAGTATACCCCTTTCAAAATTGCGCTCGTTTTGGAAAAAATGCCTCGTTTGGAGATTTGCGCTCGGTTTGACCAATGTACAGAAATAAGTGCTCGAGTGGAAGGTGGAGGAATATATATATCATTCACATGGATGCTCCATCGGTATTCGGCAACGAACGTCGAGGATCTGCGGCCTTATGGTTTTGCCTCTTTGCCAACTATCAGGCTCGACTCCACGCCGCGCGGCCGCCTTCGGCCAGCCATCGATCCCTAAAAATCCTCGGAACATGGGTACACAGTCCCTATATGGATCCACATACCTTCTGAGAAGGTGATTGGAGATTATCTAGGTGGGCTTGGAGGACCCAATTACCTTCTGAGATATGGTGGCAGTGGATCCCTATAGGGAATGGTGTTTTGGGTTTGGGTCATGTGCCATGCCATCTAGAGGGTACCGAACGAACTGGAGGCTCCAGCTGACTGGCCCCAATTCATTCACAAATCAGATTCGGAGCTGTGGGGATCTGCCACGCGACGCGACCAAAAACGCGTGCCCAGTTTCAGCAAGCGAGCATCGAAGAGTCATATCATATCCCTACGATTCTGTTCGCCCCAGCGTTGATTTAATTGTTGTTCATTTTTTTTGTCCACATCTGTTGATTTGTTTTTTGTTTTTATACCATGAGCAACTTGGCTGTGTTTTACGGATGAAATTCCGCAGATATGTTGCACAGTTGGAAGGTCTATGAACCCCTAAAGGGCCCGTGTCTAGCCCCGAAAAGAAGGTAAGTGGTGTCTATGAACCACCCCGACCCTGGGTCTTGCATGGTGGGCTTATATAATTGGGGACACCAGACAACCTCCCTTCTTGGTGACTCCACACCGAAAAAACCAGTTGCTGCCACATTGGACCATTGCACTGCACATGCGTGGAATTCCAACGCATTGGGCTTCCAGGTGGGCGACGAGTTTGGCCCGAGCATCGAAGCACAGCCGCTTGAGTCCAACGATGCTCGGGTGGGTCGCGGGCGGGAAACGACGTCGTTGGTCGCGGCGCCTTCCGGTTTCGGTCACCGCGTGTTTTTTTTTTTTTTTTCTTTTTCTTTTTTTTTTTTCTTTTTTTTCGGTCAAGACTGCAGGAGCGCTAGCGTTTAAGACTTTCTTGGATCGTTCGACTTGTTTTTCCCGCATGGATGGACTGATCGGCCACCATGAAATGTTGAATCCCGAATAACTACTACGGATGTTTGATTACAACATCAGATCAACCTTTCTTTTGACGCTCTTGGAAGGCTAGTACGCTTTCCCAAACCAAAACGCTGCATTGCTGTTTGGCAACGGGGTCCAGCATGGTCTAGCAGACTACCGAGCCTTGAGTTGCTTGGGGATGGAATTTCAAATGTATTTCTGTGACTGCCAACCTGGAACCACCTCAAAGTGTTTTTGATCGATCTGCGGCGGGAAGAATATTTTTTGGAGTCACAGCCTTACTGATTGTTTATGATATTCCACGGTGGTTTATACACAAGCTAAGGGCGTTTATTGGTGAGCCACAGGTGTTTTTTCCCGAGCGTGTTTTTAAAGCAGATGTCTGTGTTGGTTGTGGATGGATGTTTCTGTGGTCTGCAGACCGTATGTTGAAGTACCGGGCAACCACGAGGTTGCAGGTATGTTCCCAGATGCCTCACAGATGTGGTGTCCTCCCTGCATTCCAGGCAGGTCCCTCCCATTCCAGACCCAAACGAACTATCGGGGTCAACGTGCGAACAAAACCCAGACACGACCAATGGGCCGGGACTGGCACAACTTACCCATGTTGAGGAGGTTGAAAGGGGTGGAATATAGTTGGTGGGTAGCAGTAAAAGATCACACATTTTTTTGAACAAGTCCTTTAAACTCACCATCATCATTTAATGGGGTCTGGTGGGATTTATTATCCGCGTCCCAAAAAAGGTCGAGCTTTGGAAAGGATAGCCAGGTCCCTTTTGATATTGTTTGGTTGATTAATAGAGGGCATACCTTCAAGTGAACAACCAGGTATGGTACCAAACCAGCCCCTCTATTTTCTGTATTCCCAAAAGGACATCACTGATCGCCATCCCTGAAATTCTTCCGCGCTCCAGGCTGAGTTTGAAGCCCTTTTCCAGCGTCATCCAGGCAGCGAGCCTCAAGCGTGGTGAAGGCGCCTAGCTGGGTGAACGTGTTCCGCGGAGAAACACCGTTCGGCGGCACCGGGTCCCAAACGATCTATCTATCTACCTATCTATCTATCTATCTACCTATAGCTATCTATCTATCTACCTATCTATCTATCTACCCACCAAATCCAGACAGTTCCCACGATGTCGCTGAAAAGACCGAACTTAACGAAGATATACCAGCACCCGACTCTACAGGTCTCCGAGGGTTGGAGGCTTGGGAAGGGCCCTAACAGCTTTCCATTGGTGACCTCTTGGAGGGTGCTGGTAGTGGCAACTTCAATCCACTGAGATAGACACCCGCCTAGCGCTCCTATGTTTTCCACATGTGATACTGACACCCCAGACCCCAAGCACCGAACCGAAAGCGGAAAAAAGACCACTTGCGGTCATTATCCCAGACATTCCATGTACCTCGAGCTTTAAAACTGTGCAGAATTTATGCCGAACTTGAGTGGTGCAAACGGATGAAAAGGCAGAAACATCTGCACAGTTGGAAGATCCAGGTATAAGCCTACATTGATCCCTTTTCCACCAAACCCAGTGTAGGCATATTTATGGAGTGTTTGGGCATGTCACTACTTGACTGTGCTTTGGTCTTAGACACCTAGCGTCACTTAAGCCCATTTTGGTTGATGAGGGATTTCACTACCAAACGTTTTAACCCCCCTAGCAGTCAATCTTTTAGTTGTTGAGCTGGTAGAGCTCCTGCACAGGGTTGGCCAATGCTTGCTTTTTTGTTCGTACATGTCATGGTTTTCCGGTCTGCAATGAGGAAGCGGGCAGCTTTTAGCATGCTTCCCTATCGATCCACATACCCTTTGAGAAGGTGATTGGAGACACCTTTATATGAGACACCTTTATGTCCAAGTACCTTCTGAGAAGGTGGCAGTGGGATCCCTACACCTTAGGAATCAGGTCCAATCATATAGTAGTGTGGAGTGTCAGGGAGTGCCTCTCCAAGTTGTGTGGCCCCTCAAGTCTAGTTGAGGGGCACTGACCTTGGGTCGAAAAATTCCTCGCATGTGTTGGTCACTTCTGCTTGAGGCAGCAATTGACGTACTTCTTATACCCCTATAGTACCCCAGGATCCGAAGCACCATGGATTCAATAGGCTCTTGGTGAGACTTCAAAACTCTTGCAAAATTTGAGAAAAAACCATTCGAAAGAACTTAACTCCTACCCAGGCACTCCATATAGACCCTGAGTGACCTGTATTCTAGACCACCAACCACCATGCAGCGTTTAGTAGAGGACGCGTCTATAGGTATTGGTGTGGTTGCAGTGATCGATCTATTGCCGCATAATTGACCCTTCCAGATCATGTAGTTCTTAATCACAAAAAAAACTCTCCCGTGCACCGAGTACCCAGCCCACCGGTGGCAACGGGTGGTGGGCCTTCGGCCTTCGGTCCAGGTTATGGACTTCATGCCATCCACACTTCCACCGCGGACAGGGGGGCACGACGGGGCGGGTGGGGGCCAGGCGGAAGTGGAAGGGTTACCATGGGTGGTTCTATGGTTGAGGTGCATCCAGACTGGCCACAGCTTGAAAGAAGAAAAGAAACAGTATAATTATACAGTATACATGCAGATTATATTAGCCATCATGGATTGAAAAGACATTTGGGGTATTTGAAAAAGACATTGTTCAATGCTTGAGAAGACACTTTATAGTCCTCGTTACACTCGGGGTTCTTACGCTAGTAGTTAAGCACCGGTGTTAGATTCGAGGTGCCGCGCCGGGGCGTCCGGCCAATTCGTTTTGCTATTTACGGTACATTCATGCCTCTCGAAGTGCATTTCGACTGCGCAGGCTCACAAAATCTGGGCGTCCGCGGCGGGTGCTTGTCCGACTGCGCTCTTCTTGTGGTGCCGCGTGCATTTTCGGACATGGTGGTGACTTTTCGTGGCATGCGCAGGGGAAATCTGGTGTTTTGGTGGTCCAAAGTCGACTTTTTGCAGGTGCAAGGGATCGGAGCGGCTTGGCTTACGGTGACAAGAGTCGGCAAGTGCATTGGGTGGCCAATATCAATGAGTTCAAGGGGGGGTTCCGGATTTCAGGTGTTCAGGTGTTCTGTGCTGCTGCAAAGCTTTCCAAGGCAGCACTCTTGAACAAACATTGGAACCCCCAATACAACAATTTGGCAAAGGCAAAAAAGTTTGCATTAGTGCCCACTTCAATTTGACTGGGAAGTGTTGGCTTGTACTCAAAGCTGATTGAATGTCCTTGAGACTGCTTGCCTCAAACAATGAACAGGCACCTTTGCACACTGTACGTTCCGCTGCTCTTTGCATAGGTTTAGGACCCCATATTTCCTGAAAATCTGCCTTGCCATGAGCTCAAATGTGCGAGTGGTGCCACACCAGCAAGCAGCTTTGCAGTTCAGTGCTGTGACAGTGGCTGGCCAACCAACTGACAAGGAGAAGAGCAAGATTGCCAAGGTGGAAAAAAAGCTAGCTTTGGATGTGCCTGAGGCTGATGCAGATGCAGCTGCTGTGAAGAGTGATGGGCACAAGAGCGAAGAGGAGGTGGGGTCTCGCATGAGGCCGTTCCAATGGCATGCCTTGACTCCCCGATTTCGGAAACAGCATAGAAAACAGCGTGGGAATGCTGGATCACGCTACCTCGAACAGATCCTGGCCGAATAGCGCTGATCATCCTGTTGTGAGCTGCAGGTGTGAGCAAAGTGCCCTTCAGCTTTGTGGGTTCGTCGCCGTTTTGCAGGCGCGGGTTTCAGGAAACCAGGGACGAGCGGAACCCCGCGGAAGAAGACTGACCTTAGCTTAGGTTTTATTCGCACTTGCATTGAGCTTGCGGTTGCAAGTTTTATGTTCACGAAAATTCACCAACATGTTGCACCGTGACATTTTGGCCCAAGTTGGGTGGCAACCTCGTGTGAGTTGCCAACGGTGATCTTGCAAAATTCGTGATGCATAGGCTTTTCACTCTTCACGCCCATCGCAATGGCGCATCTGATGGAGTCCGAGTACATGATGATCGACACTTTCACCGAATCTCAACCAGCCGACGGGGCTGAGGAAGTGACAGACGCGGCTACAGTCCGTAGCCCTCGACTCAACCAGGAGGCGGACGCGGCATCCACGGCTCTCCGCCACGCTCAAAAGGAGGCAGCCTCTCCCTTTTTGGCAAGCCGGTCATTGTGGAAGACTTGGACAGGCCCAAATCCGGGATCTCACCCGGCACATGGATGAACTCCGTGTTCATTTTCTAAACATCGAGGACGCCAACAAGGGCACGGACATCCCGGTGCCAGACACCGCAGCTATGTGGCCGAGCCACCGATGGAATGGCCCATTTCTACTGAACCTCAACTACCAGCGGCGCCCTCTCCTGCAGCGGATGATGACGCCAGTGAGCGCATGGGCTTCTAGGTTTTTCCACCCCCGCACCGGCGGGCTATATAGTGATATAGTGTAGACGCGGCCGATCCCATGGCGGCTGCTGACCTCACCGGCCAAGCGGCGCTCCTCCTGCGGAATGGCCTTCGTCCAAGGCAAAAACCATCCCGAGGCGGACAGCGCGTCGGCTCCCATGCCCATCTGTTTTTCGGCTGTGCCGGAACCTCCCAACCACCTGCGGTTCGACATGTTCCCGGGCACCTGGCCACCCTTTTGGTCTGCGCGGAGAAGGAGATGGCTGAGCTCTTTGGCCAATTTGCGGGGTACCCACTCTCAACCCGCCTGGTGACCCGAGGACCAGTACTTGCCTTTGAGGGCGATTGCCCACCAGGAGAAGATCTGGACGATGAAGTACCAGAGACAACATGACAAGTCTGGCCTTGAGGCCAACAAGGGATTGCACCGACCCGCGGGTGAAACACCATTCACCTCCATGTGCAAGGCTTGCCACACGCCTTGGCCGGATGCGGCACTTTGCTGCTGGATGCGCAAAGGAGACAATGTGTGGAGTACCAGCGGCCAACTTCGGTGATGGAGGTGGGGGACCAGACCTGGCGTTTGTTCTACGAGAACGACCGCCCTGTTTGGCGTTGCTCGGCGCCGGCCCTGTCCCTCTGGCCCTGCGGTGGCGGGGTCGGCTGACACCTTACAAGAAGGCCAACTCTATCGATGGCAGCCAGTATGCCCAAAGCCAGCGGGAAGAACGCCTGGCAGAGCACCAGCCGGGCCAATCCTTCCAGATTTTCCATCCCGAGGCAGCCAAGGGGCGGCCAGAACAGATGGGTGTCAGAGAGACGCCAGACCTCCAGTCCGTGGCCGCCACCCAGCCCAAGGGAGCCCAGCCATGGCCGGTCCGGGCGTGGACGCCCTGAACGAGGCGATGTTGCTGTGCATGGGCGATGAAGGTCCGCAAGGGGGAGCTCCGCATGTTTGGTGGCGTCTGGCGCCGAATCGGGGAGTTCAGCCGACTGGGCCCAACAAACACACCAGGCCAAATGCAGGACAAGCAGCTGGCGATGTACCGGGCCTTGGAGCGCCGCACTCATCCCTGCACATGGCTCTGACATGATCGAGCCCTTCCACTACCCGGAGCCTGAAGTCGAGGCCCAGCGGCGAGAGGGGCACAGACCCCCCTGCATGCCATCATCTCCACCTGCATGGTGGGCCGATGACACTGCCACGGACCGCGATGGCGGCGGGAGAGCCGCACTCCTCAGCACCTTACTAGCCCTGGGCACGCCACTTAGCTGGAAGAAGACTCACTTGGCGGAGATCAACACCTGGTTGGGCTTCGTGATCCACCCCTCAATCCCGCGAAAAGCTTCCAAGCACATCAAGGTCGTTGCCCTCTTGGAGGACCTCGATCAACGGGGTGGCTATATGTCTGCCAAGGCCATCGAGAAGGCAATGGGCCGCATCCAGTGGGCCACAGTCTGTTGCCCAGTGACGAAATTAATGCTGCAGCCCTTCTGGGCTTGGAAGATGGCCGTACAAACCATGGGACATCCACCCAAGGTGGTCCGTATGTTGGCATGTCTCTTGAAAGAGCTCTTCACTCTCCCCTTCGAGCAGTACTCACCATTCTTGCCGAAGTCTCCCTGGTGGGGATGCAGCGATGCTAGCGCTTCAGCCCAAGGAGATGCCTACATAGGGGATGGTGCAGTGATGCCCCCGATCCCTCCAAGGCGGAGGTCTTCTGGTTCCACTACCAGATCATGCCCGCCGAACATCCGTGGGCATTCAAAGATGGCAACCCCCAGAAACGAATCGCGGCACCTGAGCTGCTGGGTACCTTGCTCCTGTGCAAACACCTGATTGCCCAACAGGGCACCGCACTGGGTCGAGTCCGACTACCTGTAGGCAGTGACAACTCAGGCAACATCTTTCAGCTTACTGAACCTCTCGTCCAAGAAACCACACACCGCGGCCCTTCTGATGGAACTGGTTCTGACTCTTCGCCGTGAGGGCTGCAATTTGGCTCCAAGCCACATACCCCGGCAATTCAATACCTGGGCGGATGAACTCACACATCCTGACTTTCAAGGATTCTCATCGGATCGCCGGCTACCGGCTCCGACAGATCTCTTTTCCTTTTCGTTGGCGACTCGCCTCTTGTCGAGTACAAATATTTCCTAGCGTCCCACCCAAGATCCCGTGACCGGATGACCCCAGGCCCCTGGTCTCCTGACAGGTGCCGCTGGCCCTGGAGCCCTGCCGCACTACGACAAAAGGCTGCTAGCTGCTTTTGTTGCTTAGGGATGTTTGAATATAGATACAAAAGATCCCTGGTGAGGTTTAGTACGATTTTGACCGGGTATACATATATGTGTGTGCTGTGTATGTGTCAGAGGCGACCAAGAAACACCAGTACAGGATGTCAATTGCTGAAGTTGTCAAACAGTTGAATTTGATTGGGAGAGTTTCGCAGATTGAGCCAAAATATCAGGCGATGGTGGCTGATATGCAGCTGGTGATGCTGGAAGGCTGGTTGCCACCTAAACGTGGCACAAGTGGGTCAGTGGTTCAGCATGGTCGCTTCAAGCCGATTGCCACAGCTCCAGGTCAACGGCCACTTCATGCAACTCACCCACCTCATCGCCAAGTTGCAGGCGGTGGTGGCTGAGATGCAGCTGTTGATGCTGGCAGGCTGGTTGCCACGTAAACGTGGCACAAGTACCGGGACAATTTCCATGCTTTGCGCCGCGAAACAGAACAGGTGATGAGCCTCAGGTTGGCGGCTCACGGTGGCGTGCCCAGCACAACGGAAAAATCAAATCATAAGGGGCCGGCGTTGCAGGTTTCGTGGCAGGTGCAGCACTTTGGGCATGGTGGTGATCTTCGACGCGCTCTGATTTCGTGACAGGTGCACAGAAGCGTGGCTTTTGGACATGTGGCTCGTTTGCAGATTTCGTTGCGGGCACAGCACTTTGTGAACCTCGAAGTGTAGATTTCGTGGCAGGTGCAGCACTTTGTGAACCTCGAAGTGCAGATTGAGTGACAGGCGCAGCACTTTGTGAACCTCGAAGTGCAGATTTCGTGGCAGGCACAACACGTTGTGAACCTCGAAGTGCAGATTTCGTGGCAGGCACAACATTGTGAACCTCGAAGTGCAGATTTCGTGGCAGGCAGAGGACTTTAAGTCACTTTGTGAACCTCAAAGTGCAGATTTCGTGGCAGGCGCATCACTTTGTCAACCTCAGAGTGCAGATTTCGTGGCAGGCACACATCACGCTCACACTCACTCTCACTCACGCTCACATTCACTTTCACTCTTCTCTGACTCTCACTCCCTCACTCTCTCACTCTTGATGTTGCCAGGAATGGTACACACGCTTCTCGGTCACATACTTCCTCATTCTCCATACCTTGTCCATTGATAGGTTAACCCTTGCTGTTAAACTTTGACTGCCACGCTGCAGGTGGAAAAATCCAAAGCAATACTAATGAAAAAACCGATGGGCCAAGCACAAAGCGCTCCCACGCGACTGAGTGAAGGTGAAATGGCTGGCCGCAGAGATCCATCAATCAGATGGCATTGAAGCCTCCAAAATTTGAAAAGGCTTTGAGCGGCCCTGGAATCAGCTTCGCCTGGAACTTAATGCCTCTTTAAGGGGTGCGGAATAAGAACCAAAAGGGTTCCAATAGCACACTGGTCTGAGTGCCAATGCCAAAAGCTCATATATTGAGTTTCGTCATATTGAGTTTTGGCGAACCCCGGATCTGCTCACGTTCGCGGCCTTTAGCGATTTCGCCTGAACTGCGTTCGGGCGCCACAGCTATAGTGTGTTCCTTTCGCGCTGCAGCTTCTCACTCTCACTCTCACTCACTCTCACTCACACACTCTACACACTCTTCTCACTCACCCACTCACTCACACTCTCACACTCACTCACACTCTCACACTCACTCACTCACGCTCACAACAGTCACACTCACTCACTCACCACCACCGCCACCATCACCACGATCTCCACCTTTATCACCACCACCACACCTCTTTGGACCCCAATGCGTCTAGATCTCTAGACTTTCTGCTACTACACATCTAGACCTCACACACACTGTTTGGGGTCTCTTGCCGGGATAATATAGTTGGTTGGGTGAAAGAGTTGAGCGAGGAGAGCAGAGCGGGGTGATTGACCTATCAACACCACAGGATTGTTTCTACACCCAGAAATTCTGCACAGTTGGATTGTCCGAGCAATATATGCCTTTTGCCAAAAGGTTAGGCCGCAACTGTGTGACCGGCTGGGCTTCCGAAGTGGTCTGAGATAATGATGAATCTAAAAGACACACTGAGTTTGGGTTCCTGCAAGCGACAGCGAGCAGTGTCACCGAAAAACACACCAATATACGACCGTTCAATTTTGCCGAAGATGTGCAGGACTTGTACACCATTAGGCCCAGGCTGTGGCAGATCAAGTACCTACACACACATGCAGGACTTGTACAAACGTCTCTGGTGTGTGCATGAAGTGGAACGAGCTCTGATGGCATCTTGGCAACCGGTTGTTTCCGTGGGGCCGTGCGCGGGACCTCGCTCTTCGGCGGCGGGTGAGTGGCCCACGAGTCTTCAGTTCGACCATGAAAAGAGTAGGAACGACCTGGTGGTGTAGTGGAAAGATCCTTCGTAAAGTGATGAACCACGATCAAAACATGCGAATACAACTATTAGTAAAGAGGGGTAGTTTTGTGCACAAAACCCTGTAAAACGAAGGTCCACCTCAAAACCGATAGCCCCAGCACCGTATCTATGATCATCAGTATGTGGCCGACCCACAACATTGTAAAATGATAAGGTCCAACTCAAAACCGATAGTGCCCGTTGTCTTAGTTGAAGAAGAACAGTAAGTTTTGACTGTGGTTCTTATAGTTTGTTTTTTTAAAAAACAATTTTAAGCAACAATATAAGAACATAGTTTGTTATAGTCTAGTTTGTTGTTTTTAAGCAAACAACTGTGGTTCTTATGTTGTTCGAAGTTCGAATCCTAGGGGGCTGTCAGTGTCGTTCTCGGAGTGGTCGCTGGTCCGGGCAGCTAGCGACGTCGAAAGGGTGTTCGAAGAGCGGGGTGGGTGTCATGTTTGGAACACTCAAGTAAGAGAGATGGAACTCGGAGTTTGTTTCAGTGGCAAGGTCCCAAACAACCCAAGATCCTGAGAATCCGAGACCATTGTTAAACTGTTTTTTAGGTGACCCAAGTCCCTCTTGGGACATTCAAAATTTTTCCGAACCATCCAATACTATGTTTAAGTTTGATTTGGTTTTGTAGCGTTCCCTAGGCTTCCAACCACCATGCATTTTACTCAGGATTAGAACCACTACAGAACCAGCTCAACCATGTTTTTTAAATAGCCAATTGGAGGTCTAAAAGGGTGTTGTTCCTCCGTAAAAACCGCCTGGTTCGAGAAATCCTGGTTCGGGTCAACGGGTACCGGTACAAACACTGATGGCACGGACACGGACTGGAACGTCCGTTCGTTCTACCTGTCCCTGTTTGCAAAACCTTGAAAAGCCCTGCCTGGCATTCATCATCCACCACGACCGGAGTAACATGAGGACAATTCTCTTGGACTCTGAGGGTTTTGTTTGCACGACCGATCTTGGCGTGGGTGGTTTGGAAGAGGGGTCAAGGGGGGCGGCTCGGCTTGGGTTTTGGGTCCCGCCCAAGAGCTCAGAGTTTGGACCCAGAACCCACGAACGGGGAACGGGTCTTGACTCTCACGCCTAGCATGTTAATCAAGCCCAGCTCAAGCCCAATCAAGCCCCCAATACTAAACTAATTATAATCTACCTGCGCCCCCTGATCCTCAGGAATTGCTACAGCAGTCTGAAATTCTTAAGAATTTGGTGTTTTAGAGGAACTTTACGCAGCAGTACGGCAATTTACGCCGCAGCACGCCTTTTCATGCAGCACCACTTCTGTGCCTTTCTCAGCTCAAGGCCCCATACATGGAAATTCAAGTCAGTATACGGGTAAGCACGGTTGAGTACGCCTTGATACGGGAATTCCTTCGGTGCCGTAAGAATTGCTTCAGCAATGCTGGATTTGTAAGAATTCCGAAGCGCTGCTACTATTTCCATGTTTTTGGTGTAGCAGGTAATTAAACACCAGCATTTCCTTTTTTCCTTGGCAGACACCTCCCCCTTTGAATGAAGCCCATGTGCCCACATAAAAGAATATGTATATTGTGTATAGCTGTATATGTTTTTAACTTTATACATTCTTTTTGGTTGGCATCCAATATCTTTCTATATAGTGAAACTGATCCATGGTGAAACTGATCTTTTGATCCACCCTTTTTCCCATATCATCATACATCTCCAGGTCATCACCTTTATTACGGGGATCTCGTCTCCAACACCTCCAATCTCAAACCTTGTTGACCTTAAAGGGGAGCGGGCCGTTGAGAAAAACCTACGTCGATCTGTACCTATAGATCCTCCAACTGTGACAAAAGTTCTGCCAAGCTTGGCCGGTTTTATCAGATGAAGTGAACTAGCATCCCATCCATTCGCCACACGAACTGGCATAGGATCCAGGACTCGGCACGTGACCCGGGAGGGCCGGTCGTGCTGCCGGTCGTGCAGGGAGATGTGGATGTGAGCACGTCCATGTCAGACCAATACAAGGAGCGCAGTGATATCACTGTCGGGTGATTGGGTGGTTGGAGTGGTTGCTTGGTGAAAGGAAAGGAACCCAGCCGGTGACCTCAGATATAGTCATATTTATAGTTTAAAAAAATATACACTCCCTGGAACTAACATGGAAGTGGAGAATGGCCCCTTGGAAGACCATGTTCCACTACAGACAGGTGGTTTTCCACTTCCATGTTAGTTCCAGGGAGAGTATATAAAGATATGTTTAGAGTGGACTGAGTTGGGCAACACATTCAAAACAGATGGGGCAGACATTGTTTGGGATGACATTGTATGAGTTTATCACTCCTCCAGCTCCATGGATTACTATTATATTTTTTAGGATAACTCATTGGTATAGTGCTTTAGTTGATTATTTGCTCAATTGTCCAAAGCATTTCTTTTTGGAGGTTTCGTGTGGCAGGGATATGATGTTACATAGAGAGCGGTCAATGCGAGGCGAGGGTTAGTGGATTATATGTCCACCTGTACCTAGGCATCACCATTGATGTAATAGCATTCACCGAACAACCAGCTGTTTTTCAGTACAAAACCAGGTTCAAGTTGTGTTTTTTAATGGTCCTGGAAGGCTAGGGCTAGGGGTTTCCTGACCCGAACCTATAGAGGGATCGGACCCGAATCCTCGGGTATTTGAGGTCTGAGGTCCAATGATTTGACATGATTTGCGCACCAGGCGCGACCCTGGACCCTCCGTTCAGTAGGGGCCGGACCCGAACCAATGTGTGGGTTTTGAGGGGTAACCAAGGCCTGTTTGGAGGGTTTGAGAATGGCAGAGACATGATCAAGAATCAATCCTCCAACAAGTGACAAAGATCTTTGAACCTTTGCTGATTAAATAGGGTCAACAATCCTTTATTTGTTTTTGTTCTTTCAAAGTAACCAGTCAGCTCTCCTGAATCCGAGGGCTAGGGCCGGCTAGGGGCTGGAGTGTGACTGTATACGGTGAACCCAACTAGTCAACACGGAAATTCCACCGGTTGGAATTCAACAAACAGCCACCGTACAGGTTGGGTCCTCCAAGCCCCCGTAGATCATCTCCAATCACCGCACCGGAATGGTTCGGGACTGGTGGATCCGGGAATGGTGGACGACCGGAAGCCTAGCTATATAGGCTATAGGGTACAAGTACCGTCGACTAGACATGCATATAGTCTTCGAATATGTGTTCAACCCTAAGAATCCGGGCCCTCAAACACATCTATAGGGTTTGCTTCGGGTCCCCATCCCTATATACCAAGCGGTCGGGTCCGACCACTACTAAGAGGTCGGGTCCGACCAGCTCGGATGGCATGTGGGGCGGGCTTGGAAGCATGAGATCGGGGTTCAGAAAGCAGCCCAATCCGGATCGGACTGGTCATGCTACATTTCTCGGATCCCACCCAGTGACCCCATCCATCCCAGACGTCAGGAGCAAACGCTCCAACGCTTGGAATTCTTCCTGACGCCTGGCACGCACGTGGCGGACGCACGTGGCGGACGCACGTTGTGGACTCGCCGGAGGTCCGAATGTTCCGGAACTTCTTTCTGGGCCCCATTGGAATCTTGCGTGCGTAGCTTCATTGTTACTAGTATAGTAAGGTGCCTTCTTGCTAGTAGCGTCCTTGCTACTAGTAGCGATGCAGCTTGCTCCTAGTAGCTTCTTGTCCCTCGGTTGGTTCAGAAAGGGCAAGAGGTTATTGGCGGACCTCTCCCCATCTCCCATCCCCTGGGTTGGTCCCTCGGTCGCCAGAGAGGTCCTTGGCCTATCATGGATTTAATGGGTTTGAATCCCGAAGAACCATTGTCCAAAAACGGTCTTGGAAGGCTTAGTGTGGCATTCACCATGTGATACTGAGGATTTAATGGAAGGCTTTACTGAGAATTTGAGACTACCACACCAGGTCAACCTTTCTTTTTAATGAAGGCCCGCCAATGTTCGACGCGGATCATGCACAAAGCGGTATGTGCCTGGCCGAGGTGGTATACCCAAAAACTTCCAAAAGGATGCAAGTTAACTAGTGGGAAGTGTACTGCTCGAACCGCAAGAATCCTAGGACCCTTCCAGGGGTTTGGTCAACTAAACCCCTTTCTTCTGTCCTGATCTTTTGGCTTCGAGCATTTTTCGACCATGTTCGACCAGATGACGTGTCGGCCCCCCAAAACAGCGTAGGCGTAGGCCGGCTCTGCTCGAAATTCATGGCCGGCCCTTTGCACATTCACTCTGTCATTTTGAGACTTGCGTAGGGGCCCATAGGATGACCTCCTTGCCTTGGATGGCAGGACCGGCCTTGGACCTTCTCAGGATGCGAAATCGGGAACCTCACCGTTCCCGCGCGGAGAGCGCGCTGCAAAGTGCATTCCGAACAGAAAGTGGAATCCAATTCATGTAGACCCGCTGATCAAGAAACACTTCCCCTTTTGGATTGTGAAACATCTGAATATACTTAGCAGTAATTGGACGTGTTATCAATTCTCACAAGTAGGTCCCTAAAAATTGACTTATTTTTGGTTGTTGGTGTGTTGTTTTTGAAAGTGAGCAACTATGTTGGATGCCGACACTCGATGACTCATTGACCGCATGGACCTGATGTTGTTTCGTTCGTACCGTCTTAGTCTTAGAGCCATGGCTTTTTTGTGGATATCCATGCGAGATAATTCCAGAGGTTTAAGTTATATCCGATATCATATTCCCAATATATTTTATGATCTACGGCCACCCCTGGGCATGTTGCCAAGGCAGATCATCCAACCATTGGACTGATGGGACCTGCCCTATCAAAGAGGATGATGGCAGATCTCGGACCCTGCTTTGGTTCGATGCCCCAAAGGTCGACCCAATTTTATCGAACTGGCACGGAGCTCCTATTGGGTTTGGGGCTGATCAGGATCCTCTCAAGGCTGTTTTTTGGAGCTGGTAGATTACTGTGCTGATGTGCCTTACACCTTGCGCCTTCCCCTGCGCTAAGGAGCGACTCTTGCAGCAACAGCACTTGGGAAGACTGCACCGAGCTGAGAGACAGGAGCACGTGAGCACCGAAGGATGAGACGCTGAGACCCGGTCTCCCCGGTCGCGGGGTGAAACCGTTGGAATCCGTTGGACCATCGCAAGACAGGTTGATCTAGAAAGGGTTGTTTGATTTCACAAAAACAATAAAAAAAACACCTTGAACAACCAAAAAACACACACAAACGAAACAAAACACAAAAGAAAAACGGTAAAACAACTCATCGCGGTTGGACGCCTAGGCGTTCGAGAGTCCCGGAAGAACCGGTGTTCCCGGTGTTCCATATTGAGGGACCGGCCACATCCACTCACGGGTGGGACTGGGACGAAAAACCGCATGAGACTGCTGGAGGATGTTTGTTGGACCTTTAGTCAAGATCTGTTTGAGGAGTGGTCAAAGTTCATTCAATTATATCCAGTCCCTTTTGTCAGCCCAATTACAAACTTGGGCGGTCATTGATAGACACAAGATTCCACAGAATCACTGCTTTGCTGTGTATACATGTTGGTTTTCGGGCCTCTCCCACTTGCCTTGCTTGAGGCATGTGGGCGGCAAACGTCAAGGTGAAGACCATCCAAGCAAGGCCAGTGGGCCTAGAATGTAACCCGGGCCCAAATTCCTGCGGAAAATCCGAACACCCGCGGACGAAGACGATTTGCCCACACACGTTGCTGCTGGATACAAGCTTGAAAGAAGGGAGTTTCAGTATCAAAAGCGTAGTCCACGACAACCACAAGCAGAAACACAAGAAGGTTGAGCCTTACACTGAATGGTTCATGTAGCCATGGCTGAAACTTAAAGGAATTGACGGATAGACACTACTCCTGGTGGTGGAGCCAGCAGCTTAATTTCGTTAATTTGACTCAACACGGAGAAACTCACCAGGTTGTTTGGCAAAGGCCAGACCAAGGAAACTTCAATGAATGGGTCCACGCGAAAGTTAAGCATAGGATGTGCAAACATTTAGCAATAATTCAATGGATTTGTTGTTGATTATTTATTGTACTATAATTTATAGTTTACTGTAATGATATATGTTGTTTTGAAAAGAGTGACAGTTTCATGAACAAGATGTTTCTCGACCACCAGATGTCCTATAAAGCGTGTGTTTACTTCCGTTTTTTTTGCACGCACAGGTGCGACCGCATCGAGGATGAGAAGATGTTGGTCTCGGAGATTATGGCCACAGGAGGCGAACCAAGCGGCAAATGGGGGGGCGGTGCGGTGGCGAATTCATAGACCGAAGCATGGTTTTGGTCGGGGCTCTTAGTCCCGTCCTATATATAGGTCTCCAAATGCATATGTTCAGTTATCGATCGTTAAACCACCCTGGCACCCACCCCAAGCACCGTCACCTTCACCGTCAGGCCAGGAGCATGCCGGCGTCACGGATCTCCTTCCGCCGCGGCGGGAAGTTTCAACGCATTTCTGTGTCGCGTTTCGTCAGGCTTCGAGCGGATCGATGCCACCATTGAGCGCTTCCGAGCGAACACCTTTGGGGAGAACTACGCGCCATGGAGAACTCCGCGCTCGGTGCGCTTCGCCGGTGGGCGGGCGGGCTTCGGGCACGGTGTGTGTGTGGGCAATGCGCGCATTTCGCGCGGAGTTCGTTCGTTCCCCGAAGCTATGGAGTGATTGGACCTTTATTCTCAAATCCCGAAGTTTTGAGGGACTGAGTTGGGTGGGTGGAAAAGGGTCGCTTGATCGATGGTCTTGATGATTCAAGTTGAAAGAAAGATCTCTGGCACCACCTCCGGCACCTGACTTGAGCTCAATTGTATTTTGTTGGCTCAAAAGAAGACTTATTCAAAGACTTATTCCGAGAAGGGGGGCATAGATGATCATATTAGATGCATTCTATCCGAATAGGTCACTCCCCAAAGGCCACCAAGGATCAAACAGGATCCTTGGCCTGGCTCCCGCAGCCAGCAGGGTTTCCAGCAGGCCGCAGTTTGTGCCGGAGTGGTTGGCTGGCCCCCGAAATGCATGGGGCAAAATGGCCTTCCAACAGTCTGGACCACCTCCAAGAGTGATCACACATCTTCCAATTACCAATAGTTCCATGGAGTTGGGTGGTTCTAGACCCCTTACATCATTGGATGCCATGGAAGCATCCCCTTTTCATGACCCCTTCCTCCGCTTGTTCGACACCAAGCTGGATGGAACTGTTGCGGGGAATGGTGATGTCTTCTTACAGAAAGCGGTTGCTCACACTAGCAACTGACTCTACAGGTCTCCCCTTGAGAGGCTTTTGACTCAGAGGGCGGTCGCTGGTGACCTCTACCCGGCAGAGATCTGGTTTTCCAGGACGTCCGTCTTTGGAAGATTCAATGGCGTCTTTCATCTAGAGCTGCTAGCATGGTTTCTGTACCCAGATGCTCCGTTTCACCACCTGACTGGTCCCCAAAAAAACCCTGACACAAGGATTCGGTGTTTGGCCCCCAAGTCTGGAAGGCTCCAGACTTCGCGGTTCGTTCTTCTTCCACTTTGGAGAACGACCATTCAGGGTGGTCACCTCGGCCCCGACGGTGTCAGTCAACGACCTGTCCACCGGGTCGAACGGCTCGGCGTGAAACGACGTCGTACTAACCGGAGGTACGAAAGGGTCGACGCAGAGACCTTCCGAAGGTCGACAGGTCCAAGGGTGTCAGTTCGGAGATGCCGAACTTGGCCGGTTCGGACATGAGAGTCCAACGAATCAGCATGGGTCAACCGAAGCAATATATGTCTATAGGGTTTGGTGAGGGTCTGGACCCCCCCGGCATGGAAGGTCCAAGGATTGGAATCGGAAGAACAGAGGTCTAGGAGTCTAGGAGTTCCACACGGGGTGCCTATTGATGGAGGGCAAGGGGTGCCGGACCCGTCGGACTGGTGCAGCGCCCGAGGAACTCATGTTGAAGGCGGTGGAGCGGCACGGCCAAGCGTGCCTCGGTTCGCATGGGCGCGGACGGCGGCAGCGCGGACGGCGGCCGCGGTTCGCACTTCGGCAGAGCCAGACAGATCCATCTATTTGGACTGTTTGTATAGTTGTAAGGTATTTCTTGAAGGATTTGAAGGTTTTAAACCCTTACTGTAGCAAAGGACCTATTATGGACTGCCAAGATATGTAATGTGCCATGCCTACTACGTTGACCCCTTTTCAGACCTATGGTTTTTGACTTATGTTTGTACCCTGCTATGACAACCCAAATGCCACGTGTCGGAGGGTGCAAAGTCATGTTGGTCATGTCTAACATGCCCGATTCCCATCAGGTGATGTAGCAATAGTAGGCTCCATGGAAGTACTATGAAGCAGACCTGTGGAACCCTGTCGAAGCTGCACGCTCTTTGCCATTATTTTCAAGCTAGCCAAGAAGCAGCTGGAGGTGTTGCTGGATCGTGTGTTGGTTTGTTTAGAATGTGGGCTGTTTGGACGCAACACCATCATTCAAAGACATGTTGTCGAGATTTTTTGTGCATGCATCTCACATCTTTTGTTCCAGAGTTTGTTTCCCCTTATAAGTGTTCATGGAGATGTTTGATTCAGATGAACCAAACATCGGCGGTGGGTCGTAGACTATGCGCGCCCGAAGGAGTACGACCCTGGTAGGTTGACCCGGCGGTGCATTGGAACAATGGTCAACCGGCATCCCCGGTTTTGACCCATGGCCAAGTAAACAAAAGTCATTTGCCTAGGGGACCAGTCGTACCTTCTAACGCATCGTTGAACCTGCCCCTGGCACCTACATAACAGTGGAGACAACACATCACCTTCAGAAACAAAGTAAGAGTGTCTTCAGGATGACACTGAAAA
This sequence comes from Durusdinium trenchii, assembly GCA_963970005.1. Taxonomy (NCBI): domain Eukaryota; class Dinophyceae; order Suessiales; family Symbiodiniaceae; genus Durusdinium; species Durusdinium trenchii. The sequence goes on from CAXAMN010023584.1 coordinate 1,307,966, forward strand.
GAGCATAAAAGACTTCATTGCACAGAAGCCATGTGTCTATGCACAGATCCTCGAGTTCTGACTCACTGGGAGACCAAGTTTTGCTCCACCTTTCTGAAGGACTCCCCAGATTCCCCAGCGAGTTTAACAAATGTAGATTGCCACAAACCCTCCATGTAGCCTCAATTTCAATTGCGAGCATCGTACATTGCGTTGCGTAAACGTTTTGATGTTCAATGCGTACATCGCATGCGCTGGGGGCTTCGATGTTTGAGCACCTTCATGTCATAGTCCGAAAGGACAAGCCCAGACGCTCAGGGACCGGGTCGGACCCTCGGTCTCAAATCCCTAATTAGGGGACCAAGGCACGGCTGTTTGGAGCCTGTGGCTGGAGCCGTTTCCATCCGCTGAAAAGGGGTTCGCGTTTCCATCCGGCGGCTCGTCTCAGCCGCGCGACTTTTTGACTGCGCTGCAGGTTGAAGTTTGCAAGCTTTGAGCGTTTGGAGAAGAAACTCATCCACAACCTGGTGCTTACAGCGGCCGCTGGACCGAGAAGGAGTGTTCCCACTCGGACCGACGGCCAACAACCGTCATTCGGGGGTGCAACCACCGTGGTAACCGGGCGGTCGTGTATGTCCCTAGGGATCCAAGTACCTTCTAAGAAGGCGGGAAAGGCGGGACTGGGGTGGGTTTAGAGGGTCCAAATACCTTCTGAGGAGGTACGCCAGGAGCCCTAGGGTGTCGCTTGGAAATTCCCACCTTCTAAGATCTGTGGATCCCTAGGGCTGGTGGATCCCTAGGGCTGGCGGTCCTTAGCAACCAAAGTCCTTATGTGTAGTGTTTTTTTTTTCAGGTCAAGACCCATTCAATCAATATACTCAAACCACGACGTGTTTGGGACTGCCATCATGGAATACATACCTGGACTGTGCCAACACAACGGTGTTGGCTTCCAGTCCCAGACACGGAGACGTCGGTGGTCGAAAAAACAAACCCGACGACGACTCGGTGACGTGGTTTGGTGACACAATGAGTCAAGGCGATGTTTCGTTCGTGGCTTTTCGTTCGGCCGGAACGGCCTGGCGATGGTGTGAAAAAGAGCTTGTTTTCACTAACCACCTGAAAGCCACCTGTTTCAGCAATCTCCCCGTAGTGGTTTTGGGCCTATCTGACGGCCTTTCCTCCCAAACAAATAGGGGATCATTCTCACCTGGTTTCCTAGACATAGTGACAACCTACACCAGAACCTTCACTGCCAGGTCTGCGACATGGTGGCTTTTGCAGATTGAAAAGTGGCAGGTGGTGACCTGTGGAGGGTCCGCCAGGGTGCTGCTAAATGGTTTATTAAGTGATTTTACATGTCATAGTCATTGCCTATTTTCTTGTTCGTTAAATCAATATACGGTAATATACGTTGCTTTGTTGGTCTCCTCTCCCCAGATTTGACCCGGCTCGATGTCCAGTAGTGGCCACCGAAGTCTTAAGGAAATTCTTGGACTAAAGGGTCATCTAAAGACCAGCCACAAGGTATTCTGTGAGTTCTTTTCAAAAAGTCCTCTAAGTGAGTGGAGTATAGGCACCCCTTTGGTCAGTCCACCTGTCAATCAAGCAGCTTGGACTGCTTAGGACTAGACCGGACCTCGCTCGGGCTGCCGCCCCTCCGTTCCCTTTCGCTTGAGGTTCGTAGCTCTGGCATGTCCTTGGCCTTCGCTCCGCCCGAGATGCAGAACCACAAGGACCTCGTCATCGAGGCGTTGACCAGCGGGGCGTAACGCCGGCGTTGACCGCGCAGGGCCGGAGATGTGGTCGACCTGGACCCGGCTGCTTGGTACCGCGGAAAAATGATGACACATGGGGTGTGGAAGAAGTAGGTACCAGCATGGTATAGCCGATATCATACCCATACACTCCATGTATGCCATATATGCCATATCAGTTGGGGTGGTTTTCGGGGTCAATGGGGCGGCATATATGGCAGTCCCATGGAGCGTCTGGGATATGAGTCATGTCCAATGTTCGTTCGGCCACCGGTCCGCGACGACTCGAGGTCAGGGCGTGGGGACGAGCTTGGTCAGTAAGTTCCAGGGATTGATTCGTTTTCCATTGGAGGTGTTCGGGGAAAACAATAAACAAATACCAGGAGTCACATGGAGTTGGGTGGTATTTAGTCCCATCCAGTGAGTGGAGTAGCTGGGCACCCCGACTTCCTCCGTTCGTTCGGCACCCCGACATGTGACTGCTGGTGGTTTGCATTTTGGGACCGAGACCGAGGCGTTCAGATTCCAAGGAAAAGAGCACTACCCAGAAAAACGGGTGGTGATTGGACGGAAAAGACCTCTTCAGGCGGATCAAAGACCCAAACTGGATGGTGCTGGCCAAGAGCCTTTGAAGAAATTGTCACTCCTGGGGTGGAACTCCTCAGGTGAACTCCCTGGGTTGAAGAAAACCACCTCAGGTGGAACTCCTGTCCCATCTCCTCAGGTTTGGGTCGTTGAACCCATCGAAGCCCCGAAGCCGCCGCTTGGACACCCGAGGTGTTTTTCACCTGGAGTCTGCCGTGGATCGGAAGCGAAAACGGAGTCTCCCATGGGCCCACCTTCAATGCTAGGTATCCTGTCGTACCGAACCTCGGCTTCGGTACGACTGGACCGTCCAAGCCTATACATCACCTTCTGAGAAGGTACTTGGATGCCTAGGCTATTTATCTTTGATGATTCACACCCCTAGTTATGGATCAGGTCCACAGAATGTTCAGAAAAGGTCAGACCACGGACCTCCCAAAAGCGCGCTGCGGACCACGGCCGCTCTGGAAATGACGTCGAGCGCCCGCCAGGCCGTGAAGCAAAACGGCTTGGCGCTGCAGTACGCCGGCGAGGCTGGACCAGTAGCGGTCCGCGGCCAGACAAGCTGGTCTCGGTGGGTATCGGATGGAAATGGATTCACCATTGATTCACCATGGATTCAAACACCGTGTTGAATGGGAATGGTTGATGTCATGCAGGGTTCCAAAAATGCAAGTTGTCCTCATGATGTCATTATTATTTGTTCTTCCATGCATTTACAGCAGCCGTGTGGCAGTTTGAACCTGGTGTGAAACCTGGTGTTTCACAGTGCTTTTGTGTTGTTTTTCGGCGGATTTCAGCGTTGGGTGACATTTGCGTGTTTGGGCAGCGTTCGACCTATGGTCTTTTCACGCCAACTGGATGGTTTGGGAGTAGTCTTCAAAGATTGCGGTGCTTCTGGAGAATCATAACAATATGGTTTACTGCATATGACTCGTTTTTACTGCAACTCAACACGTTATATGTTCACCATGTTCATAAGCCAGGATTGCACAACCAAGACACAAGTTCCAAGCCCAAACAGACGAGCCTTCACCGGGGTGAACTTTACTCGTCCGTTTCTCTCCTCGCTGACGCGCTCATCCTCGCCCTGTAGGAGATGCGTCAAAACACCGACGTGGTTTTCCATGCAGTGCAGCAACAGGGCTTGGCCTTGCAATACGCAGAGGCGATTTGGGTGTTTTTCAGATCGAACCCCGATGGATGGCTTCCCACCATCGCCCGGCATTTCTTGTTAAAGCGTGTAGAGTCTATATAAATGACGAATTGCTGTTTTACTAAGGAGTTTGGAGAACAACACCTGGTCAACATTGGTCAACCTTTCTTCTGATGTTTGTTTAAACGTGTTGTGGTCTTGGAAGGCGTTAACGTAACAGGTTAACAGCACCACCATGGTTAGGCTCAACTGATCTTTCAGTTAAGTCTGTGAAGGCTAGGGCAGAGTTTACGGCCAGAACCACAGCCCCTGCTCACCCAAGTGAGCTGGTCACTGATTTTGGGGTGGATGGCCTCTCCATGTGCGGTTCGGATCGTAAAACGATGGTTCTTCAGAAAGACCAATGGTTGTTGGAAGCCTCAATTGTGGGAAGATCTTGTCTGTCACAAGCTCCACATGAATTACGACAAGGAGCTTGGTGCAGCTGTGGAGTGCCACAGGTCTTTTGGAACAGACCCATAGCGTGCGGCCATCGCCTGGCTCGCTCCGAGAGCGTGGCTCGGGCCTGGCGCCGCTCAGCGCAGGGCGACGCCCTGGAGGACGACGCCGTGGTCCTGGCCGCCGTGGCCTCCGACGGCGAGGCCTTTCGCCTGGCGCCGGAGACCCGGCGACGAGACGGTGAGGTGAAGGCGTGAGGCCCCCTGGCGCCGGGAGAGAGAGTGGTGAGGAGAGCCAGGGGCGACGCTCCCCACACTCAGAACAGGGTGGAAAGTTGGGTTCACCTTGATATTCTCAGAAAAAACTGAGGGACTGAAGTGGTCTCCAAAGATTGACCACCAGGAGCATCCAAGACAAACCTGATGGGAAACCTAGTTGCCAAATGTAGAGTCCCTATAGCCCCGGAAGTCCAAGACGAAATGGGAACGATCTGTTTTCGTAGTGCAAAATCCATGTAAAACAGGTGGTGGTTCGGTCAAGTTCATTACATCTATGGTGGTTGGGAGCCTCTAGGGGTATGCGATCCACATCTGACAGGGTGATCGGAGATCCTTTATGTAGACGGTCTTGCAGCGTCCAGTCATACCGAACCTGAGAAGGTGACAGTGAATCCTTAGGGCTTTCTTCTGGCGGCACGGTGGCTGTGTTGGGAGGTGGCGGTGGCCATGGGTGTTGGGGCAGAAGGGTAGAGGGAGCCTGGAGGTGTAGGATGGTAGGACCACGGGCAACTTGGTAGAAAAGGGGCACTCTGACCTACCAATAGTTGCATACACGAACAGACGAACACATCACATGGACTTGGAGAATGGACCCCCTGTGAAGAGCATGTTCCTCTACATATATCATATATATATATTATTACATATACAATCAGGTGTGTTTTCCATGTCCATTTCCAACGTGTTCGTTTGTTCGTGTACCTTCCAGTCCCATGGGCCCCTCCGGGGGGTCGTGGAAGGTCGTTGGACCGAAGACACGGACGGATCCGGTACCGAAGCGACCCGGTTCGGTACAACTCGACCCTCCTGGCACATATATAACAGTGAAGACCACACATCACCGTAGCTCAGAGGGTATTTGGATCCCTATATATAGGGATACTTCTATGTGCGTTAGGGATTAGTTGAATCCACAGGAGCCGTCTGTGGCTTGGGGAAGACGATGGGACCGATTTGGACGTCGTCAGCTTCCCGAACCATTCTTGGGCCAAGCTTTGATATGGATAGCAAGGGGGTTAGAGTCTCAAAACCACCTTTGAGAGTCTTTGAGGGTCCATGATTCTTGGGGTGGTGCGGCTGGATTTGATTATGATGGTCTCCATTTTTCTGAGGTGGCCAAATTGGTTCCAGGTTCCATGTGACACGACACATCGCATGAATATGAGACATGAGTGGGGGATATCGTGAATGATATAGCGCGAAAAAGGGCCAAGTATACCTCCTCAGAAGGTATGACTGGACCCTTTAAACCCACCCCAGTCCCACCTTCTTAGAAGGTACGACTGGAGCCCCAGTGAGTATAAAATGAGATTCACCCCGCACCCGACCGTTCGGAACGCACCGGACCCTTCGGAACGTGCCCGGAAGGAACGCACCGAACGCCCCGTTCCGCGCTGAGGAGTCGATGCGGACGCGGCAGGATATCGTGGAAAAGGCGGTGCAGTCCAGTCCCAAGGTGGGCAGGAGATCGTGGGTGGGGGTGGGGTGGGTGTTGTTTTTCTGGGCTGTGGTGGTTGATGGCTGCGGGGCCTTCTTTCAAATGGATTCCCGACTTCAAGTACTCTTGAAAATGGGATATCCTATAAAATGGTAATGACTCGTTGGAGGATAGTCACTTGTAGGGACTCAATCACCACCCCGACCTGTGACTCCTGGGCGCATGTTCTTTATGTTCTACAGATCCCAGACACTCCATGATGGGACTGCCATAGGACTGCCGCCCCAGACAGACCCCCTTTCAACCACCCCTGGCCTGATCGGCAGTCCCATGGAGTGTTTGGGATAAGGAAGATTCTTCCCCGAACTCGACGATTTCCGCCAATCCCAGACATGCCCCCGGTTTCAGTCCTTCACACCATTCGCGCGGATCGGTCAAGGTGGGGAGGTTGATCAGGAACTTCCAGTGCTGGGTGCTAGAAGAGTCCAAGCCCTGCTTCATATTCATGAGCTGCTAAGCACCACACAGCAACTAGCTGGTTTATAGACCCCAACCTGACTGTGTGGTTTCTAACAACCACCCAAAATTGGGTGGTGTTGGATTATAGAACTATATACAAAGATGTATATATGTCCCAGCTTCTTCCAATCAGTAACCTTTGTGGAGTCCCGTCCAGTGATCTCCAGCACGGAGTTGCCCGCTAAAGGTATAACATATATTATCCCCATCAAGCACACGGCATGGAATGAATCATGCAGCGGCTTTGGCATGGCTTTGACACTTGTCATTGCAGGATGGACATGATAGTGATTCCTCCAAAATGCGTTCAATCACCCCCACCCTCTTCAATGCAGACAGAGGAAGTGCGCATCTCTACCAACATAATGTTGGGGCGTATGTCGGTGTATTGGTGTATGCGTGGCGTGTAATTCATATAAGATTCCATAGGGCTCCTGGGGGCTCCTGGCCGAAGATGCTTAGTTCGACCTTTTGGTATCCACCAACGGCACCAACGGAGGTACGACTGGAGGACGACTGAGGACTGACCAGATCCCCGGTTCCCCATTTTCCGCTCCGCGCAGATGGGATTCAAGGCTTTCTTCCAACCCAGACGCTCCCGGACCCTCATATGCAGGGGTTCGGACCCTCATATGGAGGGGTCCGGACCCTCAAATCCCTATGGTTTTGAGGGCCCAAGGCCTGTTTGGAGCGTCTGGGAATTGCTTTTGAGCACGAAGCAGCGAATCCTCACGAGGTGCTGCAGCACGTGCCGCCGGCACTCCGGAAGGCTGCATTGGAGGTGGTGAAGAGCTCCCCCGAGGCCTCGACCCGAGGTGATGCGACCCGAGCCCCTTCCGGGAAAAAACCTTGGTTAAATAGCTAGGAAAAATCAATACTGATGAGGTCTTAAAGACCGAAACGTTTAATCACGTCTATTGATGATGATATGCACGTCAACAACTAACTGTGTATGTGTATGTAAAAAGGTCATAGCACCTGGCTGGCACAAGTGACTTGAAGTCACAACAGATCAGTTGTTCAAGCCTGTATTAGAAGAAAGCATGTCACTCATGGCAAGCGCAAGCATCAAAGTCACCACTTTATAGGGAAACTTAGGTTTCCCTCGAAGACACGGAAGGCCGGTGACTCAGGGAAACTTAGGTTTCCTTCTGCCACACAGAAGGCGGATGAGTTGGTTGAAAAACTACTCGCGCCATCTAGGCCTTCCATGAGAGATTGCACTGGGAACACCTTTCTTGCGCCCTGCTCACTGTACAGAAGCAAGCCCAGGGAGGTGTAGCATTGGAGGGGCTTTTTCGAGTCGGAAACCAGGGCTTCAGCCAAGACGGCACATCTAGTGGGTGTGAGGAGCTGTGCCCTATTATGTGTCCCTCTGTTTCAGACAGTTCGGTCCCGCAACGCACTTGTGAGCCCTGACTTGGTCCCGGCCGCGGTGCGCCCTGACCAAACTCTTAGGGGTGTGTCTCCACAAAAGCCTGCATCTAAGGTTTGCGTGTACACCACACCCCTAAGGCAATGCGACCGCTCCTGCTGCTGATCCTGCTGCTGTTGCTCCTGCTGTTGCTGTTGCTGTTGCTACTACTCCTGCTGTGAATCCTGCCACCCCCGCCGCGCCTGCTAGAGTTAAACCCGCCGCACCAAAGTGAAGAGCTTTTCTTGTCAAAGAGGATCTATAGTAACCTCTGCTAATTATTTCCCCCAACCTTTTTTTCCCAACTCGCTTATTATTTTACCTGATCCAAATTTAGAATATTCTTCGTTCTTGTCATCAAAAAATTTTCCCTCTATTCCAACCTTTCTCATAGGATCAATTGATTCTAACAAAGATATTAAGATATCAGGATGCAAATTATTTATGAATTGTTTCATTTCTGCTTCTGCTATTTCTTTCCCTTCTTTCCCTTCTTCAAAGAAACTATTAAGTTTTTCACAAAATTCTTTTCCTTCTGTTATCTTATATCTTGCATGGCTTTCATCATCTGCAATTGCGTTTAAACTACTAATTACACCTGTTAATAATTCTCTTACCGATCCTACTCCTTTAGCATTAATATTAGCTTTAGCACTATCTTGTATATTACCCCACAATTCTTCATTTGACATAAACATCAAGGGATCTTTTTTCCAACATAAATTTATTGCGCGATCACAGGAACCTTTGATAATCTTCAAAGGTAATATTACTGGAGCAACATCTCCTACAACATTAGTAGCACCACTTGTAGCATGATCTGCCGCACCTAAAAAATCAGAACGTTGATGTAACGACTCAGAAGCACCATGTAACTTATGAGTATCAACACTACAGGAGTGTCCGACAGGTTCAGTGGGTGTGGGAAGATGCTTTTGTTTGGGATACATTCAATGCGCGGAAGCTATTGGAGGACCTAGAGGGGCTTTTTAAGAGGCTTGTTTAGTTCTTTCGGTTCTTGCAAGCCAGTTGTTTATTCTCCTGTTCGAGTTCTCAACGCTTTGAAGATGTTTAGACTGTGTCCGCCTTGTTTGGGGTGCTGCGTCAGCCCGCGCTGCCAACTTTTGCCTTTCAATCCTTTGCATGTTTCTCCCATTCTGGGCTTCTGTGTCCGCCGTGCACTGCCGACCTTTGTCTTTCAGTCTGGGCTACTGTGTTTGCCTGGCGCTACCGATCTTTACGACACCGTCGAGACATGTAAGGAGAGTGGCGGGAACAGCGCAATCAACCTTGGTGTCTGAACACCTGGTGGGAGTACCAAGCAGCGACTCTTGACGAAGAGGCGCGAAGTGACATGAGCGTTCCCCATGGAATCGATTTAACATGTTGATTGATCTTTTGCTCGCGTTCGACGTGGCCCGGGCGCTCCAGGAGGCTGTTCTGCACAAGGACAGGCCGTGTCATTTTTGCCGCATCTTCTGTCATGACTGCTCGATTCCGCAATCGTGCAGGCGAGGCCATTTGAAGATGCTTCGCAAGACGCGGCCTCAGGTTTCAAGGTGCCACGGTAGAATCACTTCGTTTGGTCTCTTAGAAGTCAGAATTTGGAACTGGCAGACAACCGAGAACGACTCCCCGGTTTGCAGCTGCTTTCCTGGACGCTTGATAAAGTCATATGACTAAGTGCGAGTTTCTAAGGCCGAGCTTACAGAGGAGGACTTGCCGATCTCGGGTTCCACGCTCCGAAGAAATTTGCTTGAAGCATGTGCCCGCAGGAGTTGGACTGGCTGCAGAGCGGCGTGCAGGCATTCGCGGGAAACGTTTTCTTTGAAAGGTTTCTTTGCAAAGTTCATTGAATGTCAGCAATTCGCGCCCGCTCTAGGTTCCAAACTCCAGTGCTAAGTTGAAGCAAAAGAAGAAGAAAGTGTGGATATCCGTGGACTCCTTAGTGATTTGTCGCTGGCAATCAAAGCTTGTCGGGCAGTTCACGTTTATCGCTATAAGGTCTATCCGCAGACTGCCCTCCACATGAAACCAAAACCTCAAATGCGGTGAGGCCTCAGCAAACGCCAGAAAGCCCGAAGACACGCAAAGCTGCGTTTGGGCGACTCAGTCGAGCTTCAGAACCTTTGGGTCAAACCTCGGTGCCCCGATGTCCCTTTCGGCGAGCAAAGCCCTACACATCCAACGACGCAGTTTAACTTGAATGTAGGAAATGCGACGCAGTTTTACGGCATCACTTTTTATTTGACGCTCAAAAACTTCGAGGGAACAGTTTCGTTAAAAGTTTCGTTAAAACATGTTATGGTTATATATATATCTTTAAATATATAAGTCCTGGCAGCACATTTTTCAGCCAAAAAACAAGTTCAATAGCGCCTTTTTCCCTGCGCCATGCCTTGTAAACATCCACACGCGCCAATCTCTTCTTGGCAAAATGTTGCCGGGGCCAGAGTCACGCTAGAGTCACGTTCGAGCCCAAGTTTTTTATATAAAAAACTTGCCTGTTGAAAGTTTTTGTTGAATAAAACTTCGAGTAAGGGGGGGAGTCACGGTAGAGTCACGCTACAGTCACGGTAGAGGCACACATGTAGCTATGCCAGCAAGCTGGCACAACTATATCGCGGGATTGTTGCACGAACAGGTCGGTTTGGAGTCATGACAGTGCCGCAGAAAACTGATAAACAACATTACCACCGAAACGCACACGTGCTGCCAGGAATTTGTTTCAGTTTCATCTTAATATATATATATATATATACAACACCAACAAGTTAAAGACGATAAAAACTTAGGAAAAGACGATAAAACCTTTCAGGTAACAAAAGTTTTTGACAGTCACATTTTCTTGAAACTTTCGAGGAAAATGCGACGCAGTAAAACGGAGACATTGATTTGCAGGGAAAGATTTGCATGTGGCTCGATGCTGTTCGAGCTGCGCGGGGTCCGGGATTCAGTGAAATCATCCTCCACATGCGCTTCAACATCTTACGTTTCCACACGTTCCCTCGCTATTTCACACGCGTCTGACACGTCACGCTTCCATCCAAAACCCTCTCCAAAAGCTTCCCCCAATGGCAGCGCCTTCGTGTCCTACTGCCACGCGCGAACAAGGCTCCCCAGACCCCCAGAGTTAAACGAGAACCATTCGCTACGCATTCGGGAGCAAGACCTTGGTTCCCATGAGCAAGGTGTAGTGGTTTTACCTTCTCAAAAACTACTCTACTTCGAGTGATCGCCACCGTCGCAAGTACTCCATGGAGCGTGCAGACCTTGCACTGCCAAGCGGAACTCGTGTTTGAGGTCCAGTGGGGAACACTGCCATCCTGCACTTGCGGTTGAGGTCCGGCAACACTGCCATCTGAAGCCGAGGAGGAGGAGGAGGGGGAGGAGGAGGAGGAGGACGGGAGCTGACATAAAATCTAACAACCCTCACCTGACAGCTGGGGAGCCAACATCCCCACCCTCCTCGAACGAACCATTGGGTTTGCGAAGCCACGTCGCACCTTGACGAAGGATCATGAAGGGAAAGCAGTTAGGACTGTTGATCGCAGCGATGTGTGAAGTGTTTGGACGTGTCAAGTGTCACAGCTATTATGTGTCGGACACAACCTCATTCCTCGTGAAACAACATAATAGCAGCATCACACCCATCAGCAATGCATTTGTTGGACTACAGTTTGAACATGGTTAACATAGACATAGATGATAGATGGAAGTCTCCCAAAAAAAACTACACATCAAAGCCACAAGACTAGTTACTAAATACTTACCAAAACCTTCTATACATTCTATGATGGTTTGCTGCAGGTGTGGCAGACACATCTTCCAGCATCCAAGCACCGTGTTTTTTTTGGCAAGTTTCTCACAAAGCAGATGCAGTCTATTGTTCGGGTTCTCATGGGGCTCTCAAGGCTTTTAAGCGTACCAAAATTCTTGAACATTTATGTCATAGCAGCGACCTGGAGTTTCCAAGTCTTTCGCAAGCACCTGTTTTTAGAGGGTCATGTCCCATTTTCTGAATTACTTTTGAGCGTCCATGTTCTTTTCACGCCACCGTGGCACGAGTCGCTGAATCCGGCGTCGTCTCCGCTGTCAGGCGAGGGCACAGATGGAGCGCTCGCGGACGATGGAGAGCATCGACACTGGGCGCATCCGGGACTTGGGGAGTCATTTTTAGAGAAATGAGGTGGTTCACTGTTTTTGTTCAATGGTCGCCAGATGGCCTGTGCATTCAAACCCTTTGCAGAGGCCCAGGATTCTATGGACAAGATCGGCTTCTAGTGTGTTGATGCCTTCCACTGACATGGCCAATGGAAACAATGTCGTTGTAACCTTCGTGTCTTGGTTGACCTCGCCAATTTTTAAGTTTGAAAACTATATAGAGTGTACAGTTAAGTGTTAGTATTTGCGGTCATCGTGGCTTCGGAAGTTTGCACCCATTCTCAACGACATCCTGGCAAAACAGCGCAACCATGCCATCGAAAAGTGTCAGCGCAATTGGTTGCATTCTACCCGGCGTAAACCAGGCAATGCCAAGATCTAACGGCTGTTCCAACAAGTCTTCCACGGCAACAGTGAAGAAGGTGAAGACATTCACGAAAAAACCTCCCCAGAAAACCATGAAGTGAAGGGCAGTGAAGGGTTTTATGCTGCAGTTGTCGATTCTTATAGAGCCCCAAAAACCAAACATGACAGCCCGGGGAGTGACATCCTTGGAAGTGCATCCGACTACCTGTTTGTAGAGGGAGTATGGTCATTCAAGGGATTTCCATGACTATTGTGACATATTGTGACTATGGGAGTGCACTGATCGAGGTGGCTGACTGTTTCCCAACTTCTGAAAAGCGAACAAAAATTGCGCGGCTGGAAGATCCAACTATTCCAGTCCCGTCTGGAGTGTTTGATCCCCAGCCAGGTCGCCCAGATCGTGAGATGCCAGGTCGCCCTAGCTGAAGCCCGCAGGCGGCGACCTATGCCAGTGCCACAAAAATGTGTTTATTCAACAAGAATTTTGTTTAATGGTCTTCTCCATGTCGGCGAGGGTTTGTTCTGCTCATTCCAAGGTCACGCAGACAGCCACTTGGACTGGATGTTGTTTGTTTTCGGGTCGCTTGTGTGGGCTTCGGTGTCATGAGTGTCTTGGTTGTGTGCCTCATGTCCTTTTCTCGGTTTGGACCGTTTCTCCGGTTTGGACCAAACCTCATGCTTTCGGTCCTGGTAGGACCGGTCCAATGGTCCAACCATTTCGAGGAATCGAAACCACGAATCGATCAGTGGGGGGACATGTCCCCCGGCGAACGGTTCGGGTGCAGACTGCTGCAACAAGGTCGCCCCCAAATTATTTATATGAGTAAAAGCAGTAGTAGTAGCAGCAGCAGCAGCAGTAGTAGTAGGAGCAGTGGCTGTGGCAGTAGCAGTAGCAGTAGTGGTAGCAGTAGCAGTAGCAGAAGCAGT
>CAXAMN010023584.1:1320996-1349535 GCA_963970005.1 Durusdinium trenchii
GCAGTAGCAGTAGCAGTAGTGGTAGCAGTAGCAGTAGCAGAAGCAGTAGCAGTAGCAGTAGCAGTAGTAGTGTACAGGGGTTCCAAGTGCATCCTGAAAATTGTTTGGGGTTGCTTTCGAGGGTATACATAAATATGTTTCGGAACCCTAGGACACATGATAATAGTCCAGTCGACTAGTTCAATGTTTCTGGGTGAACCCAGTGAACTACAGTATAGTCGAAGTGGATTTCTATGGTATGTGTGTGTGTGTGTCCGGTGTGTGTTTATTTGTTTATGTTCTTCTTTGTCCTTCTACAACTCGAAGGAAAGAGTTCCTCGAAACGGGCAGCCCGTGAAATGTGAGTCCCATTCAACATGGCCTCCGCCCCTCTATGGAAAGAGTGCCCGTTGTTGACCGGCGATTTCCCTGAATGATAGGAACACCAGGGAACACGTTTGCACAGCTACCTGTTCATCGGGGAGTCTTTGGAGGAATCACACAAATCAGGTCGGACCTCTCTTCTCAACGAATCACATCCATTAAGATCCATTAAGTCGTTAAGTAATTGTACCTAGATCCTCCAACTGTGCCGAATTGATGCCAAATTTGGCCGGTTTTATTGTCGATGACAAGGAATAAATTCCGCACTGGAAAGGAACATGCTACGGTAGGGGTTGGTTGGAAGGAACAGTGGGTCCCCATTAGCTCGGAGTGGAGTGGACCATTTCTCGGACATGCGCGATAGCGGGCGTTCGCAGGTCTTGAAGGTAAGCAAAACATCAAAAGAAAGAATTATCAAAGACACGGTCAGACCATGATGTAAAAGTTTGATGGTTGACCTGAATTGTAGTGTAAATAAGCTTAATTATATAGAACGACTGGTTGTTCGGTAAAGCCCATTACACTAATGTTGGTTGGAATCCCAGGGACCATCTACAGTGAACTGAGGAGCAAGAGATCCAGCGCATGGAAGAGTTGGCTCACACGAAGAGGCACCGGGACTGATGAACTGCGAAACCAGAGGGGTTTCGCTGGCGTCGCTTCATTTGGGTGTATGAAAATAGGGGCATCACCAAAGACACCCCTTGGTCAAAAGGAATGGTTGACCTTGCAGGGTCTGGGCCTCATGCACCCACACGTTACAAACGTGTAAAGTCGAAACCTCGGGTATTTTTTCAAAAATTGCCTCAGGTGTTGCTTCTTCAAACCGGTACAAAACCATACAACATCTGAGTTTATTGCTGGTTTGGGAGACCTCGGGTGTCCTTCCGAAATGTCACAGTATTGTCCGTCGACCCTCGACCTGTAGGGTAGTCTGGTGCGAAAACGGCGACAGTCTGGTACACAGCCAGACTTGTTCTCTTCCATGCTAAGACCTCAAAAGCCGGTCCCCGTGGGAGCCAGGCCCTTCGACGGCTCGGGGGGTCCCGTCCTTCAGTCCGCAATCGCCACACCTGGACCTGGCGATCTTAATGGGGGCATATTTGCATACATTGGGGTGGTTTCAGGGAGAATGTATAGTCGTTACATATCCTTTTGGTTGCGAAACCCCAGCCCAGACCCTGAATAGCCGCGAGGATGGGTTCGGGTCCGACCAAATGTACCCTCCACCTTCGTTTCGCAGTGTGTGCGAACTGAAAAAACATGGTCCGAGGTTTGGCATGTCAAGAGCTGTAAGAACTGTGGGAATTCTAGCGTTCAAAAGCATCAGCTTGCATTTCTCAGACATTCCACATACGGAATATACACCTACATTGACCTCTGAAACCACCCCAATGTATGCAAATACTTCAATCAGTCCCAGACAGGGAGTGTGTGTGGGTGTGGGACTTCTCGAAGAAGTCAAATTCAACCATTTTGTGGGGGCCGCCATGTTGAACATCCTGGATTCAACCAGCAATCCCAAAGGGGTGCCGAACTTGGAGGATAGGGGTGCCCAGAACTTAGAACATCTACTCACTTGGGGACTACACCCCCCCCTGCTTGTTTCTTTTAATTGGGCCGACAACAGCCGCATCCAAGCAACGGACGGTCCTGAGCTCTTAGGAATGATTCAGATACGATCTTTATTCGCTCTCCAGTGTTTCTTGGATCCATTGGGGTTTTCCTCTTTTGTTCTTTCCGACAGCTTCGGATGAGCGCCAGGCATGTGCAAGTGGCTGAGAAGACGCAAGAGCGCCTACAACAGGCGATCGAACTCATGAGCCTTTGGCAGAACGAAGTAGACACAGTGGCTCCAAGGAAAGACCAGCAGGTCTTCGGGTTCTTTCTTTTACAAGGTGGACCCTGTAGCCTAGCCTTCCAAGACCATTCTTAAAATTGTTGCCCTGGCGTTGTTTTTTGTAAAGTCCTTTACTGTAGTAAAACACAGGTTCTTTGGTAATGACCTTTAAGCCAATGGCTGTTGGAAGCCTAGGGTGGGGTCGATCCAAAAGAGGGGCCACAGACATGTTCAAACAACACATTGTTTATATATCATGTTAACTATTGTAGGGCATAGGGTGTGTCCCATTACCAGTAAGAGTCGGTAAACGATGATTATTAGATCTTAATTGTTAAAGAGAGTCCTTTACAAACAATCGCCATCCACGTTACTGGTAATGGAATAATGTATACCTGCGACCTACTGGTTGCTCTTTTGGATTCTTTTGGCATCGGTGTTCAACGTACCTTTATCTAGGTTTGGTATCCACACAAACATCCCCAGCCAAAATAGACATGCAGGAACTTGCACTGATAACAAAAACCACACGTCTGGTAAAAATGCCCGTGGTTCACCAATAAACGCCCGTAGCTTGCGTATAAACGCCTCAGAAAAAATCAGAAAAATCAGAAAGCTAGAGAAACATCCCCAGACTCAAATAAACCTGATGCTGTGACTGCAACAGATGGTTTATAACGAACATCTCCGGACACACCTTTGGAGGACACCCTCGTACCACAAATCATTCAAGACGATTTACTTTGCAACAGTGGATGATGATGGTTAACCGTGGACTTTTGAAGTTAAGATTGCTCAATAAACATGCTTCACCCCCAATAGCGTGGACCCAGGATGGTCTCCGTGTCTCAAATGCCCCTCGTTTCGTTCGACCATGTCCTGGAACTAGGTACGGAAATCCTCCATGCGACCATCCAAGGTGCGGTTGTTCCTGGACCTGGCCTTTTTCACGGTCCATTTGGGGGCTCCCATTCCCTCCACAGACCTTGCTCGAGTTCGGCCCAGGGCCTTCCTCGGCCGACCGCGGCCCCAAGGAAGAGCGTCCGCCCGCACGTGGCCTCCCAGAAGCCGAAGAAAGCCCTGCGACTCACCTTACTGGGTCTCCAAAGCTTGCTCGAGCACACCCAGGTGCAGGGGGGCCGACTGGGGCGACTGACCGGCCGACTGGGGCGACTGGGGCGAAGTCCTGGGGGGGCGAGGTCGGGCTGGGCCAAGAGGTGACCTTTAAGGCAACACGTGGGTTCTAGAGGTCTAGAGGGAAAGAGTCTTCCAAACTGGAAAAAAAACCGGTGTCCATGTGACCAGGTTCCGAATCATGTTGGATGCATCCCCTGCAACTACCTCAAGCTAAGCACTGGTACCACCACTGTGCTTTGGGCCTCTTCCATCGGAACGCGGTTTCAACACCGCCGCGCGACGCGTTTGTTGGAGCCGCGCGACGCGGTTTCCGTGGAACCGGACGACGTCCGCAGAACTCAGTTCTTCGTCGGAGAAGAGGTTCCCAACCAAGGGTGAAGGGTGAGGGATGATGATGAAGGTTCCCTGGACTTTTGAGAGGTAATTTTTAACTTCAGTCCACTGTTAACCATCATCATCCACTGTTGCAAAGTGAAGAGGTGAAGTGACCTGACAAAGGACCCGTCACAGGCCCGGGTACCTATGAAATAGTCGACCTACGACCTAGCTATAGGGTCCTGAACAACCTTTGGTTTGACCCTACAGATTCCAACAACTATTGGATTTTAGGCGACTAAGACTGAAACAGGTCACTGATTTGTCCCATTCTTTTAATGGGTCTTTTTGCCTGGTCATTCTCAGGTTAGGTACAACTGGACCCGACCAAGACCACCTACATAACAGTGTCGAAGACATCAATGTACCTCAGAGGGTGCCAGTGGATCCCTAGGGTAGAAGCTAAGAGATGGGTCTTCGTGAAAACCGCTGAGAACAGTAGGATCAATGCTTCTGGATCCTGTGGAAGTAGTGGTGCGGTGTCCTGAGATTTTATATACATGACGAGTTCTACCCAGAGGCTCATGGACCCTCAAACAGCTGCATGTTTGAGGTCCAAAACCATGGTTGTGAGGGTCAAAGCCCTAGCTATGAGGGTTCAGCAAGGCTTTAGGTGTTGGCATTGTCCCAACTGGAGGAGTTGATGTACACGTTAACGTCAATGAGAGAAATAGGGTTGGATTTTTGTTCATCATAATTATATACTCTGAATTGTAATTGAACCCAAACTTCTGGATCCTTCGCGTGTCCGGAGGATATTGCATGGTTTCAATTGCAGACTCTCCATGCGTGGAATCATATATGCCCACATTAACCCCTTCACAAACAACCACACCCATGTAGGTACCATAATTGTTCTTCCAACTGTGCAGCATTTCTGCCTATCTTGGCTGGTTTTATAGGTAGCAAACAACATGTTGCACAGTTGGAAGATCTATTTCATTTGCTCCTTTTCAATTAATTACCCCATCATCACAATTTTTTGGACATGTACCTTTACTAGCCATCATCCATTCGTCCATGGTACTGGGGTATCATGTCTCAGTGACCAGGTTGTGTTTGGGATTTGTTCCAACCCAGACGCCTAGACCGCGCGTCGTGCGCTCCCAACAGACGTCGCCTCGGATCGCAACGCGGATCGCGTGACGCGCGCCACGAAGTAGCGCAGGAGCCCTCCGCGATCACTTGGGCCCGGACGGCACCGAGACTGCATGTTGGACTGAATGCATTACCTAGATCCTCCACGTCTGTGTGCCAATGTTTTTACCTTTTGGATCCTTTTGGCTGGTTGTTTTTTAATTAAAGGGAAGGAAGCCTACAACCAACGGACAATGAACAAAATTGAAAATGAACCTGTAAGGAAGACGTTCGCTTCCTCCACAAACCGATGGCTTTCAGGTTCGGTCTCTGAACCAGGGTGTGGCAATCTTGGTTTTACTGTTGGTAGTCGGTTTTTACTCCCAGCTAGATGGAGCCAAACGAGTCATTGGAAGTTTTGGGATTCTGGGATAGTGTTTTTGTTCAATGGTCATCGAAGATGTTTTTCTACGCAATGCGATTTGGGATGATCATGGATGATCTTTGTTTTTGCTCAGATGTTTCTTTTCCCGAACATGTAAATAGAACATCTCCTTCTGGGGGATATGATGGACTGAAAATCCAAGAAATGCACCTGGACCAGACTTGGTGTGATCTGAGCCAACAGCCAAGAATGTCGGTAAAGCACTCTTTGTGGATGAGCAGGCTCGCATGTACCTGGAGTCCCTTGGAACGTGGGTACATGTGTACCAGTCTATATAGGCTCATGTCACATTTTCGAAGGTACTTCGGAGCATGAAGATCTTTTTTTTGCTGAGGTGACCTTGGGCATCTGAGATGTTCAGTTCTGCACAGCGAAATCATTAAAAGACTCCATCCATGCCAGCATCCTCACTTGGGAGGTAGGTCATTGCAAAGGGCTTCCTCATACAGGTCCAACGTCCTGGGTGACATGGCCAGTGAGGATGCTGTATGGACCCCTGAAACCACCTAAGAATCCGGGTCCTCAAATATAAGGGCTTTTGAGGGTCCGAACCCCTGCCATGGAGGGTCCGACCCTTCCCATGGAAGGCCCAAGGTGCGACGATCCGTCAAGGGTGCTAAGCCTGCTTTTGGCCTGCTTGTTCACAAGAAGTCGCATAAGATCTAGTTTAAGATAGTCTTACTATATGTTTTGACAATATAATATATTGTTTGATGTGTCTTTACCTTAATGATTGTTATTTTAGTGCATGTTTGTGCAAGCTTGGGAAAGGGTGGTGAGTTGTTTTTGAGTGCTTTGTTTATTGAATGTGTCCTCCCTGTTCACTATTTGACGAACACGGCCCGCCTTCCTTTGCATGACTTGCAGAGTGTCTTGGGAACAACATCTAACAGAGACCCTACTATATAGACATCATCTCATTTTCTTCAGCCCCCCAAACCCAGTTCTATAGTGTTCCTCAGGCCATCGAGAAGCAGTTCAACTCAGTCACAGACGAGGAAAAGAGGGACTACTTGGATGTCCTCTTCGATCGCGATGTTGCTGCTTGCCAGAACGAATCCACCGTCGCTGCTCATGGAGATCCAACAGGTAGTGTATGGTAGTCTGGTGGGTCTCCCCTCTATACGGAAGGTTCTGATATTTGGACGGGAGCACCCAAAACTGCCATGGTTCAGGACCTTCCAAGTCTGGTGGTTTTTGGACAGCCTGTCGGGACTGCCCCAGACTCCCATTTGCTCGAAGAAGCCCTCCACTGGGTGCCGCCCAAACCGAGAAGGCCATTCAAAGAGTGTTCGGAACGACCCTAACATGGAATGCTGCTGTTCACATGTTACATGTTACAATAGCCCAAGACCATCAAAAGACCATTGGAAGAATGGTTGAGCGGGTTTTGTAGTCTAACACCCTTATGAAAAAGGAATGATGTTTTGGTCAAAACATGTCAACACCATGATATCAATGGTTGGCCAAGAAGCCTAGGGCTAGGGCTCCTATGCAGCATCCTCAGGAGAGAGTTACACCCTGGGAGTCCAGTTGACTATTTCTAAAATGGACTGACTAGGTCACTAGGTGACCCTAAAAGGAACCTCCTTTGCTTCAATGTGGCAATATAGTCGAACTGGACTTGCAGGGCAGCCTCCCCCCACCCAAAGCACCCCAAATGGGGAGGAGCCAAGATGGAGTGTTCGAGTAATGTGAGCAATGAGCAATGATCTGAACAAAAACAATAATTCACAGCTTTCCAACTGGGATGGTGCACAGGGATTTTGTGCTTGGGACAACAGGCTGATGGAACCCATCTTTAACAGCTAACAAAACCGAACTACCCAAACCTTCCACAAGGTAACATTTCGATACATAGCTCAACTGAATGAGCATAAAGTTTCAGTATTGACTTGCCGATGCATTAGACCTTTACTGCAGTAGCCCTCTACTGGAGTCTCTCTTATTACAAGACACGAACTTAAAGCAGGTCTTGATTGACGAGTAGGTGGCGGTAGGGTTAGTTCCATAAGTGAGCGAGACAAGTGAATCGCTCTAAGTAAGTAGTTAAAAAGGAAATAAAGCCTCCTGTTTTTAGGTGGGTAGACGAAAGGAAAAGAAGGCTCCTGTTCTAGAGAGGGAGACTGGCAAATCGCTCCACTAGGGTAGAAAAGGAAAGGGAACCGACAGACAATTCTGCCGACGAACCCTGCCTCCTGTTTGTGGGCGAGATATAAGAATCGCCCAATAGAATAGAAGCAGGTACATCCAGCTGGCCAAGCTGGATATCCCATTTCACTGGTAGCTTCGTTGGACACAGTCCCAATCTGTGTCCCCCTGCTCCACGAATTCAGGGAAAGTATTCTTAGGGACACAGTGCGACACACACACAAGGTGCCGTGTTCGGCGCTCGGGAAAAGCCCGGAAAGACCCAGACGCACTAGCACTTTAATGCGCAACACGTGATGGGAACAGCTTGTGCAATACCTAGGTTTCCTAGGTTCATAAAAGACTTCAAGTGAAGGAGCAAAATGCATTAGCACTTTACAGCACAACACCGAAAGGGAACAGCTTGTGCTCTACCTAGGTTCTAAAAAGACTCGGATGCATTAGTGCTTTACTGCATTAGCACTTTACAGCACAACACCGAATGGGAACAGCTTGTGCTCTACCTAGGTTCTCAAAAGACTCAGAGGCATTAGCGCTTTACTGCATTAGCACTAACCTTGACTTCAGGAACATGCATGACTTTGAACGACAAAGAATTTCAGTGAGGGATCTCCGTGAACTCGGCAGTGGAATTTCAGCTCTTTCATGCGATCACGTTTGATCTGAAGCTAGCTCAGGGTGCGTGCAGAAACGCTAAGTCTGAAAAATTCACCTTTGCGAAAGGACTGGGAACAGCGCCCCGAGGGGATCACACAGCACACCCAAGTGGGAAGATGCTGCTGAGCATAAATTTCAGTACTGACTCACCGATGCATTTGACCTTTACTGCAGTAGCCCTTTACTGGAGTCTCTCTAGATGCTGCATTACCCCTTTAGTGCACTATAGACCGTTACTGCACAACAACGCGTGAGACGGCGGTGAGCTTTACTTAGAATCACATCCAAAGGTGAAACGGCAAAGACTCATTAGCCCTTTACACAGCGACACGGTTGGAGGTCATCTCTAGCACGTTAGAGGCCATCGCACCAGGTTGGAGGCCAGCTCTATACCAGCTTACAAGACACGAACTCAAAACAGATCTAGATTGACGAGTAGGTAGAGGTAGGGATAGTTCCAGAATTGAGGTCTGTTGTTGAAAGCAGCCGTTGAGCATTTGACAGGAGAAGCTGTAAAGCTTGTGGTTTACGGTGACAACAGCTCAAGCTTGGCCTTTAAAGCATTTGAGCGCAAGGTTGCTGTGGCAAGGGCGAGACCTGGACCTCAGAAAGCTTGACACAATGACGAACCCTGCAGACCTTGGAACGAAAGCATTGGGTGGAAAACGAGTGATCATGCTGTTGTTCCTGATGGGATCAAATCACCGATGTGCCAGGAGAGTTGGGCAAAGACAAGTTTGGGTGGGAAAGGGAAGCAGGACCAGAAGAAGATCGGTTTTGGCAGATCCGAACACCAACCAAACATCACTTGTTACCGTGCGTCCACAGTCGGGTATACATGGGTATACCCTAAAGAGTACCCTATAGCTATCAATGGCTATAGATCATAGATCTCTTGGGTTGCGTGTTGCAGGAGTTCACTCACCATATGACGAACAAGCTCACTTCTCCCGGTTGCCAACGCCCAGTCGACTTTCAAGCCTTGCACAAGCCCGCAACGTGGGTGACAAAGTCCGTTGATTACCTTTTGAGTTGGCAGGCGAGCCAGATGTGTTTGGGGCATTGGACTGGTTTGGAGAGCCTTACATGGATGACACCCTTCGAAGCATTTGAAAACCCCGAGCCTTCCAGGTACACGCGGCGCAGATCCAAACATGTTTTGATCATCAAAGCCCACGATAGCCCACGGAAACGTTCGGCTCATCTGGCTCTCCCACAAGTATCGCCTGCGTTTGGTTCCAGGACCAGCACTGCGTTGGAGAGGATATCCTGCCATTGAACTTTTTTCAAGAGGCATACTCACTACGTCATGAGGGCTTTGCAAAGAACTGCGCCATCCAGCGCTCCATCTCCGTTTACAGAAGACCTTGAGCAGCTGTTGTTCCGCCGCCCGTTGTCTGCAGATTTGTTTGGCGGGCGAGTTTTTATGTTCACGGTCACCACGCTGGTGTTTACCAACAAAAAATTCTTAACGCATTTGAGGCTTGCTGAGCCACATCGACAGGCTTGCAGCAGCCTCGTGCAGGGTTTGCGGAGAAGACCAGGGCCAGCGTTCTAAGGAGCGAGACTGGCGAATCGCTCAATCAGGGTAGAAAAGGAAAGGGAACCGACAGACAAGTCTGCCGACGAACCCTGCCTCCTTTTTGCGGGCGAGACATAAGAATCGCCCAATAGATAGAAGCTGGCACATCCAGCTGGCCAAGCTGCCACTGGTAGCTTCGTTGGACACAGTCCTCCCCCCGCTCCATGAATTCAAGGAAAGTACTCTTAGGGACAGAGCCCGACTCACACACAAACGCAATGAAAACAACACAAACGCAATGAAAACAAAACATCCAACAGTGAACGCAGGACACTCGAGTCCAACCACATCCCAAATGAAGCCGCATCCCAAATGAATGTGGTTGGGGTGGGTGATAGGGGGTTTGTCCCTACATTCTGAGGATGTGAGACGGGAGCCTTGGGGGTATATACCCTACCACTCCATGTATGGAATATTATTTGATATTATTGGACTGCTACCTACATCGGGGTGGTTTTGAAGATGTTTTTTATTGTCAATGTAGATGAATATGGCCCACGGATGGTTAAAGGTTACGTTCAGCAGACCCATTCTCTAGGGTTGTTTGAGCCCTCCAGTACCACCCACCTTAGTCCCACCTTCGCAGCAGGTATTAACTTGGTTCCCAAACCGGGTCCTTTCTTCCGGAGTGACTCACGCATGCCATCGCCTGCCTCAGGCGCTGAGTGGTGGTCTCAAGAGTTCGGTCTTTGCATGTTTGGCCGCCTACAAGCAGGAGCTGAGCGCCCAGGCGTGGTAGACGTGAAACATGGCTGCTCTTGGTCAAACCCAGGTGCTGAATATGGGCCCACCATTGATTTAAGTAGCCTGAATCCCGAAGAACTGTTTTACTATAAGGATCTTACACTGCAAAACCAGTTTGTTCCGGACGTTTTTTGATGGTTGAACGGTTTCGGTGAGCTGGTTCACGTAATTAACATGTTACACGCCCATCCTGGATGGTGCTGGATGTGACCCTCAGTATATGCAGCAGCCAGTGGAGATGCTCCTGTCTCAGCGATATTCTTTCCAAGTATGGCATGAGACCAAATGCTTTATACCAGCATCCTCACTGCCAGGTCACCAATTGCTACCTGTTAAGGCCCTTCCCAACCCTCTGTCACAAGAAGACCTGTTGGACCTCACACTGTATCGAACATTGGGACATGGACCCGAACCAGTGGCCACAACTGTGGATGGCTGTACTCATGGATGTTCATGGGTCACACGACCGGTCGACACGTGTCTCCCAAACGTGGTGTCCCGGTAGATACCCAATGCTTCAAACGTATGTTTTGTTGAAACGTTGTTGTTTTGCCATATACATGTTTTCCGGTAAGACTATTGAATTATAGTCGATGAAGCCTAGCTTAAATATATTGACGTGGTTGATTTCAGGGGTCAATGCGGCGCCATATGCCTGGATCTGCCGTTCCTGTCCAAACACATGTGTCGAACGTCATCTATCAAACCAGCCAAGTTACACTTGACATGCTGCACAGCTCGATGATATGGCTCTAATCTTGGAATGTGTAACCCTTCCGTTCCCATATGATGGATGTTGTTTTGGGGTGTTGCTGAACGAAACCGCCGCCGTCCGCCTCTCCTCTCCGTCGTCTTTCGCAGGCCCCGTTGCAGATCGACGTGGCGTCACTCGGGGTGAAGCGGGGAAGACCAGTCCTGATTGGTCGCGCCGACCGCGAGAGGGTCAGAACCAGGTGCCCCCCAAGGATCCAGTCGTACCCTTTGAGGTGTTTGGGGTGGGTGCCCGGAGGGTCCAAGGGACTGGGGTGGGTGCCAAGAGGGTCCAAGTACCTTTTGAGGAGGTAGCACTGGATCCCTAGGTACCGATGGATCTTCCAAACTCGGCAGCGTCGGACTGGGAAAATCCAGGCGTGATACACTCCGACTCAAAGACCTGTGGACCCAACACTGGCGCCTAGATCAAGGTGTTTTCCAATCACCAGAGGAGGGTATGTGGATCCATAGGGCAGTCTTGATGCCGAACTTGGGTCAAAAGGGATGAAAAGGCAGAACTTACAGGAGAGTTGGAAGATTCGGATTGGAGAATATTGGAGATACCTGTACCAGCATCCTCACTGCCAGGTCACCAATGGTTGGACCCGTATCTAGGCCCTTCCCAACCCTCGAACAAGCAGACCTGTTGGAGCATGCTGGTATGTATAGGCGTCTTGGAGGGTCCATTCGAAGGTGATGTGAATCCCTATGAGTGGATCAATGTATACAGTGAATCGCACCACTGTTTGACAGCTTGGAACAGCTTGGTATCTCAAAATATTTGGAGTCGGTTTCGTGGTGGTTTCTTCAGTTCATGTCCCATGTTCGGTTCATGGTGGTTTCGTCGTGTCCGGGGCAGATGTAATTCGTGTTGTGTTGATGTAATTCGTTTGCTCGGGTCGAGGTGCCAACTGTTTGATTGACCAGGCTGTTCGCAGCAGGTTTTGGGACTGGATGAAAACGTCGTTATGTTCGTAGCCTCCAGGGCTCCGGGGACTCCAGGCCAGGTTCTGCATACCCTTGTTGTGGGCACTCACCAAAAAGCTTTCGGAAAGCTGCAGATCTTGTAATGTCAAGTTCTAATGGGCATGCGGCATGCTTGCAAGCTTCCTAACTGATGGAAGTTAGCTGCAGGAAGATGTGGAATGCAGTGAGAGGGGTTAAATGTGAATATGTTGTTCACCCATGGACACCATGAGAGTGGCCCCAACAATCCATAGGACAGGAAATGACAGGAATATGTACTATGCTTTCATACTATGTTTCCTAGTCTTTTGCTCGGAATTGATGCATGTTGCTCGCAAGCAAACACTAAAATACCAAACACCGACCATGTCTCCCTGCTCACCGTACCTGAGGTTTGGTATACCCGGTACGGTACGAGTCGAAAACGGATCCCCTAGACATAATATGCTTCGTATCGCCACCCCTGAAATAACGTTGCGACTCGAACCTCCACGTGTCTTCACCCATCGGTCGGATGTGGGGGAACTGTCAGGGCCGAAGACCGACGTTGGATTCGGCCGTTCATCTCCGCGGGTGGACGTGTTTGGGAGCCATATGGTTACCGAGGAGGTGCACTCCTAGTCTAGTCTATAGTTCTGTGTATGGTTTAAAAGGTGTTTGTCATCTGAAGGTGACAAGGTGGTGGTGCAACAGGTTTTACATCCAAAACACACCACTATGTCCTGCCTTCTGGAAGACGATTTCGTTGCACAAGAGCACACTTTTAGTAGGCATCCCACTTCCACCACAATGCCCACTCCTGTGCTCGAAACGAGATGACCCACCTAGCACTTCCCATGGTTGTCCTGGCTGGAGACTTGTATATCCTTTGTGAAGGAGCTGGCAGAGGAAAAAGGGTACTTGTGAGGACTTGAAGGGTTTGAGGTATTTATATCCCAGAGGCTCATGGACCCTCATACAGCTGCATGTTGGTTCGGTCCAGTTCACCCTGGTTGTGAGGGTCAAAACCTGAGGGTTCAATGGGCTTTTGGGTCGGGTAGGTTTTTTGATGCTCGTGTTTTGGTTTGACCAGCCGGTCCTCGACCAAACGCACCTTCCACGAGGACTAGTCAGCCTTTGCGTCGGCCGCTTGGTCGCACGAGGAGGACGTCGGTTCCAGTTACGACCCCGTTCAACGGATCAGTTTGGGTATGAAGAGGCTCAACGGTTCATGCCGGTTTGGGCTCCTGGCCTACCTCCGTTTCGGTTCGGTGGTTCAGATGTGTGTCAGGCGTCAGGGGGTCTAACCACCTTACAGGAGCCCTAGGGATGTATACCTGGACGTTTTTGGGGTCACCGGGTTCGTCTGAGCCTTTTGAAAGATAGTCGACTGGACTCCCAATGGGGCTTATTTGTGTGTTTAGGTCCGGTCGGCTTAAGAACCAGCTCTTTCACCGAAAGCTCACATCAATGGGAGAATTCGACACTGCAACAGGTCGTTCCTGAACTCGTTTGACGGTCTGCTTGGTAGAACGGTGAACGGGACAGGAACGGCGGAAGAATCTCATGGCGAACGACGGTCCCACCGTGTCTCCGTCCAAGTCTTTCACAGGGGCGTCGAAACCGAGAAGACATTTGAGGGTGGGGAAAATCACATGGAACCTGAGAATGAACCTGCAAGGAAGGTTATTTTACTCTACAACCCAGTGGTTTTGGTGTTCCATGTGGGTCTCTTCCAGGGCGTAAGGGGTCTTCGGTTGACTGCAGTTGACTTAGTGTGGTAGTTGGAAGATCCACAGGTCCTGAAAATGAATAAATTAGTTCGGTCCCCCAAAAACACCATCAAGCCCTATAGGTGTTATTTTTGGTGCACCACATCATATGCATCTTCGCCTCCTTCGGTCGCGACCACATGCAGCGCTACGCTGCGCGACACACAGCGAGGTACAGCATGTCCTCGACGTCGCCGTCCAAGAATCCCCCCGTCATGGAGCGGGATCAGAAGCGCACGGTGACCGCCGCGGCCCATCTCCATGGCCTCGCGTGAGGGCGCCGTCGGGACGTCGGGACGTCGGGAGGGCCGTCCGAGGCCATGCAGCACATGCGGCGTGCCAAGGGTTGGGAGTTTAGAGGCCAAAGATCCGGGCGGAACTATTTACAGTACCTATATAAACACGCCATGTGGGGTAGTTTTAGCGGTCAAGGTAGTGATGTAAGAAGAGTCAGAGTGTTTTGGGATGTATATGAACGGAAAGCGTGGCTTGAAGCTAGTGGTAATGACATGCATGTAAAATGATGTGTAAATGTACGTAACCATTGGGGCATCTGACTCGAGGCCTTGCCAGGCTCATCAGCCACATGTGGATTCTGCAGAGAGTGCGTTTAGACTGTGGCTTCCGTGCCTTTTGTGGACTGGAAGGACTGAAGAGACATTGGTGACGGTCAGTCGGTTGGGGGGGAGAGCTTGCCCTAGAGGTTTGATCAAGATCCTGCGTTGGATCGGAGATGGGCGTGAGACAAACTCGACGCGGACAAACTTAGACGGGGGTTGTCTCCAGCGCTATGGAAGCGCTGTTTTACTGCAGCCCTGGAGTTCTTGGAGAGAGGACTGTCATTTTAATATGAAGATTATGAAGAGGTCTCCATATGTGTTTGACATTGTTTGATAGTTTGATGTATCTCGGGGTCGGATACAGTAGCAGATCAGAATCGAGTGCAGCATTATTCAGCTTCAAGATGAGGGGACTAGTGACTAGTGTTTTTTGCGACGGTAACGAGGGTTTTCCCGACAATAGGCACATTCCATACGGTGACCGTTTTTTTTGTGCGACGGTGTTTCACTACAGAGGGTTTTTTGCGCCAGTTCCACGGGATTTTTTGCGCCAGTTCAGAGGGTTTTTTTCGCCGGTAAGAATAGATAGTAATGTTGTAATGGAATCACGAAAGGAGAAAGTTGCATGCCACCATGGAATACCGACACAAACGAACATATCGCCAAGCCACGGGGTCCTTGGTATCGTTTGCAGGGGGTAGGAGGTTTTTGAGAGCCATCCACCAGGGTTACCATGTCACCATGCAGAAGCGGAAGATGTATGCGGAACTATTCGACACGGCATTTCCCTAGGCACCACCATTGATTTTATATGATTTTATAAGTGGTTGTTTATCCGAAGGAAACCCTCCTTTTACTAAGGAATTGACACCTGAAAGCCAGGTCAACCTTTTGTTTAATGGTCAAACGGAAGGCTAGGGATCCATGGCCCGTGTTCAACGATCCTACCCTGCTGTAGGAACTTCCGACCAATCCCTTGGTAGCTCATCCTGACTCATAGGAAAACCGTGAGATCCCAGAACTCAACTCTTTCATTCCACAAGGAACCATTCCATCATAGCAAGGAACAAATACTCAATGCATCTGAAACCCATTTGGCCTCACCCAGTGGGACTGGCAGACACACCAGTGAAACTGGCATATGGATCTTCCATTGGAGGCATTTCTTTGTGAAAAGACGCAGTTAGTTGTAGAAGAAGCAAGCCGTTTCAAGGGTTGCAAACACAAGTTCAAGAGTTCATGCGGAAAAGAGGGCCCTTTGGACGTCAGACAGAGACGCCATTTCTTGTTGGTTTCTCACCTCGCCACAACAAGAGCAAAAGTTGTTTCGGGAAAAACGAAACCTTAGAACTTGAAAGACAATTACTTTTGACATAAACACAGGATATACCGCGCATCCGGGACGTATGGTCCCATGGGCGGTGGTTTTTTGAGGTCTGATGCGGCGCCCGGATTCTGGTCAGGTTCTCGGAATCTCTTCCACAGGACCTGTTGTGCCAACCATAGCGGTGCGGTCCTGCGGGATGTCTATAGGAGCAACCACATGTATTTATCGACATACCAAGAGAGGTTGAGTGACCTTATAGGAGCCTGCTACGGTACCTATGGGATAGTCTATAGGATCCCTCAACCTCTGTTGGGAAAGAATAGCTTGTAGGCGGCCGCATGCTTTTTTCCAAAACCTTGTGGCCCCTCTGAATGAGGTTCGTGTAGGCTATTATCACGAGATCTCCTGTACATGTATAGTGCTGTGGCATCAGAGGTAGGTAGAAAACTCGGACAAGGAGACTCCAGACAAGCACCAATATCAAATTCAATTAAATCAGATGTTGAAAATTCGAGCATTGCATCTAGTATTAGATGAAAGTCGTCCCTCACATCAAGCATGTTTTTATGAGTCCAAACACCACCCCTTTGAGGTCTCATTAATTTTATTTAATTTTAGTCATTTCACAAATAGTTTGACCGACGACTGCAGATCGATCTCTCCAAGCCCAACATCGGCCGTCCAGCGCCGCGCGGTCCAGCGCGCGTGGGCCCGTGCGCGTCCGGAGCCCGGTGGTTTTAAGCCGCGGCGATGCCCACCACACCGTCCATCGTCGCAAATGCGACGATGCGAAGACGAGGCGCTCGTTTGATTTCGGAGAGGATGAATCCCAGAACTTCCGTTTTGACATTTTACCTATAATCATGATCCACCAGGAATCCACCGCGTTCATTGAGTCATGGATGCCTGGACTCTCAGTATTCTTGATCAACGTCCCATCCTGAAAGCTCAACCTTCCAGAAGATGAAGATGACTGTCGGTGCGCTCCTTGTCAGACTGTTCGACTGGTGGAGGATGAATGAATATCCACTTCAAAGGACTGCCTCGAGGTTTTTCAAACCCCTGGACACGTTTTTTTTGTTGGATGAAACAGGGAGACCCACACAGACTTCCTGGGAATATCAGATATCGACTCGATGCCATGGGTTGGTCTCCATTGCCCAGACCGGACTGGAATATATACCGATATCAATTGACCCCTCAAACCATGGGCAAATACAGCATAGATGGATCGATATGGAATGTTTGGGTTATTCTATAAATCCCTGGGGCTCCAACCTTACCCCTCGGAAGGTAACTAGACCTCCTGGCACCCGCCCCAGTCCCACCTTCGAAACGGATGTACGCAGCCCAAACAGGACACACATCCACATCTCATTTGTACCCCACCCGTATGACGTATGGCATACGTAACTCCATTGATCCCGCGTATGGCGTAAATATGCTAGTCCCATGGATAGATCCTAATGATGGGATCAGATCCACTTGAGGAATCCTGTACCAACCACCTGGGCTCAACCAACTGCACCCGCTTTGCACCCGCTTTCAGAGTAAGTACAAGTTAGTCGTACAAGTAAATACCTGTGTGAGCCTGTGTGTGTGTTTTTGGTAATGTGTCATGTCCCATTTGCTGGGTCATGTTTGATCCCTTGTAGTTTTTGATCTTGCGTCCCCACACCCTTTGGAGTAAGTCAAAATGCAATGAATCGGCAAAACATGACATAGATACAACATTGAAGATAAGCACATCATGCGATTGTCATTGCTTTGCTATCTCGTGGAGTGTGCAGGTTTTTGGCCTTGCATATCATGGTTTCGTGAAAACAACATGTTGTCCTTCAAGGAACTTGATGGATGATGACCAATTCTACTCCTTGTCAAACCACCCCAAGCAGATGAACTCAGGAGCCCCAGGATGGCCCAGTTGAATGGCCCACGGATCAGAGTCCCAGGATGTCCAAGGTCCAGCGGTTGCAACACATAGAGTCGAACCGTGTTCTTGTTTTTTTCTACCGCGAGACATGCGACACTGGCTGGCAGTTTTGCCTAGACATTCCAATCAAAACCTTCTCAGGTTCGGTACGACTGCACCGTCCAAACCTACACAACCGTGTCTCCAATCACCTAACAAAAAGACCAAAACCGACAACTTGAGAACGGCGGAAAGAATAGAACCGGCATTGCTGTTCCGTGCTGGAAAGACTCGAACCGCCGGATTTGAACCATCACCATGCGGTCAAAACACTTGCTTACTGTGTGATCACTCGAACAATGGTGTTTGACACGACCCAACCACATTGACGTTACCAAGTTCTTTTGTCCTCACTACAGGCAACTGGGACTCCACACCAACCAATACACGCCTTCTCGTTGCAAGTGGAGGTTTCTACTTGTGGGATTTTGGTGGATCCATTGACCCAGGGCTCCTGTCCCATCTCCTCAGGTTTCCGTGGTTAGACCCCCCAAAACCCACCTTCGAAACGGAGGTAGTTGGCCTTCCAGGGTGAGTAGTGGAGGCAGTCTCAACACCCGACGAAGAGAACCCATGGTTGCTTTTCAATGCATTTAGTTTTGCCGACGAAGAACGTCTGCTTGGTCAGAAAATGGGCTGAGTCTGTTGAGTCGAAGTGGATGGTGTTTTGTATTGTTTTTTTTGTTCTTTCCGTGTGTCGTCGAAGATTAACACTTGACCTGTTGGGGGGTTCAGGCAAACCACAAACAAAGACCTATTGATTTGCTTAGCGTACCATGTCGTAGGGTGATCTTTATGTTCCCTATGGGTAAGTCCCCTTCGATCTGTTTATTTTTCCCAGCTTCCGGGACAACAAATCCAGGCAGAGATGCTTGTGCATGTGGTTGAACAACACACATCCTCAACCACATATACTAATCCAGACTTCCCGGCTTCCGAGGTTGGAAGAGCACCACGACTTGTTGAGGGAAAAAACATGTCGATGATCTTCGATCCAACGAAAACATGACGATCTTTGGAGCGTACAGCTTGTACCTGTTATAGGATCATACCGGATCATAACGGATCATATAATATATATATATCATGTTTAGGACCGTACTTGAAGTCAGGTCCAGGTGTCCAGGGCATTTTCAGGAAGGTCGTTGGAAGTTCCGACATCGGTCAGGAAGTCGGGTGCACTACGGCTTCCAGGGCAGCAGGGAGTCTCCAACTGTTTCTGAGCAGCAGGGAGTCGCTGGAAAGTGCTGGAGTCGCTGCGGGAGTCGCTGTCGCTTTTTTTTGGTTCACGGAGTTATGAGAAACATGAAGCAGTGAAGCAGAAACGTTCCATCAAGCTGTTGAGTTGGCCATTTTGGATGGAGTTTGTGGTGCTCACAATGCAGTGAGCATCCAACAGTGCCACCCCAAACGGCTCCGTGTTCCACAGCCGAAAACCGGTCCTCTGTGAAGACCCGGATTTGGGGAGAAATCCAGACCCCAAGACCCCAGGATTTGATCAGGTCTTTCAGGTCTTCAGTCCTCCTCGGAGGAGGGGGAAACATGGGAAAACTGACTTCCTCCATCTGCTTTTGAAGGAATCCTTGGAGGCAATTCGTTTTCAGCTGAGGTCAATGCCATGTTCGTGAGGCCTCCAGGTGGCAGTGGACTGCCATGTGGTCAAGGAACATCGGAAAGCTCAAATGGTATGTAGCACCCAGTACCAACCTGCCAGGTCACCTGTTTGGTTCGACCTCCAAGTGGTTCGACCCCAACTCCCAAACCCGACCTACATCGGAGACCGACCTGTAGGTCGTCGGGTGCTGGTAGTTGATGTTTTGTTTTGAATGTTACATTCCTATGATTGTTCATATTCCTAGCACATAGAATCCAAGGACTTTATTCAATGATCCTCCTAGAAGGAAGCAGCCTGGCTAAATCTCACCATCCGCAGCCTGTAACTGCTCGAGGTTCGCGCCATTGCTGGACGGCAGCAGCGTGCGCAACAGTGGCAAAAGGGCGCCACTCGGGCGGGGTGATCGAAAAAGGCTGAGTTGCTGAGATCCTGGCGGGGAATCGATTGGTTCTATCGTATATTATATAGTCCTGCATAGACGCTGAGTGTCCAGGGCCATCCGTAGCTCGGATGTCCTGCTGTCGGCCTTTTCGTTTCGTTCGACCATTCTTTGGAAGTCCGTACGAAAACCTCCGTATCCTCCCCATCCTCAGGAGGTACCCCCGGACCATATGGGATAGGAGACCTCCCAGTAAGACTTGCTTCCCCCTGAAAAGATGATCCACGAAGGAACAACCGCCCAGTCGAGTCGACCGCTTGGAAGGCCTCCTAGGCCTCGGCCTATTCTTCGATCGGAAAAACACCCAGTCACGCCCAGGTCGATCACCGATGTCCCTTTTTCGCGAACGCAGACGGTCCCTTCACATCAAGGCGAACCCCCCCCAACATCTGAAGGTGACGACTTGGAGACAGCGGCATGCCCTTCTATAGGTGAAGGAGCTCGGACCCGAACCCCAGAGACCGTCCAGACCTGGAGGAGCCTGTAGCAAGGTCCGGCCAGGCCACAGTCAAGGATTTGGAAATCCCTTTCCATTGCCTCCAGTCGGACTGGAAGCTTCATAAGCCATTCCAAAACATTCCAAATGAAGCATCGCTCCGTCTCACTCCGTCTCAAGGGATGCTTCATGGTGAACCCGGCATTCGACCGTTCTGCTGCTGTCAGTGCTGCGTGACTAGTCAAGTCATTTGGCTGTTGGATGAAAGGGTTTTGTAACAGAATCAGAAGTAGTACGGGATTCACCGTGTGCAAGTGCTCGTACTGTGCCATGAAGTGCATGTGGCTCCAGCAGTGATCTGATCACCTTCCAGCAGTGATGGCCCGTCGTGCCCCCCCCAACAACAGTACTGGTGGTTATAAGGTCTAGCAGGTCAATTTTGAGGGACCAGAGTGACCGGGAAAGGCCTGTGAACGGAGCGTTTGGGGTTTACCACCGAAGGGTTTAGGGTTTAGGGCAAAGCTGAGGAGTCAATGATCAGTGCCAAGAACTCTCATCTATACTAGCCTTCCGTTCGACCATTAAAGTTGGGCCTGGGTGTTGTACTCGACTGTCAGTCGGACAATGGTTGTTGGGTCAAGACGGGCAAAACCATTAAATCAATGGTGGGCCAGGAAGCCTATAAGGTAAAGTTAATGTTGTGGTGCCAGAAACAGTAGCTAGGTCTCAGAGCAGTTTATGAATGTTTGAATGATACCTGCAACCTCGTGCTTGCTTTTTGGGGGACGGTATAGTTCAACATACTTTTGTTACAAACATCCGCTAGACAAGTACATTCGGATAAAAAAAACGTCCGCGGCTCACCAATACTCGCCCGCAGAGCATGTGTATAAACGCCCGTGGAAAATCAAAAAAAAGTCAGTCAGGGTTAGGACACTAGAGAAACATCCGCAGGTTCAAATAAATACAGGTTGTGACTCCAAAAGATGGTCTTCATCCAACCGAAAAGACTGAGAAAGTTCCAGGCATCCTGCATACTACAATGTTGCGAGCCGGACTCTATGTGTGTAACTTCTATGCATGGACAAAGTGGAAAGAAAAGGGTCAACAAAAACACCTGCCACTCAACACGTGCTTTTGGCATTTTCGTTTTCTCCGCTGTGTGGCATCTCTGCGAAATGGCTGTGTGGCATCTCTGCGAAGCCCAGTTCGGCCAGGCCCCATTCACCGGGTGAACGGTGCTGCCCCGTGGTTCGTTCCAAACCCTGCAGTCCCTGCAGTCTTCCGGTGAGCGGGCTCTCCTCTCCCACATCCGAAAAGAAGGCTGGGACCAATCCGGTCACAGCCCTAGGGCTCCAACCACCTTTTTGAGAAGATGGTTGGGGTGGGTTTGGGGTCTAACCACCTTCTGAGGATATGGTTGGAGCCCTAGGGGAGGTGATAACCGCCCGAGCCGAAGTCGGCTTTGATCACCAGCCCGCCCCCGAACCTTGATGTGAGACAGGGACCCAAACACGAATCATCATGAGGTCATCCCCTCAAAAGGACATGCTATAGAAAGACACAACGCGCCGAGTCGACCGTTTTTGTTGGTGACTAAGACAAAAGCCCTTTGATCAAGATCCAGGCACTACAGTTTCTTCAATTCCCTTCGTGACCAAACCGAGTCTCCTCCAGTGACCAGTTTGGCCCGTGATCTCGAACCGATCAAGTTGCGCAAACGGAGGTCCGGTCCGTTTACAGCCTCCCCGAGGATCCGGGTCCAGACTTCAAACACAAGGCTGTCTCAAACAAAAATGCTCAAGTAGAAGTTTCACCAGCAGTTCCAAAGGGTTTCTGGTCCCTTACTCATCCAACCTCCTAAAGGATTCCGGTACCCTTAGGCACCCTTGCTTGCCCTTCTAATATGGGATTGGAATTTGTGTATGGTTTATAGTGACGCCTTTAAGATATATATGGCAAACCACCCCCAAACCACCCCCAAACTGATTTGCAAATTAGTCCATGGATGCCAGTCCCATGGATTGTTAGAACAGATGGGCCAAACATTCTATACATATCTCTGCAAGGCATATCCCTAGCGATCCGAATACCTTCTCAGAAGGTACTTGGATCTTGGTTCCTACAACCAAACCTACATAACAATGTCTCCACTCACCTGGGAAGGCACGACTGGATCCCTATATAGGGTATATGTATCCCACATCCAATTCTAGAGTGGACTCCATCCGCCCCTTCTTCTCACACCCCCTGAACCGACCTTGGCTTTGGAACTTGATCGACTGACGAACCGCCGGGGTCGTTCATCGACTACGTGATCGACGCGACGCGAAGCCGACGCGAAAGCCTCAGGTCTTGACTCGCCTCGACCCTGAAAGCCTTCTCGAGGCGACGCGGTGGGGCGAGGAAAATCGGGCCCCGTCGCAGGCGAACGATGCGCTTTTTCTTTAGTTAGGGATAAGGTCGTAGACCTTCTCCGGTACGGTGAGCAGATCGACACTGTGTTAAAACCTGAGAAGGTCAGACTGGATCCCTTACAGGGTTTGCGTTTGGGGGATGATCCCAGACGCGGCTGTGGATCGCCCACAGCTGAGGGTCACCCTTTTGTAGGCCGGGGCCAAACCGGTTGAGATGTATTGTCAGAGGGCTTTCAGTGTTGGCGCAATACATTGTCAGTCTCTTTCCACCCAGATGCTCCCAAAAGCTCCCACTCGACCAGTCCTTTGAAACGAAGCTCAAGGTACCAGGGAGCGTTATTGAGGGTGCTTTTGGAAACAAGTTACAGATCACTGAACGACCTCAGCACCAAAGGCCGAATTGCTGACACAAGACCCCAAGCTGACGTACTGTCTGAGCGTTGAGGCACCAACAACCACCCCTCCGGCGACGCGAGACGACTTGTTCGTGTGGTCGACGACCATCGACGACAAGGTGAGGTGCTGAGGTGCTGAGGGCGTTTCCTGGCAGTAGAAAGTGCCATTATAAGAGGGCTGGCAGCGAAGCAGCCGATGCTGAGTGGCGCCGTGTCGCGCCGCCCGAGTTGCAACGGGCGGCTAGCCGCCGCTAGGAGGCAAAGGCAGATGGAAGGGAAGTCACCTGAGGAGTTGGGCAGGTTACAGGCATCATCGTGATCCACTAGGCCCTGCATGTTTCCCGGGCTGTGTGAAGATTGATCAGAAGACCCCCATTGGTTCAGATCTGAGCTTTGGGAGCACCTTGGAGGCAATCCAAGGAATTGAGAAGGCTGAGGCTGTGGTGCGACAGTTGGTTCGAAGGGTGATGCACAATGGAAGTGATCGTGATATTCGGATAAGCACAGGGGTTCAAGGCGCTCGAAGAGTGGAATTTCTGTCAGGTCTCGCTGTTTTCGCAGAATTCGATTTAGAGCTCAGTGAATACCTCTCATGAAGAGGGTGAGAGTGTGAGCTGAATCCGGAGACCTTCTGAGCGGAATCCTTCTGAGACCTTCCGGTACTTCGTGTGAAGCCTCGCCACTGTTGGCATTTGTTTGCCACCTGGCGGAGGAATGAGGAGTGTTGGCAAGCCACCCTCGTGAGTGATGATCTCTTTTGGGGTGGATGATTTGTAGAGGTGCATGATGTGTGGATGCTAATTGAATATGTTGGGCTGATTCGCACTGATGAGCTTCAGCATTTGCGCAGTGATGTGCTCGTATAGCGCAGCGATCCTTTTCTTGTACTTCAAAAATGCGAAGACCCGCAGTCGTCGCAATCGCATCCAACACGGCGGTACGTACGTGATGCTCGGGTACGTACGTGGTGGTGCCACCGCTGTTTCGTTCGATCACATGGTCGCCCGGGCATACCCACATTTGGCCTGCTTCAAGTCAGAGTGGGGGTGGCTTTTTTCACAGTAAAGCAGTTTGACTCCAAAAAATTCATCTAACTTCGATGCACCGCATCCAATACCAAACAGGTGGTGCCATCAAATGTGACATCCACTTCCATGAGGTGCTGGCGTAAGTATGGACCATCCAGTCTTCAAAGATCATGATCGATCCCTAGGGCTCCTGTCCCACATCCGGAAGACCAGTAATACCACCTCTGACTGAGGAGGACCATCCTCCAATTCGGATTCCGCCCATCCTACGCCCACACGCCGCGGCGCAACGCGAGCAGGTGCCCCTCGCTTGCGTGGAGCTGCACCGATTGGCCGCTCAGCTTCCGGGATTGGTCCGGGGTGACCTGGACGGAGGTCGATCCAGCCTCCCAAAGCCTGGGAAGAAGAAGAAGACGCATGAGGGTAGTGACATGACCGGTATGCTTGATGGTTGATCATGATTCTGTGTGAATGATGGTTGATATGGATGAGAAGGAAATTGAATGGGGAAACCGTTCTTTGCTTGGGATATGTTGTTTGATTCCTTCTTTGATTGACGGGAAAAGAAGGAGGATTGCAGGATGAAGGAGATGGAAGACAAGATGGAGGAAGGATCTTGATAGAGTTTAAATAAGGACATATTTGTATATCAAAATATGTTTCTAGCGTTTTTTGGTTTTAATCGGCAAGGATGAGAAGAAAAAGCAGGATGAGAAGCAGAAGGAGGATGAAGATGATGGATGAGTGGATCAGCATGCTCTCTCTCTCTCTCTCTCTCAAAGAGATGGCATGAGAAAAGGGTGGATCAGAAGTGCAGAGGAAGATACGTTTTAAATTAGTTTAGTGGGCTCGAGCTGGGCCTGATTCACAAGGGGAGGTTCATTACTCCTGCGCATGCGCATTGCTTGAGTCTGAGTGGGACATGTCCAGGGCAAGGGATTCCAGAGTTGGTATCGACATCGGCTGCAACTCACTAGCCAGATCTACGTGACAGAGGCGGTGGAGACGTTGGGTGTGTCCCGTTAGTCACCAGAAGTCGAACGTCGAACTACCATTGAATTAGTTGCCTTATAATAGCAACAAAACCATTGTCTTTACTATAAGGGTTTCACATCGTTCCCATGTCAAGAATGGTCGACCGGACTTGGAGAGTCGAAGGTTTCAAGATGATTGATCACTATGTTTTGAGATGTTGGCCTGCAAGCAGGCCCCATCATCCACTGGGCCCACAGAATGAAATGTACCCCAAGAATCCGGGCCCTCAAAAGGACAAGGGTTTTGAGGGTCATGGATTCTTACAGTACCCAATTGACGTTTAACGGTTTTTGACGGTGCTATCCTAGCGAAATCCGTCGGACGTCAGAGGGTCCGGGTCTCAGGAACTGGAGGTTTTTTTTGCCGCGGAATCTGGATCACATCCTTCGCTTCACCAAATTCCACCTTAAGCGTAGGCCATATTTTCTTATGCCTGGACCCTCCAAAGTACCTTAGAACATGGAACATGACCCCCATTTAAAAAACAAACAAACACACAGGTACTTGTATAACGACTTGTTACCGAACCCGAGCTACGGTCCGGGTTCGACTCCAGGGATCTCCATGGATCGTTGTTTGGCCGTGTCCCTAGGGATCCGTTTTCGTACCTTCTGAGGTTCGGTACGACTGGACCCTCCAAACCTACATAACAGTGGAGACAACACATCATCTTCTGAGAAGGTACTTGGATCCCTAGGGTGTGGATGTGTCGACCTCGTTCTCCAGGGAGCCGATGCTCCGATGGTCGAGCCGGAGTTCTCCGCCCACCGGGGGTGCCGAAATGGTGCAGGTCACCGGTCACGAGCTGTGCAGTGCGGAGTCGTCTCCATTTCAGCCACCAGAGGCCCGTTTTGTTTGTTTCGGGTCATATCATGGTGGTCATTGCCAGAAATCCGAGGTTGACGCTTGGGACGATGCCTTGTGGCGAGATTTGCTGAAGTTCTTGAAGGAGGCAGCCGTGGTACCGACACGGAGATTCGACGTGACGAGAAACTATATCGATAGTATAGGCGGTGCCGTTCACGAAGTGAAGGCTGAGAACGGTTCGCCCATGTTTGTTTGAACAAGCGCAGCTTGGAGGAATCCAAGAGCCAAGTATCCAAAAAGTATCGAGTCAGAACTACCCCTAGGTGACGACGCCTTCTGGCGCCTGTGGGTGGCGTGCTACATCTCTCCTGAAACCCCCTGAGGAGGACCATTTCAAGAAAATTGAGAAAAATGGGGTCGTCAATTTGGACATTAGTTTTTGTTATTTCAAGTACCTGAGTAATAAGAGTTTGTTTCCATCAGCAATCAGGATAAATTGGGATCAATCATCTTAAGCATGAGACACAATGCTCAGAGAGAAGGACTCCCTTCCACGAAATGATTGGACTCAGTCTTGGTGTAAATTCTCTTTGTAGCAACATGGCATGAAAGCTGTGACATTCTCTCTTAAAAAAGCCATAGTCTGCTCTGTCGGTTTTCAAAAGGTCCCAATTGGTCAATTCTTTCATCAAAGTGCTCAGCGGGTAAACCGCCATACGCTGCTTTTTACTTCCAGCGGCAAGCCTTCGACAAGTGCAACAGGAACTCTGGTCCCGTGACATCTCCATCAGCTCTGAGGCTTTTGCGCCAGAGCCATTGGTACACACGGCGTTCCAACGTTGCATTCATGCAACTGACGCCTTTCACTTTTCCTTTTCTTTTTACCTGCTTCGGCATGAAGCGCTTCAG
Organism: Durusdinium trenchii; assembly: GCA_963970005.1. Lineage (NCBI taxonomy): Eukaryota > Dinophyceae > Suessiales > Symbiodiniaceae > Durusdinium > Durusdinium trenchii. The sequence goes on from CAXAMN010023584.1 coordinate 1,347,778, forward strand.
GCTTCCCCAAGCAGCATCGATGCACTGCGTGCCTCCGACTTTACTCAGCTTGGGCCGAGAAGCACGTCGAAGCTGCACTGCGTATTGTCGTTGCTGGTGTGACACCTGAGCCACAGGGATCTGGAGCTTCTTGGCAAAGGTTCGCCAGCTCGGAGCACCATCTGAGTAGATTGCTGTGTTCTTGTCTGCTCCAATGTACTTTGCGAGGCCTGACCTGTCAATCTCCCGAATCGATTCGACAGGCGGCCGAGCCTTGGGAAGAGTAACCTTCGGCGTCATGAACTTCACCACCATCAAGCCACCCCGCTGGATGGCGCCGACGACACGCACATGGACTGGGTAAGACTTCAAACAGGCCCGTTTCTTCTGCTGCAAATCTTGGATCTGGTCCGCGTAGAAGATGTTGTCAGGCTTCACAAAGAAGCGGCCGAGTGATGTGGCATCACACTCGATCTCCTGGCGGAGCCGGATCAACGACATTGCCTTCTTGCCTGCTGCAGCTTCACGCTCCGACAGAACACGCAAGAAGTTGCCCGCCGAGTTGTAAGACACGCCGTGTGCATGCACCAGGTCTGTGGCCACCACAGCTTTGGTATGGGACATGTTTGCGTAGCGCACCAACATCTGGACCAACGTATCTGGCTCACACTGTAGGCCTGCAAAATAAGACTTCTGCAAAAATGCGTCTCGCATGTTGCACGCATTCCTCGCACACCTCCAATAGAAGTGATCCCTGCGGTCCTTACGAGAAAGACAGTAAGGACCCTTCAACGACTTCTGGCTGCAGTGTCGGCAAACCGAGCTGCTGGAAACGAACCCCTGTTTCAACAGCCACGAGCAAGCTTCTGTCTTTGTCAACGTCAAAGGAGAAATGACGCTTCCGAGGACTCTTCTCACATTCTGCTTTCTCTCCTTGTTGGATCCGTAGCTTTTGGCTGCTACTTTTCTGTGCTGACCATCCTTGTGAGAATGGCTTCTGTCATCTTCTTCACGGAACTGCTAGCAGCTTTCGCTTGTTCGGAGCACTTCTTGCGCAAAGCCTGAATGACCTTGGCACCTGGCAGCTTGCATGTCTCCACTCTGTGCCCTCGTTTACCACAGCAACTGCACACAGGTGAAAGCCTCAAGCCGCGGCTTTGAGCGTTTGCCATGGACCGAGTGCCCAGAAAGAGGGATCCATTTCACGTTCCCAGATCCACCGAGGCACCGTGTCCTCGTTCAGGACCTCTGCATGACCATCATGACGAGTTTGCTCTGCATGGCTCGAAGACATGGCGCGATTTAATCTTGCAGATAACACACGCAAAGCAGCTAGTTGAATCCAAAACTGAGACCTGTTCTTGCTTTTCAAGATTGTCAACCAAACTCGCAACCACGTGTATCGAAGTAACCCCAAAAAAGGTGGAAGAACGTTGAGATCCAAAGGCCACCTATCGTTTGAAGAAGTTACATCCGAAACAAAATCAACCAACGGATCACCTCCCACCGGGTACGAACCAACATCAATTAATCCGTCCAAAAAGAAGAGGTCCACACGAAAAAAAAAACCTCTAAAGATGACTCAGAAACGGTTTCCCCACACAAACGAAGCAACAAAATGAACGACAAACACAAAAGAGTTTCGCGGCTGAGAGCCATGGCCGCGGCTGCGGGATTGAAACATGAGCCGAACGAAACCGGCGGTAATCAAACGAAAACGAAGGAGAACGAACGAAAACGCACGAATCGACGAACCGAACGAAACCACGCCCCCCCCCC
>CAXAMN010023584.1:1349635-1360288 GCA_963970005.1 Durusdinium trenchii
CCCCAACACACCTGTAGCTCACAGAAGGACAAAGTCATATATCAAGCACACTAGATACTGCATTATTGGAGGTTATTACATATCAGGCACAGGCGCCTGGAGGCGTTACCAGCAACTACCCCAGTCGTACCTGTTGACATGTCGGACATGTTCCATTTTCCATTTGGCCCAAGTAGGTCGAGCCACGATCTGGTTCCAGGGACTGAGTTGACCGAGCCTCTTTGAGGCTTCCCGAATAGGAGTAGAGAGCCGATACTATACAGTACCCTGTACGATACCGAAGTCCGAGAAGACCATGTTGTTGGTGACTTATAGTATATGGGATGTTCGGGATTCAGGCTATGAATGGTGCTTCGACTGAAGTCTAGGGTCTTCCTTTGCAAAGGGGACCTGCCTCTATACGATAACATGTACTATTTTTGGAGGGTAGGTATGGGAAATCCTGATATCATGAAAGCATCCTTGAGGAGTGAGCAACTGGATGTCCTCTTCACGCAGGGTTGTTTGAAACTGTGTCCATGAGGCTGTTCGAAACCATGTCTGCGGTCGGCGACCCCTCTTCCCATGAGACCCACAGGAGCCACTGGAGTGCCTCCGCCCGGGAGCTCAGATACGTGAGCCGTGAGCCAATGAAAAAAAAAATGGGTGAAATGACCACGATGAATTCGGCACTTTGGTTCATTCATCGTGGTCATTTTTCACCCATTCTTTCATTCGTGTCCACTTTGGCTCATTCTTTCACCACGATGAAAGTGCCGGATTCCTACCAGATTCCTATTTCTGGCAGGCAATCCATGGTGAAACATCTGGGCAGTCCGATCCGACAAATGGACCGAACACCAAATCCCTGCCACATCCTGCCTGATGCAGGGCACGACGGCCATGAGGGACTGGGCAGATTTGCAGTCCCCACGCTGGGGGTGGTGGCAAAAGGGCCCCCCCCCTCTGGGCGGCAGACACGAGCTGGACCCGACTGCTTCGTAGCTGAGAGAATGGGGTTTTCGACTGTGCTTCGTAGACCTGCGCTTTATATGAGTGTCAGGTCCCATGTGTCTAGGACTAGTAATGAAGTCGCATCTATGTATAGATGATGGCACTATAGTGGGAACCCAGATGTTCACGACATGTTTGGATGCTTTTGGGAGGAGTTCTTTCGGTGCACCGAGCCGGCTAGGTGGCGTGAGACCCAAGTGGCAGTCCGGAGACCCGAGAGTGAGAGGCCGGAGCCGCTGCAGGGTTCAAAGACAAGCAAGCTCCGGGGCCCTCAAAACCATGAAAAGTAAACGTTTTCACATAGAAAAACCATGATTTTTGCTAGGCAACACCAGGTTTTTGATGGTTTGTGGGGCCCCTGGAAGAGGTTGAGTGACATGAAAAAGGACGCAGAACCTGAGCCGCCTATATATATGGTATAGTCGAACGGGCCGGGTCCTTCAACCTCCGCTGGAGCAATCCAGAGAAGGTTTACCTACACTCCCGATGAAGACATCACTTGGAAGTGGACACCACCCTGTTCATAAAGGAACATCGGCATCAAAATCATCAAAGGGTCCATGTTCCACTTCCATGTTAGTGAGTCGGAGGGTACCTAGCGCTTCTCGCTTCAGGTGTCTTGGCTGGAGACCATGTTCTTAGGGTTGTCCAGGCGAGTGAACTTGATTAGTGATCCCAGCTGGTACATAGGCATATATATATATACCTAAATTTGATGGGACAATCTTCCATCTCTTCCATATACCTGCACATCTATATAATGTAGGGTTCCAAGAACCATTGTTTTAATTGCCTTTACCAGAAGCATCCATGGAGTCATTTGGGTGCCTATAGTTGCAGCAAATCCCAGAAAGGCTCTTCCTCTTCCTGCCTCGCCCTCTATGTCTGCGGGCCCAACCTCCTTAGTGGTCCGGCCCTCAAAAAGCCCTTCGGCCGTCCTGCCTTAGGGTACCATGGACCTTCAGCAGTTTGTGACCGTCCTGGAGATATATATCAGCATGGTTGGTCACCAATATGTACCAAAAAGTGCGGTCACTTGACCAGAGACACCAAAAAAAAACACAAACTAAAGGTCCTGGTGCACACTGAAGGTCTTCCATATCTTTCCAGGATATTCCCATGTACGACTCATGAGGTCGCGGTGTCCTGACAGAATCCAATGTGAGGTATATCAGCCGTCTGAGGATGGAAAATGGGTTTTCTGTGGTTTTCTTCTTCTTCTTCGTCATCTTATATGATTCTTCTTCTGCGACCAATGGACACACCAAAACTTGCGAACCTGACCGCTTTTTCATTTCATCACCACATGATCCATGCACGCAAACACTACCTTTTCGGTCAATCATTGCATTGGCAATGTGGGTCACTGGGTATCCCCACCGGTTCCGCCTTCCCCTGTTCCGTCTCCCAGCAATACCAAGGTACCGACTGCAGCGATACCTCTCGCAGTGCTCAAACTGCATGGTGTGAGACGTGGAGTCGTGGAGAACTTCTGGGGTGGTTGCAGAAAAGTGATGGTCAAGCAACCCTAGACAGCTTCAACTACCTCCGCTTTGAAGGTGGTTGCAGTGGGCGCCAGTGGGGTCTAACCAGCGAACCTGAGGATATGGGCCAGGAGCCCTAGGGCAAGTAGGGCACTTGTGAGATCAGCTCAACGGTTCTTCTGGGAGTTGGGCGACTTGTAGGGAAGATGCCTGGATCCAGCTTGGAATCTGCGAGTCTGATCACCTCATTCCATCTCATCATAGCGCCAGTTCTTCCGAGGGGTTATGCTTCTGGTTGCTATTCCTTGTCTGAGAAGGATTCTTGTCCTGAATGAGCTTCAACATCACTCAGTTGAGATTGGTTACTGGAACATGGACTGCTCAAAGGGGGCCCTGAAAACGAACTGCGTGCGCGTGAAGGGTTGAGCTTTTGTGTTTTTCTCGCTGGACCTGCAATAATTAGAACCCTTGGAATGTAGTGTGGCACATCAATTCACATGTTATTCACACAGTTGCTTGTACCCTCAACCTTTGGTATATGGCTCTCAACCTTTGGAAGATGTAGCCGAGAACTACGGCACCAACCACACAGTTGTAACCTTGTAGCTGTAAATCTAAATTTGATGATTAATTCCTGAAAATCCCAAAAGTATCCCAAAGTGCTCATGTCCGCAAAATGAAAGCACAGACCCAAGTCCCAATAAAAGGTGCGTCCGCGCCTGAAGCAACATGGCCAACGTGGATATGTGCAGGTGGTGGATATGTGCCCACTTAGGTCGACCTCCTTAAGGCGGACCATGTCAAATGTACCCAATCGAAGAGAGTGTGATGTGCCCAGGATGCACAGACGGTCTGCTCACTGGCCAGAGTGCATGATCCGTTTGCTTTTCTTCAAGTACCCTATTGAAATTGTTTCTGGTCCTTCTCACTTTCTCTACAATGAATGTAATCATGATGGAAGTGGCCAATGGATGCGCCCATGGCCCATTGGACGACCATCTCGTGGCCGTCCTCCAGGGAAAAGCTCCATGGGCTTCTGGCACAGAGAAAGCGGGAGTCTCGGTCACACCGGACCCAACGGAACGTCTCGCGTCTCGGAGTCCGATCAGCCGAGACAATAGACCGGACCCCTGGAAAAGGGGCCACCACATCCCTTGACTTCAAGCGTCGAAGGCTGGCAGACAGGCGGACAGGCGGACGGGCTTCACGCTCCTCTTTTTGCGGACAACGGTTCAACGCTCACGTCACCCGGGATCGCGCTGCAGAACGTCTGGGCGGGCTGCTTCTTGCAAGCTACATCGCCTACATTTGCGATTCCGGTCCAGCCAACCACGGCCACGGCGGTGAGATGCTGAGGTTCACGACTCGCCCGTGATGGAGCTGAGTGGTTCCGCCTTGACGTTCAAGACTGCGCAATGCGTGGCACCGACTTGCGCATTCAGTGACGAAGAGTCCTAGTGCCATGGGCAGATCAGATCCCTCGGGTTAGTCCGCGTATCAAAAACATTCATGTCCACGCTCTGCAGAAAATTAGGAAGGATCGAAGACAAACCTCAATCTTAAAGGGTAGAAGATACGAAGTTCATCCCAAACCTGGAGATCCAAAGTGGTAAAAAAAGTGAACCTCGCTGTGACACATTTTAATGTCAAAACACGCCACTAGCAAAAAGTGAATGTTCAAACGAAAGCGCAAGTCGGCATCTTTGGAACTCTGCGTGAACCGCGGAGTCACGGGGAGAGAGGAACGAAATCGTCGTGATTTTGGTTGAAGACATGCTCCCACAGTGCCTAAATGTGACGAAAACGTTGTGAAAAAAGAACCATATACTTAAATGTACGTTTATTTTCGCAACTTTTCGGACATGTTTGCAACTTTTCAGGAAAGTTGCATGTTTTAAGCCGCGTCCAGCATTGACAAAAACAGGCGCGAAAACATCAGAAAAGTCCTAGCACAAGTGCGTGTGAGAAAACTTGGCTCAGGCGCTGGATGTTTTTCTTCGCGCCACTGCAAAGCATCAACACGCCCTAAGAGAACAAGTGCCAAACACCAAGTGACACTTTTTCGGAAAATATGCCACCCGCCACTGTGATAGAAAAAAGTGCCACTTTGGATCTCCAGGAAAGGACATGCGCGGGGCCGATCGACAGCGTCTCAGGTGAGGATCGGCTGACGGGTGCGCTCCAGGGTCGCTGGCATTTTTTTGATTAGACATGGTTTTTGAAATCCAAGATTCGAGATCCAAGACTTGAGATCTGAGTTTGTCAAGTTCGATCTCATTATATTTACAGTTTGTCAAATTTCCATTTATGTTTGTTCGATCGATCCTAGGCATCCACACGCTTCCCAGAAGACGTGGACAGATCTGTTGAACGCAGCCGCCAGTTTCTCGACACTTCTGGGTGCTTTTCCTGGTCCCTCCAAACCGCTCGGGATGGGTGAGAACCCCCCTCCAAGGGATTGGGAGTCCGATCCACTCATATTTACAGAGGACCCAGGAGCTTCTGGGCACCAACATTTGAAGTCTGGCCGATTCTTGTTTGAGCAGAGTTTCTTGGGGCGGAACTTCCGCGCATGGCCTGGTTTTGTAGCCAGGTGTTGTAGTGTAAGACCCTTATAATTATAGTAAAACAGCTGGGGGGTTGGGATCCCAAACCATGGAATTGAATAGTGGATCCGCAAGCCAGAAGCCATGGGGGAGGATAGGCCGTGCACGTCTGAAAAATGTTGTTGGCTCTCCAAGGCGTAATTTGCCTAGCCTGCCTGATGCGCCAGGGGAACCCAGATGGCCTGACGTGGCGTTTGCAAATGTTTGCAGTGCATATTTTGTTTTGCCCTAATCCGGGCCCTCAAACAGGGTTTTGCTTCGAGTCGGTGTTTTGCTTCATTCTTACATGCGCAGGTAGCCTTCCGACCGCCATTGATGCCTCACCCAGGTGAGGGTTGTTAATTTTACGTCAGCTGCCTTCCGCCTCGACCGCCTCCGCCTCGTCCGCCTCCTCCACGCATTAACCGCAAGTGCAGGATGGCAGTGTTCCCCGCCGGACCTCAACTGATTATGCAGGTCACGTGTCGGCATGCCCACGCCTGATTCGTTGGTAGAGGTGTGCCTGTTCTTGATGATGCAGCGTTGGGTGGATCCAAGCTCGTCAGAAGACAAACCATGGATGGTAGAGCGCGTGAAGCTGGTGCAGGCGCTCTGCACCCGCACTGAAATTGGGCATGAGATCCACACGGAGGCCGTGACCAAGACACTATTTGGTCATGCGGCTGGTGCTGTATTGTGTTGACAGGAATCCAGAGCGAAGGATGTCCACACCCATGCTCGAACCAGTACTGTATATATCGCGCTCTCAACGCTCTCAAACAAAAAGTCAGCTTCATGGCCCCAAGCAAAGTCGAGTGTTCCCCGCCGGACCTCAACCGCGAGTTTCGGCTGGCAGTGTTCCAAGCTGTTCTTTCATTGAACGACGACTTCCACCATCACCATGCTCCTCCAGACCTCCACCCAGCTCTCTCTACCTCTAGACCTCTACAACTCTTGTTTGTGAGCCCCCATCACCAACATCCACCTCCGCCACCACTCCATCGCCGCCGCTGCCGCCACCACCACCACAACCACCACAACCACAACCATCCACTACCAGCACACCATGACCATCACCATTACCATTACCACCTTCATCGCCACCTTCACCACTTTCTTCACGACCATCACCATCATCACCATCGCCTCTCTTTGGAACCCAATGCGTCGGACCTTCGGTACACCTCTAGACCTTGGACATTTAGACACACTGTTCGGGGTCTCTTGCCAGGATAATTTTTGACTTGCCCGTGGCAACTCTGGAAGTTGTTGCCCTCTCAACCGCCTTAGAAGTCAGTTATTTCTCTCCTCATCAGCGACTTGATCCAATATCCCTTTATCCGAACCCCCATATTAGCCCCCCTTCCGAAATTTCCACCCAAATCCTGTCCTCAAAACCTCCAAGCCACCGCGTTCGGTGTGTCTCAGACTGCGCTGTGCGGCGGACCATGGGCACTTCGGGGTGCTCGAGCTTCTCTTGAGCGCTGGTGGGGGGGCTTGGTTGACGTGCACTGGCGGCAAGCCTCCCCGTTGACATGTTACCCTAAGAATGAAGGACCTTCAAAGGTGAAGGCTTTGAGGGTCCAAACCCCTGCTATGCAGTCTCAACACCCTCCAAACCCCGAGTCCAATGATGCTATTAGGAATGGGTTTTTGTCCGAAGAACCAGCTGTTTGCAACACATGTTTTTTCAATGGTCTTTGAAGGTCAGGGCCCGGGATGAGTTTTGGAGTCACCGGCCAGTGGGTTCTGTGCGAGGTCCGTGAATATTTGGGCAGTTGGTTTTTTTGGTGGTTTGGGTCGGTATTTCTGTGTTGCGGGTGGTGTTTCCGAACCAGGAGCAGCCAGAACGCTAGAAAAGAACATGTGTTTCTCGAAAACCCCTATGTTTGGCACGTTTGGACAACAGAAAAAACGAGACCTTTATACCTGGACCCGACTGACCCAGTAGACCCTAGAAAATGGGACACGACTCCCCTAACAGGTATGACTGGTCCCATTTTTGGAGGTATATACTTGAAGGGTTCAGGTACATGGCGCTGGAAGTTGACCTTGCTGCATTGACGAAACATGATGAAAACACTGATCCCTTTTGGATCATCAGCAAGTCCAGTCAAGACACATGTACCCTTTTGGATTTCTGGCGCACCATTGATTTAATGGCCTGAATCCCTTCACAACCAGCCTACCAGCTGCTTTACTAGAGGATTTTACATTGCAAAGCCAGGTCGTTTTTGTGGTCTTGGAAGGCTAGGGATGTGGACCCGACTTCGTTTGGACGAGGTGCGACGGTATGCGGTATAGTACTTCGGATCCCGGGTATTTGGGGCACTAACCCAGACACTCCATGAGACTGTTATGCATTTTCGGTGGTTTCAGAGGTGAATGGCACGCCAGTCCCATTAGTCGTCGTGTTGGTCGTGGTAAGGAGAGTGGGGCCATCCTTGGTTGGGATCCCAGGACCAGTTACCTCCTAACCTTGCAGGGTCGAATGAAGGTGGAACAGTATCGCATCTTCCAGGGTCGAACTGGGTTGAGCGGACGAAACATGAGGGTCCTGCAGAGGAGGACGGGGGTGCAGGGCGACTCAAATATAAGGCACTTCGAAAAGGTTTTCAGCGTTGACCTGAGGTGGGTTGACCGGCCATGACACTCATCCGGAGCGGGAGACCAGGGGACCAAGCCCAGGGTTTTGAGGGAACCGGGAGGTCGGGCCTGTGAACGGAGCACCCTGCACACTTTGGACACCAGCAATGGTTGTGCAATGAGAGGCAATGGGTCGCGCAACGGTTGGACATTCCCTCTCAAGGTCCAGGTTGCTGAGTTGTTTGAGACCACCAAAGGAAAGGACATTCCCGCACTTGGGTCGCCTTTCGTCAGACCATGAAGAAAAGAAATTCTCTTCGAGATATGTGGGAAATTTGCTTGTCCACTTCCATGCAGCGAGAGATTCTGTGGCTCTTCAAGGCTTCTTCAATGCGACCTGCCGGCCGGTCTGCGTTCCGTGGCTCGTAGAGATTCAGAGCTCTACTGCCCAGCAGCATGAGAATCACTAGCAATCCAAAGCTTTTTTAAAGAGAAATGGTGACACCACCCTGCTCTTATCTCTAAAAGACCGCAAGAATAGCCCAGATGCAACATGATGCAACCAGAAATCAATTGCCTGGCCGTAATGATACGTATACATTCTAGGTACTCCCAAAAAGATCAATCTTGCCGCATGATTGATAGCTAGTGGCAGCTAGTCACTTCCAATCCGGTAGAAACACAAGGTTTTGCATGGCCACGTACACAGACTAAATCGATCCCACTTCCTCAGAGCCGTCTACTTGGGCCTCTCCCCCTCCAGCGCAGCGAACCCCTCCATCACCCGTCCGCGGGTTCGCTCCGTGAAACGGTCGAGCATGGCGCCGAAAGCCTCGCCGCTGATGACGGGGCTCTATGTGCTGGCGCTCTTGGTGTGTGGCTCTTTGAATACACTCACCATGAAGTGCCTCGAAAAGACCAGTCGACCCTGCGAAGTACTGGAGTCGACCCTGCGCAGTACTGGGTACAGGGACTATATAGGGTTTTTGGTTCGGGTCATGTCCTGTTTTGTTCGATAGTCCTTAGTCCTTAGGAACTTCGGGTCTAGGTATACCTGCATGGGTCATCCTGTTTGGGCGCCCAATAGACCATCCCACACTGCTAGACTGAATAGATCACTCCCTGGAACTGACATGGTGAGGTCGGTGGATGGCATGGCCTCGCGGTCGGTTCAGACTCCTTTTTTTTCCTCCAAACAAAATAGAGGAGTTTTCCACTTCAGTTCCACTTCCATGTGAGTTCCAGAGAGAGCGAGAGAGAGAGAGAGAGAGTACAGTGACCCTTAAAGCATCTTGAAACCGCCCAAATCTTCCTGTCCTCATGAAGCCTTGGGGGGTTCCGTGCCCCTTTCTTTGCGAACTACACCGCCTCCTTGAAGTTGCAGGATCATCCAAGTATCAGCGTCCGCAGTTGGCATGCCATCAATGGCAAAAAAACAGTTTGGCCAACACCTCAGAGGTTCGCAGCCCAGATCATCCATGTTGGGTTTTTGTACACCTGGATCTAAAATGTATGCCAAACTTCATCAATAATCCAGCCAAACGACTAAAATGTTCAGTTGGAACGTACCTGGAGTCTCAAAATACCTCGGAAAATGGATACAACTATTTGTTTGTATGGTGATGTTCCTTTTTCTGGCACATACATTTACCATCCGTACCCCTATGACTCATCCATGTGGTCGTAACTCTTCCATGGATGGTCTCCACGCCGCAGTTGCTGAAAGGGTCGAAGCAGGGATTCCTTGCACAGAGGCCCTAGATACTTGGGCCATGTCCTGGATCCATACCCTACACCTCCAGTCGTACCTCCGAAAGGATTCGGTATGACTAAGACACTCGCACCCACCCCAGTCCCACCTTTTCAGAAGGTACTTGGAGGTCTATAGGGAAAGTACCTTGAAAATGGGACATGACCCGAAGCAAGGACAGGCACGACGACTAAAACCCCCCAGATGGGACAAGAACTCAATCTTCTTGGCAAAACTACAAACGTTCCGGTATAGTAGTAGTTTCGCCAAGAAGATGACACACAAAACACTACAAACGTTCCGGTCTGTAGTATAAAACTACAAACATGACACACAGAGCCTGTAGATTCTCTCCTCCCAGCCGGACCGAAGTCTCCAGATCCAGGTGGTCCAGCCCGACGCATCGACGCTCCGCGGATCCATTTCGATGATGTCAGGATCAATGCAAGCAACATATATACCCCATACACTCCATGGGACAGCCATATATGCCTACATTGGGGTGGTTTGGGGGGTCAATGGGGCGGCATATATTCCAGTCCCATGGAGTGTATGGGTACCATACATGCCATACAGGGAGTGTCTGAGCTAGTCCGGTCCTCCGATGTTTCCCGAACGGAGACCGAACGGCCCGTCCGTCGCGGCGACGGATCGATCAGGATAGCCTTTACCATGTCGGGCACCGTCGATGGTCACAGCCAACGCTTTGAGAAGCCCTGGTTCATCACCTTTGTGATGCCACGCGGATGGCAAGAAAACAAGCACGCGGCGCCGCCAGCTGGCGCGCGCGGTGGCGGGCGGGCGAACGCCTGTTCGTTCACGCAGGGATAGTAGACCCTGGGAAGCGGTGAATCTTTGGTTTGTGGACAGGGTTTTGAATGGTTTTGATTCTTGTTCACAAACCAGGACCTTCCTTTCGCCCGGTGATTTTTGGACACCCCGTAACCACGAAAAGAGGCTATTGATAGACACCTCTTGGAAGGTTCTGGAACATGTGACATGTGTTGATGCTTGTTCACGAACATGTGGGAGGGAAGCCGGGGGGGGGCAGGGACGTGCCTTCCTTCGTTCCAGGCGGTATACCACCACCAAGAGCGAAAGCCCGTTTCGTGTGGGCCTGCCCATATACGAATACACGGGGCCCGAAAGGACGTGAAACCATGGTTGTTTCAGCGAGCAAGGTTCACCTCAAAAGTCCACTGTTAACAATCATCATCATCATCATCATCATCATCATCATCATCATCATCATCAT
>CAXAMN010023584.1:1360298-1372321 GCA_963970005.1 Durusdinium trenchii
ATCATCATCATCATCATCATCATCATCATCATCATCATCATCATCATCATCATCATCATCCACTGTTCCAGAGTGAATCGTTTTTGAATGAAAAAGGTACCAGGATATATACCCTCCAAAGCTTGGTTCCGATTGATGGTTGGAAGAGTTCAACCAGGAGAGGCTTCAAAACGGATTTGGAAGATTGGCATCGGAGTTATGAGTTTTGCAGGGGCCTTTTGTCCCCCAAGAAATGTTAACACTGCTTTCCAATCCCCATGGATCCACTGCCTGCCACAATTTATGTAGACGGGAGGGTCCAGTCGTGCCTGCGTCTCGAAGGTGGCAGTGGATCCTTATCGAATGGTGGAGTGAGAATAGGAGTCAACATCTGGGCCATACAAAGCAGATTTGTTGCTCTGATGATGATGTCGAGATAGGCAAAGGTTCCAGAAAGATTGCTGGCCGACCAGTTGTGTGTGAGTGGAATCTTGTGGCAGTGAGTGGAATGTGAATCCGAGGTTTGTGGCGATGTGCTTGGCTTTGCCCTGTGACAAAAGTGCGATGTCCTAGTTTTGGACGATTTGGTGGCGACAGGTGTTGTGTAACTGAGTCCAATGCTTTTGCCACTTCTCTCCAGCTCCAAGCGGCATAGATAGTAGTGATCGAATTGACACTGCAGTGTTCGTGATGCGACGAATTGGTACAACGATTCACCCCAAAAAACAATCGTTTCTGAGTACCAGCACCTTCCAACAGGTCACCGGGGTGCTGGTAGACATCATCCCGGTTTGACTGACCGGGATGTGTGCTATTCTTCGACATGGCGGACCGATTAGTAAGAGAGCCTTTCCTCTCTTTTGACCCTTCCTTAATGATTTTTGCACCGAAAGGTATCACTGAGGAGACCTAAATGTTTGATCCTGCAGATCCAATTGGCAGAACGACCACCTCTCAGCGTTAGAGAGAGAGAGAGGTGTTGGTGTTGGTGTTGTTGACGTGGTTGTTGTGGTTGTGTTTGTGTTGTTGCGGTCATGGTTGTCATTGTGGTGGTCGTTGTTCCTTGTGGTTGTTGTTGCTGTGTTTTTTTTGTTGTGATGGTGGTTCTGGTTGTGGATGTTGTTGTTGTTGTTGTCGTCCGTTCCCCCTGGGTCGGCCGCAAGGTTCCCCTGGACCCCCCTAGGGCCGTGGCAGGGGGCTGCTTTCTCCTACGGAGAGGAGAGAACCCTTGGCAGGACTCGGCCTGACAGGGCCCCTTTCATCATTTGTTGCTTGATGTGCATGTGCTCCATCTCCAACCCGATTGACTGGGTGACCAGTTGGAAGCAGCTGGATGCTGGCTTCCTACAAACATCAATCCTGCTGCTTGCCGTGTCCCAAACGTGGCCAGGCACCTGTGTTCGGAGGAAAAAAACCACCAGATCTGGACCCCACGTACGTGTCCAAAAACCTGAGTGACCTCTCGTATGGACCCGTCCACCACCCCAAATTGATGGCGTTTTCCCATCAAAGCACGGGTCATTCCAGAGGGGTGAACAACGTCACCCCAAACTGCCTGGCGCTTGCCTGGCGCGTCCCAAATTTGGAAGAATCGGGGTGGTTCTAACATGTTCTAACCACCCAGAGTCACCTGTACTTTGAAGGTGAAAGCCAGGTGAACCGGAGGGTTTTTGCACGCGGTGTATGGTGAGGATGGGCTGTTCATTGTTCCAACATGCCTCGGCCAGACATGTGGAAATCCACCAAGATGGTGGCGGAGCCGCTCTTGGACAACGCACGGATGCCGAATTCAGCGGCCAACGGGGCCCAGGGGAAAATGCTAAGGGGAGTGATGAGTTCTAAGTTGTTTGATAGTATAGGGGGGGTTCTCCCATTGTCAAGGGTAGTTTGGAGGGTCCAGGTTGATGGTAGAAATCGATGAATACTACCTGTGTAGGTTCCTGCAACATCCTCAACTGCAGAAAAACAAAGGAAAAAACCATCCTTAGCCCCATCCGGATTCGGTGATCGATTGTCCTCCAGATCCGCTGCGCGCTGTGAGTTCAGACTCCAGTTTCTTCAGCTAGAGGAAATGGACGGCTGGCGCCAATGCACCAGCAATGGTCACACCTGCCAACATTGGCTTTGGAACCACAGGTATAGATACTACTAGTTCCCTAAAAAATCCAAGGACTTGTTGAAGAATGGTCTTTAGGTGACCTGAAGAGGAACTTCTAATTCATTCGCAATGTGGCAAAATACAGCGATTGGACTTTCAGGACATGGTATACTGTAGATTACTGTATAGTATAGTTCTCACACATGTTCCTACAGGTTCCCACCAGTTGAGTTATCAGAAACTAAGACGTTCAAAGAGAGGAGAGAACCCCTCCCTTCCTCCCATCCAGGCCCTTGGGTCCCTTGCTCGGGACCGGAGCGCGAGGTGCACATGTCCCGCGATGCAGTTCAGATGACCTGGAGACAAAAGGCTGGTTCACATCCAGGTTTTTTTAGCCACGTTGGCTCCGTTTTTGTGACAGCCACACCGACTGACCCGACAGCCACTATAGAAAAGCCCAGTCCGAAAATGGAACATGAGCTGAACCAAAAACAGGTACGACTGCACCCATTTTCCGAGGTACGAACTGAGACGGTGAATCAGCCGAGTCGAACGGTCGGTTTCGGTTGGTTTTTCCGCCCCTCGGACGGGTCCAGAGCTGTACCGTTGTTTACTTCCTGCCCTCCGCCCTTCACGAAGAAAAATGTCCCGAAGCAAACGGCTCGAACACCAGGCTAAGCAGCTCAGGATCGGCCTGAACCAGTTTTTAAGCTGTGCATGGTCCCAGGGCCTGTGAACAATTTTCAAACAACTTCAAGGACTTCAACGTCCAAACGATTTCTAAGCCCCAATGCTCGGTTTGTGGCGCCACCACAAAAATTAGGAACAATTAATACACCCCAAAGCACAAGTCATGTAGGCCATAGGGCTGCAGTCCCATATTGGTCTTGCTTGGGAGTTCGGTTCGTTTCGGTGCGAGCCTCGCTGTGTCCACACGAAGCATAGAGCCGTTAGAACAACCCTACTACCTCACTACTACCGTAGCCTTCCAAGACATTTAAACATTTAAAACAATTTGCAGTGTAGTTTTAAAACAGAGGGGTGTTCCAGATTCAGGCTGTTTATTAAAGCAAAGCATGGTGGTTGGAATCCTATAGGGTACCTAGTCAGTGGAAAACCACGCATGGATCACCTGCAAAACCTTTCTCGGGCCGTTGAATTGCCGTCCGCTGTCCCTGGCCTTCAGTTCGACCATTAAACGAATGGATGCAGCTGGGGGTGTGGTGTAAAATAGCCTTAGAAAAACGAGGCAAACAATGGTTGGCCACATGAAAAGTAGCGGCCGGACCCGAATCCTCGGGTCCGGGGTTCCGGCTCCTCAAATCATGAAGTTTTCAGGGACCAGTCGGGCTGTTCAGCGTTTGGGTCAAACAACACTCCAGCACCAGGTTTGGACCTGGGTGAGGCTGCAAAAAGGCTCCAACCTACAGCCTCCCACCCGATCTCCGTCGTTGGAGGAGACGTCCTACGACCCGCGTACGACCCGCCAGGTGGTTCGAGTCATCGCCCCGGCGGTCTTCGACATCGGCGCCACCGGCTTGTGCTGTGCCTGCGCTGCAGAGCCGGAGAAGGTGACGCGTTTCTTTGCGGCGCAGAAGGGCGCTGACGCCAGCGGAGAAGGTGACGCCTGCGGTGTTTGGTACCGACCGTGGCCCTTTTCATCAAAGCGGATTGGTTCGGGTCCGGACCTCTCCGGACCTTTGAGGGTCCCCTACTTTGGAGGGTCCATTGATTGTGAATTACTCCGCGCCGGCGAAGAGAAGACGTCCGTGGGAGGACGAGAAGATGGGGAGAGTGAAAAGCTGAGAACATGAATTTCTAGGGGCAGGCACCAGTCTTTAGACATGTATTTTGTTTGCCCAGTGCAATGGTGACATGGACAACATTGGAACACAATGTTTGGATTTACTTTGAGCAGATGACACAAGTCAGGCAGATGGCGCTGTCCGAAAGACTCCTGACACATGGCCTAGGGCCTGGGGCCTGTGGGATGACAAACAATGGAAGGCTCATGGCCCCCTGGGATAAACAGTTTCTTTTTGCAAACCAGGTGGTGCCATCCACTTCCATGTGAATGACTCGGAGAATATATCAAACACACCGACCTGGTCGTCCTTGTTGCCATTTGGATCGTTGGGATCGTTCGACAGAATGCAAATCCTATAGTCAGAGTGGATTCCAGGTGTTTCCGCGTGTGTTTCCCAGTGGGTTCTTCAGCAATATGATACAACGTTGCAATGTTCACTTCCAGCGAACGTGATGGTTTTCGCGTGTGGTGTTTACAAGTTTTCTTCGCTTGTTACGGCGTACGGCGGCCGGCGTGAACTCTCCGCCGAAAACTGAGGCATTGGATTCCTTTACATCCCGGCCAGTGTGTGGAGCTTCGGATGCAAGGCCAATCGTTCGTTGACGAAGTAGCCGGCAGGGTGCCTGCCATACGCTGGCAGCCAGCAGGTTGGGGTGGTGGGGGTGGTTTGGACACGGTGATGCCTGTAGCCTTTCAAAAGTCCAGTACCACGATCCTTGCGACTGAGACTCGGCTCGACTGGACGTTTTCAGGGCAGTTGGTGCCCAAAAGCTCGCAGTACTTGCCATTAAACGGTCCTCTTCTTAGGAATTGTCCTATTTTAGGGGTCCTATCAGTGCAGGGGGGTTGTGTTTGTGGGGTGTGTTTTGGAACGTTCATGAAGTGGGTGACGGTTCTACATCCGCCCGGGCCCCTGTGTGCGAGGATCGCCAACCCTGACATCTTCCAAGAATCACGGAGCTTTGCTGGTGGTTGCAAATGGTCATGTCCAAACACTCCAAACAGCCCGAGCGGTTCCTCAGAATCATAGGGACTTGAGGTTCTTCCAGACCCCTCCAGAGGAAAACTGGGCCCAACTCAAGAGCTGTATATTCCTAGGGCTCCAAGTACCTCCTTAGAAGGTATTTGGACTCTCTAAATCCACCCCAAACACATTCTTATAAGGTACTTGGAGCCCTAGGGTATATAACCCAGGTCTCATACCCAGGCCCGAAGTCTGGACCCTCCATTCAGGACCAGGCCGGATCCGGTCTTAGGGTTCTCACCCATACGAAAGACCAGCGACAAGTGGTCAGGCCGTTTTCTCATGGAGCGTTTGGCCTAGGAATGGAGCGTTTCGCCCTTCACATGGATTGCATGATTGGAATCCCGAAGAACCATTGTTTTTGGTTTGCCCAAAGGATCCGATTTTGGACCTTCCGTTCGCGGTCCGGGTTTGACTCTCACAACTAGGGCCGGGTGAAATGGCGCCGAGAACCCACATGTATAGCAGTTGCGAAACGGATCCGAGGAGCTCGGGTCACCTCTGTGGCATATTTGAGACTCCCACGCCTGGTCCAACAGAGGTTGAAGAACCCCATTACTCTAGACTATCCCATAGAGGGTACCCTGGTACCAGGGTCCTAGTTCAGGTCACCAAAACATCGCCTCCTGCTGCAAACGCAGCGTGAACTCAGCCTCCGAATTCGCCGGTCTCAGTCCAGGTCAAGGGTCTCGGTCCTCAGGTTTGGTAGCACCCGACGTGACTTGGCACCCGACTACATGAGGATGTCTCCCTGCTCACCGATGTCTGAGGTTCGGTACGAAAACGGATCCGATCCCGCCCGAGAAGGGTCTTAGGGCGGGGTGGTTGAGCTGACGGATCCACATAGAAGCTGGAGCTGGAGCTGGAGCTGACGGATCCAAACCCATGGTTCTTCGGTAATTCAAACCGTGAAATCACTGGTGGGAATTCAAGGGTGGCTGCTGGCTCCTTGTGCTTTGCTCCTCTCTGAGTGCTTGGAAAACCTCACTCTAGGGATCCACATACCTTCATACCATCGGTTCGGTAGGACTGGACTCTTCCGGCGCCTACCCTCAGTTCGTACCTCGGATCATGGGTACATATATGGGTACAAGTACCTGTGTATTCAAATGAGGTCAGCTCCCCATGTTCATAGAGGACTGGGTCAGTCGAGTCCAGATACAAAGTGTCTCGCTGCAGAGGTTCTGTGGATCCAAGGGTCACTCGGCTCTCGGTTTGGCGCGCGCGGGTCAAACCGCGTCCAACGCACTGGTGCTGAGGCAGCTGTTGCGAGGTGCAGAGATCGTCTTCGTGCGAAGCCTCAGCAGGGCTCGCTGCTGGAGGAACCCGCGACATGATTGACACAGGGAAAAAACACAAGTCGAACAAAAAGCACTAGAGCCGTTTGTTCGACATTGTTCGACCATTCAAAGGGTTTGGTTGACCTGGCTTTATCTCAAATATAAGGACCATGAGATGATATCAACTATGAACAGATGAACTTTGATACAAGCTTTATATATCCATCCGCGACCCCAACGTGGAAAGTATGCCAAGTGCCGACAAAGAGCGGCTCTCCAACCTACCCACAAAACCTGCAAAGATACATTTTCTGAAGGCTTCAGACAGGACCCTCAGTTCGTGGTCCGGGTTGTGACGCTTACAACATCTTACAACTATAGGTTTTGGACCAAACAATATATGTAGCGGTTGCTTTGGTTCCATCGGTGTCATTATATCATTAGATCTTTACAAGGTCGGACGGTTATGAACAGTTCGGTGTGGACCGGATGAGGGACTCACGGCCCCATATCGCTGTTTCGTTGCATGGAGTGGGTTTTGTGTTTGATGCATGTTTGGTTTGAAAGTGTCTTTTTTTTGGTGTCCCGGCTGGGTCAATGCACCCCCCTAATAAGGGTTCGATGTTTGGTTCAAAAAGTACAACACATCTAGTCTGGCATGTGCTGGCAGACACGGACGGAGCATCTGGAGACTGCTTTGGACGGATGTGAAGCTTAAAGTGAATGGAGGGCAGCCAGACACTAGGGCACCGTTTGTCGCTACCCCTTCGGCTATGAAAGTTTAGGGGGGGGGTACGTCAAAGAATTTCTGAAATATATATGTCACTTCACGTTTAGAGCAGTCTGGCCATTTGCCATCATATTCAACGTCTATAGCTCAGCACTACCAATTTAGAGGAGGACTGCAGCTGTTCGCATCATGTATGAAGCTTCCATATCCCTACCACCTTACAACAAAAATTGATAAAAATTGAGGTGTACGTACCGTCAGCTTTTTGAAAACAATTTTGACTCTGAAATCACAAATGATTATGTCATTCCTTAGGTCCAGGGAAGATGTACTTGGCCCGCCCAGTACACGCCCAGTGTTCTCTGCCAGGCCTCAACCACGACCAGCCATGCCCAGTGTTCCCTGCCGGACCTCAGCCACGACCATCCACGCCCAGTGTTCCCTGCCAGACCTCAACCACGACCATCCACGCCCAGTGTTCCCTGCCGGACCTCAACACACAATTACAAACAGAACAACAAACACACAACCAAAAAGGCACAACCACAAACACACAATCACAAATACACAACTACAAACACAACCACAAACACACAACCACAAACACACAATCACAAACACACAATCACAAACACACAACCACGAACACAACCACAAACACCCAACCACAAACACAATCACAAACTCACAACCACAAGCACAGCCACAAACACAATCACAAACGCAGCCACAAACACACAACCACAAACACAACCACCAACGCACAATCACAAACACACAAACGCAAACACGCAACCACAAACACAACCACAAACACCCAACCACAAACGCAATCACAACCACAACCACAAACACACAACCACAAACACACAATCACAAACATACAATCACAAACACACAACCACAAACACAACCACAAACACCCAACCACAAACACACAACCACAAACACAATCACAAACGCAGCCACAAACACACAAGCATCTGAGTTGGAATATTAGTTGGGCACAGGTCTCCTGATGAAAGCATTCGCTTCAGACAAAGCAGTAAGACTTGGCGCTGAAGGACTTGTGCTATGGGCTGAAATACACAACGAGGGTGATGTCAACGTAGCTGTTTTGAAATGTCATGGTGGGGATCACTCGAAGTAAAGTAATTTTGACAGCTTGGAATTGGAATGTTTTGATGCACAGCGCTTGGCAAGTTCAACCATTCATTTTCAATGATTTTCATTGATTACATGGAAGGCCATTTGGTGTCAGCGTAACCATGCGTAACCTGATTTGTTTGTTTTGCATTGTTTTGCGAAACTAACCAAAAACCTGCAGCGCAGGGGTGAAGTGCCACCCCATGGTCTATTCTGGCATGTTCAGCATGCCTGCAGCAGCTGTCCGCAATCTCGGGCCATCGAGCAGGTACACCCTTGTCATTGGTCTGCCACGGCACCTCCTCTCAGCAGTATCACCTTGCAGGAACTTTGACACAGTCCATGGCACAATGCGCCACAAAACACTTTTGGACAGGATGGAGGAAGCTGTGGAAAGGACTCCAGTACTCCGTGAATCAGAACCTCCATGAACTCCAGGCTATGGTGACCCATTCACGACATGGTGCTCGCCTCAGGCACCGCATCCTTTGGGAAGTCCATGCTGGACACAATCTTTTTTCAGCTGTGGCGGAGTCCCTCAACATGGAAGCCAAGGTCCTCGGCCACCAAACTGGCGGAAAAGCAACTGGTCTTCATCAAATCCAAGGCTCTTAAGATGCGAGACATGTACGAAACCGGATCCCGAATAGGAGAAGGGCCCGGATTCTTAGGGTAAATGTTACAATGCGAACCCGAGCATCACAGAACACCGGCTACGTGACATCGACGTGGAGAAGCTTCTCACCCCCGGCGCGCGCGAACCGTTGAGGCCGCCATCTTCTCGGTCTTTTGCGTCTCGGAGGCACAGAACGATTTGGTGGGGTCCAATGTATGGGACATGGAGGGTCCAGCCAGGGTCCTGGAGAGAAGACGGCAGACAGGGTGTAGTGTGGCTTTCAGGGTGGGTGACAACCACCATCACCACCACCAACAACAACCACAAGTCTCACCTCTTGGACACCTACCACCTGCCACCCCCTGCTGGCTTGCTGTTGGGCGTATAGGCTCCCATCAAAAACGGGAGACCTCCCAGTATTCTTCGAAGGGACATAGACCAGTTCGCACAATCCAACTGATTGGGGCGACGGGCCTCATTTGTTGGGGGTGTCAGTCGACGCGTTTGGATTTGTCAAGCGCATGTAGGTCTCAACAGCTGGGATTCCAAGAGCCACGTTTGGAATGGTTTTCATCAAAGCAAGGGTTTGCACATGTTGGTCTTTGAATGGTTATTGTTGAAGGGGTTCTTCGGAGGTTTGCACCATGTTCGCACCAAGGTCTCAACCGCCGCTTGTACGTCTTCCACTGGCTCGCCCTGCTCTTCTGCGTCTCCGGTATCGTCTCTGTGGGCCTGGGGCCTTGGCAGACAAGACGGGAGAGCAAGAAGCATGGCTTCGTCCACGGTGAGGCGAGGTAAAGGAACAACCCTTGAAGAAGTTCCATGCTGCAAACCCAGTCCCAACCAGAAACAGTTACGTTCCGTATGTGGCAATTGTTAGAACCTTTGGTACATGCCTTGGACCAAAAAAGGGAGTGGCAATCCATGGTCAAGCGCCTGGGACCAAAAAGGGAGTTGCAACCCAGAACTGTTTCGGTTTGGGACTCGGGAACTCTAGGCAGGTTGATCAGAGTTTCAGCTGCGCCGCGCCGAGGCCTCGCCAGTGTTTGGGGCGACGAGGAACAGGCGGAGTGTGTGGGGCCCCGACATTCAAGCGGGAAGTAACCGTAGGCTTCCAGCAACCATTGGTTTAATGGTCTTTACCAAGGAACATCAAAGAACCATTGTTACACTACAACTCACCATTTTAAACATGGTCTTGGAAGGCTAGGGGTAAGGAACTTCCTGAAAATCGGGTCATCTAAAACAGGACCCCCATAAGGGGTGTCTAAGTAGTTATTGGAGGTGAAGGGGTATCCATCAACCACCTGTTTGAAGGCCTTGGAAGACAATTGTTGCAGTAGTCTCGGACTCCCAAAAAAGAGTAAATGACTGATCTGTACCTGAAAGGACTTAAATTCCCTTACTTCAGACCAAGTCTCTACCCCCAGACCCCCCAGAGTTGAAGAACCCTTCGCTACGCATTCGGGACATAGGTCGAATTCGACATCTAACGTTTGGTCACTCAGTCGCTGCGCTGGGCAACTGCTTGGCCGGATCGTGCCCCTAAGCGTGCTCCTTCTTTGGCGTTCTTACCAAAGAACATCAAACAACCATTGCCCATTGCTTTACATTACAAAACCGGGTCAACCTTTCTTGCAATGGTCTTGGAAGGCTAGGGCTACGGTTTGCTATTGGATGGTTGCTCAGCAGAGGGGATAGGGGGATACACCCAAGTGTACGACCAATACCGTAAGGATCCACGTATGGAATAACTACCGATGCATATATATATATATTAGAATTATAGTTCTACCCTGAAGTTTGGAAGCAAGACTAGTTTTTAAATGTTGTTTATTTAATTTTGTAATGTAATTAAAATCAATATTGTAAAACCATGGTGGTTCGGTCAAAACCATTAAGTTTATACTGGTTGGACGCCTAGCATATATAATATATACACCGGTGACCTTCCAACAGGTGGTTTTTTGAACACCCCTTAACCTCTAAGTCCTGGTATATCTCTTGCAGTCCATCGACTCCTCCACTTCCGCTGAAGCGCCGCACGGGCGGAGCCAGGCCTCTGCGAAGGGCACGGCTGCTGGAGTGGGTCTTCAGGTCTTGGGCATTGGCGACTCGGTCGGCGAATTCGCCGGGACGAGGTCGGCTACGCCGAAACGGCGAGGAAGGGGGGTCACGGACGTTAGGGTTTTTGGTTGATTTTGGTTGATTTCAGGGGTCAAGATGTATATTTTTATAGATCTCAGCATGTAGCAGGGGGTCAAAGCCCGGAGCGCTGTGCACCCTGTTCCTATCACAGTAATGAGCTCAATGTGTGGTACGACGGAACAGAGAATAGAGCTCTTCCCAACTTGACGATCCAGCACGATGCTTCACACCGTTTTCGCCGGGTTGAACAGACACCTGCCTGAAAACCCCAACAATCAGGAACGCATGGATGTTTCCCTCATGCAACACCCAGGCCCAGCCCCACCTTCGAAACCGATGCGCTTGGAGCCCGGACGGCGTTCGTCCACTCCCCTTTTCTGCGTTGACCAAGGATTGGCCTTGGCGGGGCAAGTTGTCCAAGCGGCTCAGGTGATTGCGGAAGACGCCCAGACTGGAATTTGAGGAAAGGCGTCCTTGTGTATTTTGGGGGGTCTGTGCATGGGTTTGGTGTTTTGTTTTTAGCACCTTGCTGGGTGCTTTGATTGCTGGTTGGTTTGATGGGTTTGGGATATTTTTGTTTTCCAAACAGTGTGGACACACTAGGGGTTCTTACGGTAGGTGTAAAGCAGGTGTGCTTGGTTGGGTGTGCCGCGCGGGCGTGTCCGGCCTGTTCGCTGCCATTTACAGTGCCTCTCGAGATCGTCGAAATGCATTTCGACTGCGCAGGCTCGCAAAGTCTGGGTGCCCCGGGCGGGTGCTTCTAGCGACTGCACTCTCGTTGTGGCGCCGTGCGCATTTTCGCACATGGTGGTCACTTTTCGTGGCAGGCACAAGGGAAACCTCGTGTTTTGGTGCTTCAAAGTCGACTTTTCGCGACAGGTGCAAGGGATCGAAGCTGTTTTGCGTTTTCGTTTCAGCCGCAGCACTTTGGGCATGCTGGTGGTCGTCGAGGAGCTCAGATTTCGTTACAGGTGCAGTGAACTGTGACTTTTTGACATGTGGCTCGTTTGCAGATTTCGTGGCAGGCACAGCACTCTGTGACCCTCGATGTGCAGATTTCGTGGCAGGTGCAGCACACTTTGTGAACCTCGATGTGCAGATTTCGTGGCAGGCACAGCACTTGGTGAACCTCGAAGTGCTGATTTCGTGGCAGGCACAGCACTTGGTGAACCTCGAAGTGCAGATTTCGTGGCAG
>CAXAMN010023584.1:1372331-1391433 GCA_963970005.1 Durusdinium trenchii
GGCAGGCACAGCACTTGGTGAACCTCGAAGTGCAGATTTCGTGGCAGGCGCAGCACTTTGTGAACCTCGAAGGGCAGTCTCGTGGCATGTACAGCACTTTGTGAACCTCGATGTGAAGATTTCGTTGCAGGCACAGCACTTTGTGCTCTCAGATGCTCACTCTCACTCCTCACTCTCACTCTCACTCACTCACACACGCTCACACCCACACACACTCTTCACTCACATTCACACTCACACTCACTCGCATTCACATTCCCACTCACACTCACTCACCCACTCACCCACTCACCCACTCTCACTCTCGCTCTCACTCTCACACTCACTCACACTCACACTCACTCACTCACCACCATCGCCACCGTCACCACGATCCCCACCTTCATCACCACCATCACCTCTCTGGACCCAAATGCGTCTAGATCTCTAGACTTTCTGCTTATAGACCTCACACACACTGTTTGGGGTCTCTTGCCGGGATAATAGGGTCTAACTGTGTAACACCTTCCATCACCCCTTGCAGTTGAAACTCATACCATGTGGCATTCCACTACTTCCTCCGGTAGCACCGGTAGCGCGCCAGCAGAGCCGAAGAAGGCAACGGCCAAACTAGGTAAACTTACAGCCAAAGCAGTGGTCCAACTGGAGCTCCAGGAAGTCCTGCGTTATCAGAAAGGTCGGTATGGTTGAGCAAGTGAGGCTGGTCCTCGAAAAGTGGCACAATACATGTCAATGTCAAGAAGGTTTGGCTCCGGGAACTTGCAAGGGAATCCCCAACCCTTGTGGTTTGTAGGACGTTATTAGGCCCTGATATCCGTGAACTCGTGCGTGGGTGGGGCGCTGCGGTGCACTTTGTGTGATCCTGTGCCCGAGCTTCTTCATCTCACAGTACCTCCTTCGCGAAGTGTCCACCGGAGGAGGCCGGCCGGACATTCACTCACTTGCATCACTTTCATCAAGAACGAAGACTCACTTGCGCACTTTCAACACTACACACAAGGACACAAAATATCTCACACTCACCAACATGTTTGGTCTCACACTCATTGTACAATGAGTGACGTCTTTGGACCTTTGGCGCTTACTTCACACGCGCGCAGCGCTGGACCGCACGACTGTCACTGCTTTCCGTACGCGAACCGCTGGACCGCTCGGGGGCCAGACCTGCACTACATTCAAGCACTAACAAGCAAACAGTATCTTATACTCACCTGCATCCTGGGGGTTGGGGACATCAGCACTGCACTCAAGAACAATCAAAGAATATGTAACATTCACCTGCATCCTGCGGGGTAGCATCGGGTCCCTTGGACATGGGCTCACCAAAGAAGCAATGGCTGGCAAGGGCATTGAAAGTGTTTTTCTTCTGCGGCCGCTGTGGCCAATTTACTTGCTTGGGTCAAGCCTAATAGCCTCAAATTCGGGTCCTACCAGGCCCTGTCTCCTCAGTTTGGGTTTGGAGGTCTGGAAGATAGCAATTGGAAGGGAGAGAGTGCGAGGGCAAGGCTGTTGTATGTGAAGTTTTGTCTTGCAAATCTTCTCGATGCGCTATATTTGTCACAGGGTTAACCCGGGTCTTGTGAGCCTTGTGAGCATTTCTGATTTTACAACCACAGCGCGATCTGGCCAATGACAAGAGAGACCATGAATGGATTCCGGAGCTGCCAGCAATGGACGGCTTTTCCGAAGCAGAATCTGCCAGCCTGCGAAGAAAGTCGAGCTGCTGAAACCAAGCATGATCAGCAAGTTTGGTGCCTTGGCTGTAGCCTGTTGCCTGGGGAGTGTAGCAAACAGAAAAAGTGCACGAGGGCGCCAAGCGAGTTTGGAGACCTCGCATCGTTGCCTGCGGCGTTGCCGTGC
The DNA here is from genome assembly GCA_963970005.1 of Durusdinium trenchii. Lineage (NCBI taxonomy): Eukaryota > Dinophyceae > Suessiales > Symbiodiniaceae > Durusdinium > Durusdinium trenchii. Next base: position 1,374,192 of record CAXAMN010023584.1, read on the forward strand.
CGAAGACTGGCCAAAGTCCATCGGCAGTGCTTCCCAATGCCCCTAGCTCTTCGACAGCGGGTGCAGAATCTCCCAAAAGAGGTTAATTCACTAGTCACCTTATAGGACCCTACTGAGCTACCTATAGTCTATAGATGTCTATATAGGGCCCTTCAACCTCTCCTGTTCATGACTCATCACCTGCCTCCGCACGGGTTGCTGAGGAATGGCTCCTCAAGGACTCGGATCGACCGGGTTCACTTGCGTTGGCGTCTGCGTTCTGCGCAGAGAATCTCCGTAGTTAGACAAGGTCTTTGCGAGTGCAGGAGACGTCACGAGCGGTATAGAGTGCAGAGTGCAGTGGCAGGCCGCTACTGATGCATGAACCGACCCAGTGAGTCAACCAAATCTGCTTTGATCACGAAAGCTAGCATGCTAGCTGAGTTCTTCTTTGCTTCAGCAATTGGTAGTGGGATTGAGCTGCGTGCCTTAAAGCTTGATATATCACACTAAGAGGGACAGTTCGACTCCCAGCTGCGCCGCGTAGCGGGGGTTGGTTGAACGTGTGAACGTGGTTGGTTGGGTGTAAACGGTGGCTTGGTCCGGTGTAAACGGTGCTGCTGCTGCCGCTTTGCTGCTTGCTGCTGCTGTTTGCTGCTGCCGCTGGTTGCCGCTTTTGTTGCTGCTGCTTTGCTACTTGTTGCGGCTTGGCGCTGCTGCTGCTGCTGCTGTTGCTGACAACGCCGCTGCTGCTGACGCTGCTGCTTGCTGCTTGCTGCTGCTGCTTGCTGCTGCTTGCTGCGGGTGGTGCTGCTGCTGCTGCTGCTGCTGCTGCTGCTGCGGCTTGGCGCTGCGCTGCTGGCTGCTGGCTGCTGGTTGGTGGTTGCTGCTGGCTGCTGGTTGCAGGCGGTTGCTGCTGCTGCTGCTTGCCTGCTGGGCTGCTGCTGCTTTTGCTGCTGCTGCTGCTCCTAAGCAGCCAAGCTCTATCTAAGCTCTATACCTTTCGTCCGCCTCCATAGCTGCAGGTTATCAAGTGCACCTTACTTTAGGTATATGTCCATAGACTTGATCCCACTCCATTGAAATCTCGATGGTAAGCTTTGACCTCAACGACCGCAGTGCGCTGAGTTCTTCTGTGCTTTAGCATTTGGTAGTGAGATGAGCTGCGTGCCTTAAAGCTTGATAAAACATCATATGTCACGCTATCCACCCCCCCGGTTCAACTCCCAGCTGCAGGCATACAAGTGTTCTTTTGTTTTCGCTGTTTAGTTAATCTTGGCCTTGGCATGGATGTGCTTGCAAGATGCAGGGCTTAGAGCATAGTACTTCACTGTTATATAAAAGGGTGGCTTTGAGCATAGGCTTAGAGCATAGTACTTCACTGTTATATAAAAGGTTGCGCTTTGAGCATAGGACTTGTACTTCACTGTTACAAGTTGTTTACCCCTATTTCTAACCCAATGCATGCATAACCGGGGGGGTAAATTTACCCCCCAGATTTGCTATATCCATACACCGGCTCTTTCCTCAAGACACTCTATTCCTTATACCTTTTACCAGTGCTTATACACTACGGACGCCCAAATGCTTACCCCTCTTTCCGACTCAAGGCATACATAAGCGGGGGGTAAATTTACCCCCCAGATTTGCCGATCACGCATCTTCGTGCCTGCCAACGAGTGCACCCGGGTTGTTCCAATGTACCCTTCCCAGTCGGCGATGTCACATTTACATTCTTTAGCACAAAGTATGTACATTGCAACCTTTTTCCCAAAACATATATACACTACATGCTTTGCCGACGATGTAAATAGTACATCCGGTGCGATTCGGCTAGCTTTCGACCTCCTCCCCCTGGCCTCAAGTTTACCACTCCAATCGGCAGATGGAGCCTCTCACGTCGGCACAGCGAGGACGTGGATCTGCCGGGCCTACAGGTGGTGGGTTTTGAAGGGATCTGGGGAGCTCTCTTGATGCGCCTCGTTTGGTCGAAGGGATCAGGGGTAGAAGGGCTTAGTAACAAGAGCATTACTACGAATGGAGCAAAGGGCATCGCCACGAACGGAGCAAAAAGCTACTAGTAGCTCCTGGCCATACTACTAGTGGCAAGAAGCTGCAACAAGAAGCTTAGGCAGGGGGTGGGTGAAACATGTGAAACATGTTGGACTTGTCGACCAACCTGGACACGACGGACCGTTCGTACCCGGTCGAAACTGGACATCCCAGATGAACAATGTTTCTATTTAAATCTAAAGAACAAATTGCATGTATTTTTGTATAATGTATACCTAGGTCTTCGTAGAGGGGTGCCATGGTTGCTGGAGCGCGTAGCGGTCTCTTTGAAGCGACTTTTTCACGAAGGCTTGACTGTGCGGGGTACTTGCTACACGTTTGCCCTCATAGCGGTGAAGGGCGACCAGAAGTGGCACATTGCAATTGCCAACTTAGTGAGGCATTATGGGACGAGAGGACGGAAGCGCTCCCTTGAAATGTGTTATGAGTGTGGCGCTGGTGCTCCAAATGTGCCCTATGAGGATGTGCGCTCTTCTGCAAAGTGGCGACGTACTTGTTACCGAACACGTCCATGGATGGAACAGCCGCCCCTGGCGGTTGTTCCATTTGAAGGTGACCGCGCTGAATACCTCTACAAAAGAGATGTTTTCCACATCATGCGTTTGGGGCTTCTCCGGCACTGGGTGGGCTCGGCCTTGGTGAGCCTGATCCAGTGGGGGGCAAACCTTTAGCATTGAAGGAGAGCCAAACAATGCAGACATCCAGCTGACCCGCGCCCATTCCAGTTTCAAGCTGTATTGTCTTGCAGTGCGCAAAACCCCGGCACTTCGATCCTTCAGTCGGAATTTGTTCAATTGGCCCAACACGAGCACCGCACCTTGGGCCAATGTGAAAGCCTCAGACTGTGTTCTTCTAGCCAATTGGTTGGTATCCTTGCTTCCGATCTTTGCAGAGGAGCACGATGAGCGAGAGAGACTCCTATTGTTGCAAATGCGAGATTGCGGTCAGCATGCTCTGGACTTCTACCAGCACTTGCTGGGGCATGGCTTGCTCCTTTGTCGTTCCTGTGTTGCGGAATCGTTGAGGTCCGGATCTAGCTTCTTAAAGATGTACCACGGACTTGCCTATCACAACATGCAACAGAATTTCGCTGCCTGGGCCATGGTCCCAAAAGTTCACAGCTTTGATCACTGGCTTTATGATTTTCAGCAATTCTTGGAGGATCGAACAAAACCCTTCTTTGTCAATCCTCTTTGCTTCGCATGCGAGATCGGAGAGGACCTAATTGGAAGAGTGTGTCGGTTGGTGATGATGACGGACACTAGACATGTCACAAAACGAGTGCTCGAATTCTATCTGGTGAAGAGTATGATCCTTTGGAAGCGTGCTGCTCCAAGGCTTGTCAGGTGAACCTAGAGACTCACGGCGAAAGCGGCAAAAGCTGCACAATCTTCCGGGAAGGGATGGGAAGAGATGCAAACAAACCCCAACAACTCTGGAAGGCTACTGGTTGATTCCTTTCAAGACCTTCTTCGAGCAATGTCTTCTTGAAGGGTTTCTCTAGTACTATAGGTGTCCCTTGAAGGATTCCTAAACCCACAGCCAGTCGCGAACACCGATCTTCACTCCAAGGAATCTGAAACACCAGTTTTTACTTCAAGCATTCTGAAACGACAGTTTTGGATTGAAACGCCAGTTTTGTGCTGAAACGCTGAAGATTTATTGAGTTTCACTAAACGACTAAAATTTGTACCAGGCAGAGGTTCCAGGTATGAAGGTGGAACTGCACAGCCTGCAAAGGCAATTCTCACAGTTTTGTGCATACGAAGGCATGCAAAACCAATTCGTGTAGGCCCCATAATTTTTCTGCGCAAAGGCAACTCGCGTAGAATGCCAAAGAATCCGTTAAATGTTGTAAATGTTGTTTTTTGTTCAATCACTGATGAGTATCCTTTGCAGTTGCTGTTGTGGAGACACTATTCATTTATTCTGGAATCTGTTTTCTTATCGATCATGGAGGGAAGTGTGGGCACCCCGACATGGAACTGCTGGGCTGTGGCATTTGAATGCATTTGCTGACTCTGTTGTTCTGAGCAAGACACTTCCTATAACCTTTCAAGACCATGGAAGACGGTTGACCTGGTCTTGTGTGAAATCCATAGTTTAACAATAGTGGTTTTGCAAATGCAATTTAAACATGATAATAGTTAACTCAATGAGTGGTTGGAGACATAGGGCACATAAGTGCCCCACATGCTCCGTGTAAGGCAGGACCCAACGAACTGTGGTGTGTGGGACATGCCAATCACCAGGTTCAAGAATCTTTTATAATCTGGGTCATCCTGTTTGGGCGTCCAATAAACTACCCTACACTGCTGGACCTCCAGCCAGGACACCCAGACAGGATCCTGGATGGACGTGGAACATGGAAAAGAGTTGCTTCCTTTCTATCCTCTATCCAAAATATGATATATTATACAAGGAAATGGAAGAGGGCCCGAACAAAAGCAAATACTCTGTCTTATTCCGGCTACCTGCCAGAACAAGAACCAGAATAATCGCTTTGCTTAGCTACTACACGTTACTGAAACAACGGATGGATTTGATCAAACGCGACGTGACTCTGGTACTCATGTGTTTGCAGTATTTCAGGGTCGGTCAGTTCCCGACCTGTAGGGGACTGACGTGACGTGTGGTTTCTCTCTCTCCGACTCGCGGAAGGTGGAAGGCACATCAGCGCATATCAGCGCAACACACACACCCGGCCGAGGTTGCTTTTTGTGCTCCCGACGGTGCAGTTCTTGCCCGGGAGCGGGGATGTTCCGACGAGCGGGATATAAGTACATCGTACCGTCGTACCCCTTGACCAACAGAGCTTGAAGGACCCGAACTAGACTAGGTCAGTGGAGTACCCCAGGCTTTCGCCCTTTTTCAGGTCACTTAACCTCTCTTGGCTCCATGCGTGGCCCTCAACAGCTCCGCACCCCTCCAGCTACGTCGGGACGTGCGGCCGAACGGAGGCGGCGGGTCCAGACTTCGTGGACCCTGGGACCGTCCGGGTGTTTTCAGGGGTTATACCGTATACAGTCCCTAGGGATCCGTTTTCGTACCGAACCTCAGGTTCGGTGATGTGTTCGACACTGAGACATGTCGTACCGAACCTGAGAAGGTACGACTGGATCCCTGGGGACTAGGTATAAAATGGTATGAATACCTCCATACACGGAGTGTCCAGATACGCACCCAAGGCTAATTAGGTCGGTTGATAGACCCCAGATCCCATGCATTTTCCAAACAAACATCCGAACTGGGCGGTGTTGGTAGAACGTTTTTGACCATGACCACTACCATACAGTGGTTTCAGAGTAAATTGCAAAATCCCCAAAAGACTGGACAATCCTCGCTTTGTGTTTTTGTTCGCCGGTCGGAGTTGGTGTTGTTGGTGTTCCGTTGTATGTTTGGGATTCAAAAGAATGGACAGTCATCTATATACTAAAAGTTTCAACAAATTTAGCTGGAGTTGGTGAAACAAATGATCACCAAAAAACAAGGTGAGCACCGTCTTGGAAGATGGTTCAGGATGGTTCAGCATTGTTGATTTCTGAGTGAGTCGGACTCCATGTCGAGCGGGATCAGCCTCAGCCGCTCACCCGAAGGTGTGGAGGGCTCCCGGACTCGAAGCTATTGAGGGGTCTGGGGTTTGAGGGACCAGTTGGGCTGTGGAACGGAGCTTTTTGGGTCAACATGTGCGTTCAGTAGGGACCACTCGTCTAGTTGGACTATACTTCTTCATGAAGTCACTGAAGTCAATCGCATCCGTTCGTCCAACCATTCTGATCGATTCTTTTCATCATCATAACGGACTCCCAGGTGGTGGAAATCTTGCTTTCGCCGGCCGACACGGCGCCCGTTAACACGGCGTCGAAAACGGCCAACAGGAGCGATCATGGCCATGCAGAGGACGAGCTGGATATCATTCCTCTCTTGAGGACTGCGACAACTCGCGGGGGTGTGGCTTTTGGCTGTCGAAGCAGGGCGAACTGAAGCATTGTATTTGTATGTCACCTCAACCGACCTTACTCGACGACGACTAACAACAACAACAACAACAACAACAACTACTACTACTACTACTACTACTACTACTACTATACTACTGTAACTCCTACTGCTACTGCTACCGCTACCGCTACCCCTACGACTACGACGACAACAACAACTACTACTACTACTACTACTACTACTACTACTACTACTCTGCTCCTGCTCCTCCTCCTGCTTTTGCTCCTACTCCTACTCCTGCTCCTCCTGCTGCTTGTCGGGGAGTTGACTCGGAGTTGACTGTTTAAGATCCAAAGCTGCCTTTCCTAAGGGGAATCCCTGGATGGTTACACATTGTGTGGAGTTGTTGCGCCGATGCGTAACTCCAACTTCATCTTGGGAGGCTTTGAAGGGATTGCTCCGAAGACCGAAGACCAAGGCCATGTTCTTAAGGTTTTGGTTCCATTGCTTTGACCTTTGCAGACTCCTTCAGGTTGCATTCTCTCGCTGTCCAGGTCCAGACGTCTTGACTGAACGTACTGAACGTCGATCGGCGTCCCATGTACCAAGAGACCCGGACCTTGTGGGCACCTTCTTTTTGTGAGAAACAACTCCCATAAAGATGACTAAACGACATCATTCTGCCGGAGTTTTGTTTTTTGTGTCTTGATTTGTGGTATGATGTTGGTTCATATACGTTTTGTTTGCATGCGTTTGTCTAAAAGTGACAGCCTAGAGTCTCAGAGTATCACAGCATTGATTTTGTTTTCGTACTGAGGGAGGGTCGAGGGTCGAGGGTGCTGTTTTTTGCCTATTTGTTTTCGATTCAGCTCCAGACTGTGGACTCGGTTTTCAGCAAACGCTGTTTGCCCGGACGGCGTCCATCATTGATTTAAGTTTTAGAACCAGTTGTTTTACTGTAAGGTTTCAGGATTTTAGACTACAACACCAAATCAACCGAACTCTTTCATGGTCGAACGGAAGGCTATAGGATGTTGTTGTTTTTTTTGTGTGTGTGTTTGCTCAAAGGCATGGAATCTATGTTCTTGGCTTCCCAGCGGAAAACTCAACGCCACCATGATCTACAAAATCGTTTTCTTGAAAGGTCCAAAAAGAAATATCCTTTAAAACAAAGATTTGGATCGCACTTCCTTTAAAAAAGAGTTCCTCTTTCCATCTTTCCAGTCTCAAAATGGTCACAACCTTTTGGAGTTTGGAGGTTCTCCGCATGTTTTTGTTGCGGCGAAAAGCAACGAGCGGAGCAGGAGCAACTCGAAGCTCTTTGCGCTCATTTGTCTCTACACCTTCTCCTGCGTCACTTGGCCGTCCAGACTTGGACAAGGAAAGCGACGGCTAACACCGTCAGACCGTCGGCAAGGACCGTCAGACCGATCGGTTTCTGAAGATGTTTCTTTACGAGTCATGAATGATTTGTGTTTTTGTGTGAGAGATGAGTCAATTCATGTCAATTCGTTATGACTCATGGTTTTGAATCTATAACATCCCAAAAAGGCCTGGCAAAATCAAGTCGAATCATGCGACGACCCAAAAGGCACAGTGGCCGCGCATTTTCTAAAGAAGGCTGGAATACCACCCCGGTCGGTTTGACGGAGTACCACGAGATATCATGAACACATGAACAGGGAAGACTGCTGATTACCCTAAGAATCCGGGCCCGAACCAAAATAAAGGGTTTGGTTCGGGTCCTTTTCCCCCTGCTATGGAGGGAGAAGGTCCGTCGTATCGTTGGTTTGGGCATGTTTGGGCCCAATTCTTACCAGGGGCCACACAAACCATCAAAAACCTGGTTTTCCCTAGTAGCAACAAAGCATGGTTTTTAGTATGTGAACACCTGTATTTTTCATGGTATTGAGGGCCACTGGTATAGGGTAGTCTTGAACTCCCATCCTTAGGTTTTCCTGGCCCACCATTGATTTCAGTTATTTATAATCAAAACAATTTAACGCTTGCTATTGGGTCTATCCCATTCCCTAGGCCCAGTGCATGATGATGGTAATTTATAAGCTTATTGTGTGCTACCTACCGACTGTACTACCGGTTTTCTTGGGACACCTTTCCCGGTCGTTTCGCTTGCTATGAGAACTTTGAAGCAAACCACGCCGAACTCCGGTCGCTAACTGATGGTGAACACCGAAGTCAACCCCCCCCCCACCACCGCCCCGGTCGCCTCGGAGGCGACCTACAACATCAGCGGCATCGCCGTGACGGGCGCGCTGTCCGCGGTGCATCGAGTGATGTTGGAGGCGACGGGTCGACCGGTCACAGGATGGGGTTGTTGGTTGCGGGGGGTTGGAGATGGAACGAAGCGGAGGAACGAAGGGAGTTTGAAGATGCCCAGATGCGAAGGAGCGAGCTGAGGGGTTAGGGTGGTGGTGGGAGTGGCTTTCATCCGTCAAAATCATGCTTTCGAACTGGTCGTCACGTTCCAGCGCGAGGTGCAAAACAGAACATCTGTCCAATGCGCATGTCAAGCTGACCCCACCGGTTACCGATCACGAGGCATTGCGAACTCTGATTGTGTGGGCCTTCGGCTTGTTGCTTGGCTTTGGGAGGACGGTTTGGCGTCCGTGCGGGACGGTTCAAAGTTGGACACTTGTCAAACCAAAGCCTGTTCGGACTACCTGGAGTCGACCTGAGAGAGTACCTCGCAAAGTACTGGGTCTGTGATTTGGAAGCACGCAAAACCAAGACCTACGGAGGATGGGACGATGGGTGTGTTGGCACAACGCGAAGATAAGGCGCGAGTGGGTCCGGGACAGGCAGGGTGGGGGTGAACCTGGGACCAAAGCCTGGGCAACACTTTTAGATCAAATATATTTGACGGTCCCACAACAAGGACGTCATTGACGCGCGAGGCCAATTGGGCAAGCGCCCACCCAGCAGTGCTCCCGCCCCGCTTCCGCCGTTCAGCGGCCATGCTCCGGGGTCGGCGGATTTCGGAGAGTCTCACGTGTCGACTGCTAAAGGAAAAGGCATGGCATTACCAACGCATTTCTTCTTTTCTGAGCAAAGCCATCCCCCATCTTTGGATCACATGCTGGCATGTGCAAGCATGGCCGGCTCAACTCGGCTTAGCTCTGTAGAAAATGTCGCGGGTGTAGTGTCGGGCACCATGAAGAAAATCGGAAGTGGATGGGGGGGTTTTCCACGTGTCACATGTCCACCCCTCCTTCAAACACACCAAGGGGCGTGGCCAGAGTTCTGCATGCTTGGCGGAGTTTGGTCCCGTTTCTGGAGTGCATGTGGTTTTCAGGTGTTTGGCATTCGGTGGTTGCCTTTGGATGAAAGTCCTTTTGGGTTCATGCCCAAAAGTTTCTGACCCACCCTCCAAGATTACTTTGTCCAAATTAAATGATTCTTTCCTCATAATATGCGTAATATGCATATTTTGTGTTTTTTTTTGCACAGTTGTATTTGAATTGGGTACTCGTGGATGTGCCTTCATGTTTGCAGGTTTTTGCATTAAAAGCATTGTTCAGCATGTTTTAACATATTTAATCAGTTTTTTCCTGGTATTGAAACATTTTTCCATACACAGGACCACTGAACAAAAAGTCTATATGATCTAATCCTCCAATCCTCGCTGTTGTTTTGATGATTTTCCTTCTTCCAAGGGGTCGAACTGGGAGGTCTCCCTATGTTAATGCACACCCATGTCGCCAACTGGGCCAACTCTGAGGTGGGTGCACTACTGCGTGGACTCCACTTCGCTGATGGGTGAGGTTTGGACGTGCCTTGGACGAAGAAACCGAGCACTCCGGCATCCGCCACAAAACCATGTATATTGGGATGGTTTCAAGCTATGTACGCTTCAAAGTGGCCACAAAACACCGTAAATACCATTAATACCAGTGTTTCCAGGGTTACGCCTGATTCCCTGCTACCTTTCGTTCACCCCCTCCTCTCTCAAGTTGAATCACCTGGAGAAGGAAGACCCACGAGAACTTCAAAACCAAGAAGAAAGTACGAGGACGTGTTGTTTTCTTTTTTCATGTGCGTAATGTGTGTTTGTTTTAAATTATCATTATGATTCACCTTATAATCCATGATCCAAAAATTTCTCCGAGCTGGAAATGATTGTACATATATGGCGTATATGTACCCTCGAGTCTTTTCTGGGCGGTATACGATACTCGACTTTTGATTCGTACCATAGGGTCCAGGAATGTTTTAGGGCTCCAACTACCTGCTGAAAAGGTGGTCGGGTGGGTGCCAGGGGAACTATCTTCTGAGGATACGGTTGAAGCCCTATAGGGTCTCTTCATACGTCATCAAGGCATTTGCTGGTCTTAACAGGGCATTGTTTGAGACTCTCTTTTGCACAGCTCATGATGAAACAGTAAACAACAGGTATCATCAACGCTCACGTGTTGTCAACACTTGTCAACACATGTTTATCCCTCCAAAAAACAAAGCACGCGCCGGCGTTCTGTTCTGTTGCTCTTCCAGGCCGTGTTTAGTCTCTTTTGGCTTGGCCGTCGCGTCCCGTGGGAGTTGCGTCAGAGCACGATCGCGTCCGGAGTTGAGCGTCCAGTGCTAAGGAAGTGGAGCTGGTTGGAGGTGCCTCCGTGTTCTGAGCTGTGCTTAGGAAGGAGGGATTGAGGGTTTGCTGGATCCAAAGCCAGGCACTCCATAAGAACATTTCCCACACCAACGGATTGGTCAATATATGCCAGTCCCAGAGAGGTCGTGTTTTGGGAAAGGACTCTCTCTAGGGGGGGGCGCAATTCAGAAGAAGTGTATCACCTGCAAATCTTTGCACAGGGAACCAGGGAATCGTTCCTTCACCTGGTTGTCTTTTTAATGAATGGTGCAAAATACACTCCCGAAAACTAACATGGAAAACCACCTGTTTGTAGTGGATTTCATGGTCTTCCGAACTCGGGGCCATTCTCCACGTAACCATGTGGTCGTTCCAGGGAGTGTATTGCAAAATAATTGTTTTTTTGGGGGAGGGTCATTGGATTCGCCCCCTTCGAAAAAGAAGACGTGGTGAGCCCCAAATCGCTGATCGCTTGGTTGGCTTTGAAGGTCTCGTGGCGGACAGGGAGGACAGGGAGGACAGGAGGTCTGGAGGACAGGGAACGACACAGGGACGACAAGGAGACACCAAGTTGATTCACTGATCAGGTTCCTCCGGGTTTGTGCTCTGTGCGACCTCGCCAGTCGCTCCATCCGGGTGGTTAGACCGGACGCAAGCTAACTGGTCACCCGGATTTCCACCCAATAGGTCAGGAGTTCCTGACCTCACTGGACGTGGTCAGTTCCCAAAACACCGGAGGTCTTTTCCCAGCTTTGGAACTGGGTCGGACGTGGTCGTCGGGGCAGAAATCGGTTTCTGCAGACTAAAAAATATCATGTCCCGGACATGACTTGTTTGGGATTGGCAGCCATTTATGTGCACCAGGACATCCCCCGTACCTGTCTGGAGTGCGATGTTTTAGTGGCTAAGGAAGTGTCCATGAACCAATTCTTGGACTCCAATCGACATCCGTTGAGGTGTCTAGGCATTGACCCCTTTTCAACCACCCCCCAACGCAGGTATTAAAAGATATACCCATTAAATAATCAATATTAAAATCCTAGGGGTCAACCCCTGGAAAAGTATATTTTTTTTTTTTTGTCTTGTGCCTGCGTCCAGAAAAATAATACGACGCCCAAAACTTGCTACAAAAAGAATTAACCCTTGGCACAAGGATTTTAAAAATCATGTTGGAATAACATACCAGCAAAATTGAGGACCACATGGTATCTTAGGCCGGGAATTTAGTAATGCATGTTTTCCCAGTCTGTGGTTGCTTGCACGGGGTCAAGGTCTGATTTTAATACTTGAGTAGGGCCGGTCTGTGCATTGCCAGCCTTCCATTCTTGTAATGTTTATTCTTGGATTGTGAGCAATCTGAAAGGAGAAACAGAGTGTTGGTGGATTTGTGGAGGGGAAGGTTTTCCGGAAGGAAAAACATACAAATGTTGGGGGGACATGTGTGGGGATTTGATGTATTTGATGTCCATACTAGGATTTAAATAAGCCCATGATTTCGGCATCAGATGTGATCATGTAGGGTAGGGGAAGGATGATATTAAAACTTCGGCTCGAGGATTTTAAAACGACAGAATCTCAGTCAAAAAAACTGAGCCTCGACCTTGGAACATTTAAAAAATTAAAATGACGTCAGCCCCGAAGGATTTAAATACAGTTTTTCAATTGAAATCCTTCGCCCAACGATTCAGGTATTATTCATCGGGTATAAAGATCGAAGCATTTGGGATTTGAGCGTTTGGGTATTAGACAGACTGAGAAGACCCCGGACCATGGTGTGGTCTGGTATAGCTTCAGGGTGAATACAAAACCTACCCAGTGCATCCCAGTTACCACTATATAAGGAACCAGGGATTCTAGGTCCATGGTTTTAGTCTTTGGAACCACTGGTTACGAGCTATAGCGGTAACTAGATGCCCTGGGGATGCTATCATTCAACAGCAAGCAGATGCAAGCAGATGGCTTCCCTCCCACGAACTCACATTGAAACCGCTAGGACAACCCCTGGTCATTACCTTGCAATGAAAGAAGTCTGACTTGTCCATGCAGAGGCTATATGAACGACATGGTTTTTGCTTTGCTTCGGTGTCTCTGCTCATGTCCAAGTCTTGTCAGACCAAAAGGGATCCCCAATTCGGACGCCGCTTGAGGTCCCAGTGCTGTCCACATGAGTGAAAACAGATTGAAAACAGCGGTCCGCGGTCCGCGCTTCCTATTTGGAGACCTATTTGGAGTTGACAGTCGACCCGGTCGCATGAGCATCGTACCTTGGAAAGATGGGTCACCCATGGTATACCTGCGCTTGTCTTCGGGTCATGTCCCATTTTCTAAGGTGCTTGAAGTTGGGTCTATAGTCTATACGTCTTAGTATAGGCTTGTCCCAGACCCATCCCCTCGAAAAGCAGGTCAAGCAGATAGGTCCAGAGCCCTGACCTCTGTAGCCACCGTGGAGGATTCGGCTGACGAGTGACACCGCGTGGTTTCCCGGGCACGTCGAAGACGTGGCCCTTTCTGGAGCTCCAAGTAGCTGGACCATGGCCATCGCAGGTCATGGGTTTCGTGCTGCTCGTGGTGGGGCAAATGATCTATGGCGAGATGTTGAAGGTGGGGACAGGGACAGACCGTCCGGGAAGGTTGGCGGGATCGGACGGGTTGGGATTACCATCTTGATAGCTTGCAGGAGGCGGGTTTTTGCGGTTTGCGGGATAGAACGTGACAGGGGAACCTTGCCCTATCTCAGTGAACTGGAATTCCACCCATTGGCTATGAAACCCTACCTCCACACATATTATGGCCCCGAATCAGCTTCGTAGAAAGGCTGTAGGTGAGACAACAGAAGTGTCATTTGAGGTGGCAGCTTTAGCCGGCTGGCGGGGGTCAAATCGATACTGTTGTCGAATGGAGGTCATCAGCTTTGCGCCACACAGAGAAATCACAACAAGCTATGAGATGACACCCGTCTATCCATTGACCCCTTTGATCGTACTTCTCGTCGGAGCTAGCGCAGGGTAACGCCCCGCTGTTGCAAGGGCTTTTGTCGTGCCTGAACGTAGAATTGTGTGTGGCGTATCGCACTCAGGCCTTTGGAGCTTAGTGTGGAGGAATTGTGCAGTTCTGTCAGTGGCCAGGTCGCAGGTGGGCGCTGATCTCACCTGGGATTATGCTGGTGCCCCACTAGTGTGGATGGGGACAGTCGGCTCTGCGGCCAAGGCTTATCAACCCATGGAGAATTCGATCCAGGAGGGGCGAGCAGTGAGCAGTGCTTTTCGAGACTACTGCCACTGAGATCATTGAACTGGCCCCGGCTTTGAGAGTGCTTTTTGCGAATCAGCCGGTTGTAGCGATCCAGTACTCATCAACTGCTGCAGGTGACATCCAAAATGTAGATGGGGTGAGCAACATTCCTGAGTTCCAGTACCAGGATTTGATGGCCCCCGCACTAGCTGGAGAAGAGTATGCGCCTTTGATCACGTTCTGGCGCTCTGAGGTTGAAATCCAGCTGGTTTCTCTCACCACCCGTGATTCCACCATGCCCCCTGGATCTCTTCCACTGGGTGAGGCAGCCCTAGGAGCTTCCGGAGCTCCAGTGACTGGTAGGCCTACAGGTCAGCCATTACCCACAAATTTGCTTGATCGTGGAGGCTATTTTGACCAGGACCATTTGAATCGAGCAATGATGCTCATAGCGCAGGCCATTCTTGACGCGGCAGGCTGTACCACAGGCCTTTTGGGTGCATTGGCAAGGGCTACGACACCACGCTGGCTTGGCTTGGAGGACAGTAATGTGGCATATCATGATCCGGAATTCTCAGGCTGCATTGACGGCAACTGGCCAGCAGGACGAGGTATTTGTGATAGGCACTGACCATCACTGACCTATGGCTGAGCAGGGATGTCACTTCTTTGGCCGCGAACATGTCGCTGTATGCCAAGATTTTGAGTGCGTCAGTGTTCCAGTCCCTCCGCATTGCCTGTATCCATCCCTCACGATGTGATGCACGGCTCGGCAAGTAGCCCAGTGGTTGACCGACCAAGTGGTAGCGCAGCACTCAACGGAGTCGGCACATGGGGTGGTGTTGGCAGGGATCCTCGACCAGTTGTGAGGAACTTTCTCTTCGCAGAACCAGGATTTGCGTCTGAATTCGCAGTTCTGGTACAGAATACGTGCCGCAGATTGTTCGGACTGGACCTGCCAAACCAGTTTTTGGCAACATTGTCATGCCGAGGTTCAGGAGTGCAGATCCAGTCTATTCACTTTATATTAAAGAATCGTCTTGACTACGAAGCAACACCTCGCCGACATCATCAAGCTCAACGGCAAGCAGCCGCTCGTAGTGCTCCTTCCACAACTTGATGACAGCGCAAAGGCATCCCTTGGCACCAGAGTTTGTGGTCCATTTGAAGTCATACTCTTTGACAAAGAAGTTCAGCAATCCTACAAGCGTGTTACGCATGCAGTCCCGGTCTTTGGCAAGTTTAAGTTCAAACTCACCGATCCCATGTGCGAATTCAAGACTTCCGAGGTTACTGAACTGGTCCTTGAGCTCGACTCTCGCATCGCTGCAAAGCCCGACTTCGAGCGTGCCATCAATTCCCCCATGTCCTTCTTCAAGGAGCATGTTACGAAGCTTGCCCGTGCAATTGTCGATCATTACCATTTTTGGCTTCCGCCATAACAGACACCCCTTTCAGTACGAAGCATGATGACCAACTTCAGGTCGTGATCAAAATGCCATCTTCGAGCCCTGCTGAGCTGCTCCAAGCCAGTGGCACAGATGCCATACTGGTGCTCATCCAAGAGACCTTTTTCATACCATGCCATCCACTTTCATGTTTGCCTATAGCTTTGTTGGGAGGGCAACGCTAATCATCCACAGTCCTGGGGCGTCAGCCTTCGGTCTGCACCTCTTCCCATTCTATCTGTTCCGGGCGGCGCCTCGGTTGTGCATCGCGATTTGCTCGGTGGTACGCGCGCTGCGTGCTCTTCGATGGAGGGATATAAGAAGCACGAAAGGAATGAAAGAACGAATCAAAAATATGGAATCGAATGGAATGGAATGAAATGGAATGGAATGGAATGGAATGAAAGAAATGAAATGAAATGAATGAATGAAATGAATGAATGAAATGAATGAATGAATGAAATGAATGAATGAATGACTGAATGAATGAAAGAAATGAAATGAAATGAATGAATGAAATGAAATGACATGACATGACATGAAATGAAAGAATGAATGAATGAATGAATGAAAATAGATAAAATGAAATGACATGAAAAGAAATGGAATGAAATGAAATGGAATGAAATGGAATGGAATGAATTGAAATGAATGAATGAATGAATGAATGAAATGAAATGAATGAAATGAAATGAAATGAATGAAGTGAATGAATGAATGAATGAATGAGTGAATGAGTGAGTGAATGAATGAGTGAATGAATGAATGAATGAATGGAATGAAATGAAAAGAAAAGAAATGGAATGAAATGAAAGGAAAGGAAAGGAAAGGAAACGAAACGAAACGAAATGAAAGGAATGAATTGAATGAAATGACATGAAATGAAATGAAATGAAATGAACGAATGAATGAATGAATGAAAAGAAATAAATGAAATGAAATGAAAATAAATGGAATGAAATGAAATGAAATGCGATGGAATGGAATGGAATGAATTGAAATAAATGAATGAAAGAATGAATGAATGATTGAGTGAGTGAATGAATGATTAAGTGAATGAATGAATGAATGAACTAACGAATGAATGAAGGAATGAGTGAAATTCAATGACATGAATGGAATGAATTAATGAAATGAATGAATGAAGGAAAGAATGGAATGAAATGAATGGAATGAATGAATGAATGAAGGAAAGAATGAAATGAATGAATGAATGAAATGAATGAATGAAATGAAGCAATGCAATGAATGAAATGAAATGAATTGAAAGAAAAAATGAATGAAATCATTGGTCATTAGCCGATTCAGAAACCAACCGATCAGGCAACTACGATTCAGAAACCAAAACAGCCGATTCAGAACCAAGTTAGACTGTTCAGAAACTAAGCCAAGATAATAACGTTCCATGTCCATGTGGATGCAAAGGGCTTTTACATTCAGTCAAGTAAGAAGTAGTGGTGGACGGCAAGAGGAGTGGGGGTTGGGGGGGGGGGGGGGGGAACCATGGCCAAGATAATAACGTTCCATGTGGATGCAAAGGGATTTTACATTCATTTATATATGAGTTAACTTGTATCAACAGCATCTGGCTGAACAGAGTGGAGGGTAGGAGCAGTGTGGGGTGGCGGGGGTGTGGGGTGTGGGGGGGGTTCATGGCCAAGATAATGACGTTCCATGTGGATGCAAAGGACTTTTACATTCATTCAAGTAAGAATTGGTGGCGGACGGCAGGAGGAGTGTCGGGTGGGGGGGTGGGGGGGAATCATGGCCAAGACAATAACGTTTCTCCTGTTGCTTCGCGGAGAGATTTTGCATCGGTGGCACTACCACCACCTACTACTACTACCACTACTACTACCACTACTACTACTACTACTTCTACTACTACTACTACTATTACTACTACTACTATACTACTATACTACTACTACTACTACTACTACTACTACTACTACTACTACTACTA
>CAXAMN010023584.1:1391443-1401648 GCA_963970005.1 Durusdinium trenchii
TACTACTACTACTACTACTACTACTACTACTACTACTACTACTACTACCCGGGTCATCAGTTTCTTCTTTTGGAACTGTTTTTGGTTTTGGTTTCCTGGTTTTGGTTACCGAGTCAGCAGTTTTGGTTACCGAATCAGGAGGTTTTGGTCACCGAATCAGCGGTTTTGGTTACCGAATCAGCGGTTTTGGTTACCGAATCAGACGTTTTGGTTACCGAATCAGCGCTTTTGGTTACCGAATCATAGTTACCGAATCAGCCCGTTTGGTTACGGAATCAGACGTCGACCGAAATGATTGAATGAAATGAAACGAAATGAATGAAATGAAATGAAAAGACAGATTGATTGAATGAATAGATAAAAGAATGACATGAAATGAACCGAATTAATGAATGAAAAAAATGAACGAACGAATGAATGAACTGAATTGAATTGAATTGAACTGAACTGAAATGAACGAAATGAATGAAATGAAATGAAATGAAATCAAATAATGAATGAAATAAATTGAAGGGAATGAAAAGGACTGGAATGAAATGAAATAAATGAATGAATGAATGAAATGAAATGAAATGAAATGAAACAAAATGAAATGAAATGAACTTAAATGAAATGAAAAGACATGCAATGGAATGTGAAATGCAATGCAATGACATGAAGTGACTGAAATGAATGAAATGACATGAAAGGAACTGAAATGAGACTAAGTGAAATAAAATGAAATGAAATGAAACGAATGAATGAAGTGAAGTGAATGAAGTGAATGAAATGAAATGAAATGAATGAAATGAAATGAAATGAAATGACATAAAATGAAATGAAATGAAATGAATGAAATGCAATGCAACGCAATGGAATGGAATGGGTTGGAATGGAATCAAATGAAATGAATGAAATGAAATGAAATGGCATGGCATGGCATGGCATGAAACGAAATGAAATGAAATGACATGAATGACTGAATGAATGAATGGGTGAATGAGTGAAATGAAATGAAATGAAATGAAATGAAAGAATGAATGAATGAAAGAATGAATGAATGAATGAGTGGCTCCTTTGATAGACGACAATCTCCCCCAATACGAACGTAGATTTGAAAATAATTCACCTGTTCAAAGTTTCATACCTGCACTTAAGGAAATCACCTCAGAAGTGACAGGGCTTGGTATGCCCTCCCCTTAGTGCAGTCGGCAGCGCTACCGACTACAGTAGGCCTCCATGCAGGTGAAAATATTTCAGGGATGCTTAAATCAATGCAAAAACCATGCCCCATTGATTGAGAGCCATGGGCTTACTGAGGTCGGTAGCGCTACCGGCCTCCCTAAGGACTGCACTGATTTCCTTAAGTGCAGCCGCATTTTGACAATAAATACTTCCTACTTACCAATCAGGGTGGCCAGCAAGAAAAAAAATGTCATCCCCCAGGGAGTCCAAACAGGGGTCAGAGACTTGATTTTCCAAATGTTCTAGAGAATCATATCCTTGCTTGGATGTGTAGACAGAGATTCAATGGCAGCACTGCTGCTGTAATTTTGTACGGATGGTACTAAAGAGCACATGATTGTTCCATGCCCTACAGAATCCAACGGGTCCTAAGGACAGAAAGCTGTGACTTCACGGGGTGCCCTATGTTTGGGGGGTTCAAGCCAGACATCCCAGCCTTCTCCCCAACTCATAGGGAGATTAGACAAATGTTGAAAATCAGGGAAGTGAATTTTGACTATATTGTGTATAATAAAGTATGTTTATCTATCTCTCTATCTATCTAACTATATTCATCCATCCTGTCTTGACAGAAGGGATGACATCGAGCACTTCTTGGGGGTTGGGGTGTCGGTGCGTCGCGCGTTGTGGCGTCCTTCGCGTGTTTTCCTTTCTTGATAAAAAGAACTGTGCCTTTTCAAAGCCATAGGATAGCGATGGATGAGCTGAACGATACAATCAAACCTTGTCTAACACTTTTTTGATGAAAGAACTGTGCCTTTTCAATCCCATAGGATTATATATTAACCTAACTCTTCTATCAATAGCAAGGGATGAACTGAACGATACAATCAAACCTTGTCTAACACAACTCCGTGTCATTGAATACTGGTGGGAACCCAGAGGAACATGGAAAGCGTAAGGTTATGTTATAACTAGAACCCATAAAACTTTACAACCTGTAACCACAGTATAATTACAACCCATAAGCCCCAACCCAGAAATAGGACACAACACCCTAAGCAGGAGAGTGAAAGTCTTGGACAACAAAAACGTACAATCCCCAGAGGAAGAAACATCAAAGGCAGGGAGCACACATTGAGCTCCAAAACAAAATCCTAAAAGGCAACACTAAACAGAAAAGGTCCTAGGAACCCTCTTTTACCATTTTTCCCCTCCCCCACCCACCTCACCCCAACAAGAGATCTAGACTCTAGACTTAATCAGAAAGTGAGCATTTGTGTTCACTAACCTGACCTAAATCATGTCATGTACACATCACATCAACTCAATTTGTGTGTGCACAGGTGAGTTACCTTTTTAAAGAACATGCTGCGTGTACAGGTGAGCTAATGTTGTGTGCGCAAGTGAGGCGCCGTCCTGACCAGGAGTCATATCTATTTTGATCTGCCAAAACTATTCCCTAGGGCTCCAAATACCTTCTCAGAAGGTGATTGGAGACTTTGGAGATCTAGGGATTAATATGCAGCAAGTTTGCTTTTGGGAGGTTTCCAGGCAACGTGTCAAAGCGCTACTTGGGTCCCCTTGCCCCCCCCAGCCTTGCTCCTGTTCTTCACACCGCAGCGCTTCTCTGCCGCGGCGCAGATTCCGGGCCTTTACTATCCGCCCCACGAAGAGGTGGCGGGACCTCGGTGGGTCGGGGTGTCGGTGAGGGGTGGATGGTGGATGTGACCTTCCCGGGACTGGGCTCCGTTTTCATACCGAACCTCAGTAGTTAGGTGAACAGGGACACACTGTGACATGTCCAGTCATACCTTCGAAGTCTGAAGTCATCAGAAGTCCCATGGCGTTTGAAGATTGGACCCCTCCATGCCAGTTCCGTTGAAAGAAGGGTCTGGACTTTGCGTCTGGGCAGCAAGGACCAATCTCTACAGGTCAATATGGGTGAACATTTTAATAGGGAGAGCGCCAACCAAGGCGTTTTGCAAATAATTTGGTCTCTTTTCCAGCGGGTCTTTCCAAGGTCTCCCTATTCTAACACACAGCCATATCTGCGGGCATGGCTACCTGAATCCCGCTCGAAGAGGACTCTCTAGACTCGCTCACACAGATGCGACCTGCAACCTGAGTGAGCAGTAAGTCGACTTTGTTTGTACCCTATCCCAGACACTCCATAGGACTGCCATATATGCCTACATTGGGGTGGTTTGGGGGGTCAATGTAGGCATATATGGCAGTCCCATGGAGTGTCTGGGTATAGAACAAGACAAAGCAGGAGACATGACCCGAACCAAAAGGAGGTACGATGCTGTCCTGGTACGATGCTTGGGTCCGAGGTCCAGGTACGACGGCCCCAAGGGCCGTCGGACGGAAGCCCATGTGACTTGGGGGGTTACTGAGAACTTGGATGAATTTGGTTCCCAAATGGTGACTTTCTGGATGCATCATGTTGCATCAATCAGTGCAGCAACCTGATTGCATAGATATCTACGTAGTATCTATATGCATGCATATCGAAGACGTGTTTTTTTTTCCGTACTGCAGGCACGACCTGTTGGGGCCATATTGGCGTTTCAAAGGGGCTTCATAGTGACAACCAACCTATGTGACGCCCGTGCCGCGTGACCCTGCAGTTGGTCGACTAGAAAAATGGGACATGTATAGGTACTCGTGGACCATGTGCCCATGTTCTGAGGTTGGTCCATTCACCTTCACCACCTTTTTGCTTCCTATTCTCCACTCCATATGGCCACGGTTTTGTCAATGATTCGCGCACGGCCCGCGGTCAGCGACGGATCGGCGCTTCGCGCGGGCTTCCGGAGGTGGAAGAGGTCATGGCATCACCGGGATCCCTGAAGAACCTCTCCTCTCCGTGCCTTGGATCAACCCTGCCCAGTCGGGATCCAGTCGTACCGAACCTCAGGTACGGTGATGTGTTCAACAGTGTTATGTAGGTGCCAGGAGTGTCCAGTCATACCTTCTGAGAAGGTATGACAGGATCCCTAGGGCTGGAGGCATGGGTGGCCAACCCGTGGTTTTCCCAGACACGACCTGCGACCCATGGGGCTGGCATAGGTAACTACATCCAGGGACTTTCAGAAGCTAATTGGGTGGCATCTATGCCACATATGGAGTGTCTGGGATATTTGAGCATAGACCTGCCCTAGGGATCCAAGTGAGGTTATGTGAGAAGGTACTTGGATCCCTAGGGCTGGATCTTGGCCAAGTGTTGGCCTCTTTTTATCAAACAAGTCTAACACACAGACCTTTCGCACAGTCGGAAGCTCAATAGGTCAATAGAATCATCAGTTGAGAGACCCGTCAAGCCTTGAGAGTGTTGTCCCTTTTTCGGGTTCAGTTCTGATTTACTAATAACTTGTTGATTCCAGGCCGTGCGTGTTTCGATGGTCCCATGGAGCTGGGCCAGCTCGTCGGACTTCTTTGCCCCGTTCGAACGAGCTGGCCACCAGAGCGGCCACTGTGGATGGATTCGCGGCCAACCATTGATTTAACGGTCAGAATCCCAAAGCGCCATATAGTTTTATCTAAGGATTTTTACACGACATCACCAGCTCAACCATTTTTGAATGGTCAAAACCCAGATGCAAGCAGTGAAACCAACGTTTTGGAGACCTGTTCCACCCAATTTGGATGAGCGCATGTTCCGCGCCTCTGAGAGAGTCAGCGATGATGCATGTTGTTTCTCCACTAGAAAGAGGGAAGCACAAAATAGGTAAACGAATCAAGTGACAAGACCTCCCCCAAAGCAAATGGGATAAAAGGACCCTTTCATGGTACTTGGATGTACACTTGGATGTGTCTACTTGGAGGCTCCAGGTATGCCATGTTGTGTTTTTGTTGGTTCTTTCTTTTAAACGTTAACGGTATAACTGTATAAACGTACTGTTATTATATAACGTAGTGTTACAGGGACGCCATATACGGAACGCGAAGCAAAGCTGTTTTCCAGGGTGCCTCGGACCTTCAGCCCTCGCGGAGCGGAGCAGTAGCGAGGCCGGGTGGAGGCGGAGCGCGCGGAGCGCGGACCGATGTCTCCAATTGATAGACCCAAGTTGGAAGCACCTATAAACAGTATAGATGGTGGGTTCAGATTGTCTCTTTAAGAGGTGATTTTGAGGTGATTTGAGGTGATTTTGAGGTGATTTGTCTATTTAAGAGGTGATTTTGAAGAACTCTTCATTTGAACTCTTCCATTTGGGGTTTGTGGAACATCAGACAAGTCAGTCGATGAGAGTGGGGCATCGGCGACGCCCGACGTGAGCCGTGCAACTGCCGTCCAACGTTTGTTTTGCACGGGTAACAGGAGCTCTACTTGCTTTGCCAGGACGAAATGCCACAATGTTTTAAAGATCTATAAAGGGATGAAGTCGGCATGCCTTAGAGTTGATCTAGGAAAGTTTGTTCCTGACACGTCTTACCATTTTCATCCCATGGACATCGCCACATTGAGAATGGTCTTCCCTGGTGTCACTGATGCTTCCCCATGGCGGCCATCTTCTCTTTGCCGCGTTGCCGGCCCAGGCTCAGTCCTTCAGGGTGAGAGGCAGGCGATGAACATACGCAGCAAAAAGGCCGCCAATGCATGCCCCGTCGACCTGACTGGTGTGACTTGCAGGTAATGAGGGTGGCTGAAACTCTAATGGAATCTCATGCTATTGGGGCCGAAACTTCCCTCATTCCCTACTTACTCTCAAGACACAACACACGAGGCGTGATGGGACTGGCGCATACTTACTGATCAATTGACCGTGACCCCTGTTCAACCACCCCAGATGAAGGTATCTGCCAGTCCCAGACAGGTCGTGTTTGCAGTACCGTGGTGTGCCCCAACGGTGTTGTAGTCTAATGATCTCTTTTTCGGATGGTCTTGGAGGAATGTTCTTTCACTGGGGCTGAAGAATGCCAGGACATCCGAGCAACGGAGGTCCTAGACCCTTCAGGGATCAAGTAAAACCATCCTATCAGCGGGGACTGCACCCCCCCCAAAGGCTCATTGGACCCTCAGTTCGCGGTCCGTTTTGATCCTCACAACTATAGGGTGAACCTTCACCAACATGTATACAGTTGCTAAACGGGGTCCGAGTTCGGGTCGCGCCTGGGCCTTGACTATCAACGGTCACTGCCTGAAAACTGGTCAGCCTAAGGTGCGGATCCCAATGCCCCGGCGGATAGCGGCGCCTTTGGCGTCGGCTTCACCCAGGCGTCGGATGGGCACCGGTCATCCCTTACCCTGAAATGGTCTGTTTACACAAGATCGAGAACTATATTTGAAGACTATAATGGCTTTGGATGGTACAAACAGTTCATGCACAACTGCTTGTACCCGGACCATCCAAAAGATGTCTAGATTGAAATGAAATAGCCTCTTATTTGAGGTGAGGACCGGGTTGTCCAGAAAGCACCAGACGAACGGAAGGTGCTGAGGTAATCCAATGCCAGGAAGGTGCTGGACACTTCGGTGGTGCACGTCTATCACTAGACTTCGTTGGGGGTTTGGAAGTTCTTCGTTTTGACCCGGGATCGATCCCGGTGTCCAGCTTGGAGCTGGGGTTGTGAACCAATCCACCTTCCAGTGATGTGCTCCCAACGAATCTGGGACCGAAACCAATGTGAATGGTTCCCTACAAGTCAATGACCTCATTTTCCTGAAGTTGGTCATACAAAAACACTAGTCAAGGAGGTAAAGGACCAGGTTTTACTGGGTCTTTGGACTTGTAGGGGTTTGCTTCGGCTCCAGACTCCCCCCTGCATTTCGGGAGAATGAAGGGTCCGACCCCGTACGCTTCGCCACCAGGTCGGCGCCTTTCCGTTGCATCTGGCGGCGAAGCGTGGGCGCTTGGAAGTCATGGAGGCGCCCAACGGTCCGCAGGGGTGAAGCAAGTTGGACTCAGTGGGAGGCATCACACCATAGCGTGCCATGACCCCACCGGGATCCGTGTTCGTACCGAAGCTCAGTAGTTAGGTGAGCAGGGAGACACTGAGACATGAGACGGTGCCAGGAGGCTCCGGTCGTACCTGGCCCACCATTGATTGAGCTCTCAATCCTGAACAACCATTTGGTCAAAAATGGTCTTGGAAGGCTTCGTGTGGCATTCACCAGGTGAATTCCACATGCCAGTGCGGCTCCGATTATAGAAAATAAGAATATCATCAGTATCGGAGGGAGAGGAGACTGTGATTGATGGAGCCACCACGGACCACACCTCCGATCCCAGACCAGACACTGAACAGGACTGGTATTTATTTGTGCCTACATTGCTGTGGTAGAGAAGGGATCATTGGAGGCATATATGTTAATTATTCCATGGTCCATGCATGCATACATTACATTTATTTATATCCAGAATTATCCGTAGTCTTCCAACCACCATGCATTTAATATAGTTCTTTTGCCAGACACCCATTTTTTTTTTAGTATGGAAGCTCAACTGATAGGCTCCCTAGCCTTCAAGGTCGACTTCTAAAAGAATGGTCAATGGACCTGGAATCCTTCGTAAAGCAAAGGTTGTTTGGGATTCAGACCCATTATAGGTTGTTGAAATCCCAGGCA
This sequence comes from Durusdinium trenchii, assembly GCA_963970005.1. Classification (NCBI taxonomy): domain Eukaryota; class Dinophyceae; order Suessiales; family Symbiodiniaceae; genus Durusdinium; species Durusdinium trenchii. Next base: position 1,399,179 of record CAXAMN010023584.1, read on the forward strand.
ATATTCTACTCCTACTGTAGGGATCCAGCTGTACCTTCTCAGTTTCGGTACGACTGGACCCTACAAAGCTACATCACATGCGCCAGTCCCATCGCGGTCGGTAAGTGTCTGAGGGTAAGTGTCGGAATGAGGACTGTGTCGGACGGTACGACAAGATCCGAGGGATCCAGTCGTACCTTCTGATACCTTCTCAGGTTCGGTACGACAAGACCCGACGGACAAGGGCACCGTCTCATGTCTCAGTGTTGAACACCTCACTGTACCTGAGAAGGGACTTGGATCCCTAGGGTACTATGATTACACATGTGATTTGGGAAATGGTCCGCCGTTTTGATCCTAAAGTTGCTTTGGTTTGACCATTCAGGTTGGACGTGGGGGGGTAGTCTTCACGCCCTTTGGTCTGACCATTCTCCACTCCAATTCCAGTGCTTGACTCTAAAACTCTTTGCAGCTTCTAAGCTTGCAGAAGGGGGCGGAAACTCAACGGATCGGGCGTCCCTAGACATCGAGTTAGACGACGGCGAGTTAGACGACGGCGAGTTAGACGGTTAGACTCGCCGCCCCAGCCGTGATGGCAGTCGATACAGTTCCAGTCGTGACTCGCCCTGTCTAGACAATGCTACAGTTTTTGTCTCAGGGGTTGCATATTAAGTTATAGTTGCCCATCAGCTGTGGTTAGAGTTGCACTGCAGCTCACCAACCCAACACTACTAGTTTCCTCTTAATGAGTCTTAAACAATCATGTGATCGTTATCGTGTATTGGATTTCTGCCGAAACAGTAAGCTATATTATAGCATGTAATTACATCGGGTGAATCTCACGAAAGATCACAGAGACCATGTGTTTCGTTGACGAAAGTAGGGATACCTTTCGAGGAAGTACTTGGAGCGCTGGGGTGAGCAGCGGCATGCGACTGCGGCGGCTGGTCTCTCCACCGAAAGCCACCGACGCGTACGCTGCCCGTAGGTCCTGCTCCGCTCTGGTGCTGCGACCGAGGGGCATGGGCGTTTGGGAAAGGCGAAACGGGCATCCAAGTACTACAGAAAAGGAGTATACTTATAATCCCTAGGGCTCCAACCACCTCCTGAGAAGATGGTTGGGGTGGGTGCCAGGGGGGTCTAACCACCGAACCTGAGGATATGGGCCAGGAGCCCTAGGGAATAGACCTGTTTTTATATTATCCCATTTTCTAGGGTACGTTCTTAGGGCGATGTTGCAAGTACCACCCAAGTTGGGATACATTGGAATGAGATGAGTGTCTGCCATTCTTTCATTTAGTATCATAGACCCGCTGACTAATATACATTGACCCCCTTTAAAAAAAGAAAACAATTATAGGTTTGCATGCCATACTACTCCATACAGGTCCATACATGGAGTTTGGGATATGGATACCGTGGCCGGCAAAACAGGACACCTCGACGCGGATCGAAGGCTGAAGAGATCACAGTCCATGAGTGTTGTTGCGATTTCCACGTATTATCATGTATTATCCAGTTTGGTATATTTTGGGGTGATTGAAATGGGTCAATGTAAACGCGTGTGTGTGTGTGACAAACATGGAGTGTCTGGGATTTGTGACGATCCACACGACATCCTTGGTGCTTTGGCTTGAAAACTTGAAAACAAAATCGAGCACCGGCACACAGAACGGCTTTGATCCAGGCGGGTTCCGCACATGGGTTCGGCACATTCTCTGACTGAATTATTGTTGGCTTGGGTGCGACGCCTGCGTGAAAAGCTCGAAGTTCAAGCCAATTTGCACCCCAAAATGAGTTTGGACATGCTTGGACAGACATCGCTCTGTTTGATATGCCCTTGCCCCCTCCTGCGCAGTTTTGGCACACCATGCTTGAAGCTTCTTGCGATTGTGAGAGTAGAGAGCACACAAGATCACAACACCGACTTGCTGACTCTATCCCGCACCTTCAAGCCTTTCCACATCTTGCATGGTTACGAAAGCCAGCCTTCGTAGAAGGCGCTAGCGGAGTTGTGTCTGGCGAACGAAGTGAGTAGTTAGGGGGTCTGGGGGGGTGGCCCGAGAAAGGTATACGTCAACTCGGCACATGCTGGGGGAGGAGGGTGCTTCGAGGAAAGGTTTTTTTGAGGTTGTGTTGGAGGTGATTTTTGAGGGGTGGTGATGCAAGAAATGCCAAATGCATCATTTGCATCATCTGAATGGAAAGGTGTAGTTGGCACCTTGCAAGGTATAGAGACCTAGGGTAGCTATAGTGCAGCTACCAGGTATAGTACTTCAAGTTGCCTTTCCGTCAACCGCTTGAGAACCTCTACACACGCACAGCAATCCACAGCTTTGAAGTCTCATTCGTGCTTTGAACTTGTATAGGTGTGTAAGAGGTATAGCAACATAGTATTTATACGGACCCAGGGTAGCTACAAGTAGCTACAGTTCTGTTCCCGGGTATGGCGCGCATGAGGCTTCAAAGCTGTGGTTTTCAAGCTAAATTC
>CAXAMN010023584.1:1401658-1461232 GCA_963970005.1 Durusdinium trenchii
CTAAATTCAAGGTGGCCTGAGACCACGGTTTGCTGCCCTAAAACACTCTGTTCAGGCTATCTTGAAAATAAAGGTGTAGTTGGCACCTTGCTAGGTATAGAGACCCAGGGTAGCTATAGTGCAGCTACCAGGTATAGTACTTCAAGTTCCCTTTCCGTCAACCGCTCGATAGCCTCTACACACGCACAGCAATCCACAGCTTTGAAGTCTCATTCGTGCTTTGAACTTGTGTAGGTGTGTAAGAGGTATAGCAAATAGTATTTATACGGACCCAGGCTAGCTTCAGAAGAGCACTCCGATACTTCACTTATAGCACTCCTTGAAGAGCATGAGTCGCTTGCGCATAGCCACCAGAAACAAAGGATCTTAGTCTTACTGGAAGTGGAATGAAACACCGGGACCTTCAGAATGACCTCTTTGGAGTCTCCAAGTGACCTCATTCGGGACTAAGTGACTAAGTGACCTCATTCTGGGATCTCGGACGGTCACTTTGAAGGTCCTGGTAGACACCAAATGATGTCAATGTGGATAGATTTGGCTACGGCCTAAAACATCGGATTCCATCCAAACCCCCCCCCTGTGCAGAGGAAAAATCCGGGCAAAATGACACCGAACCCCTCAATTGCCAGGAAGCGCAGGTTTTTGTTTTGACATGGTTACCTCTGTGTGGGCAGAACAAGACATGAAGCAGATTTGACACGCGGCCGCAAGCAGCTGCGCGAGCTCATTTGCTTGCTTCGACGCGCAGTTGTCGAGAAAGGGAAGCGCTGGCTTTCGTTTTGCAGCTTCTCAGGTTGTAAGAGAACCAGGAAATCATGAGCAGATCACACCACATCCGAAGAAAACCATCCAATCTCCATCTCGGTCGACCAACCCGGTCGACCGAGATGGGAACCGCCCCCTCCTTTCGCGCTCGCTCGCCTTCCTTCGGACGAGCCGCGGGGAGGTGCTTCCTTGGACGTCGCCGACCAGAACGGCCGCACCGCGCGACCCGATGGCATCCGCGCCAACGAGCCGACGGTTGGACACCCGCGGCGCAGTGACCGGTGACGCCAGGAGGTGGTTGGAACCCCAAAAGAAACCACGGACACCACGAAGCCTGCGAGAAAACGAGGAGCTTTGGAGAAAAAAGAGCTCAAACAACTGGTTTGTTGGAGTTTGTAGGCTGGTTTTGCTGCTCTGTGTCTTTTGCTTGTTGGAAGATGTTCAGTTTTCCCCAAACACTTCCATGAAACCCTATGGATTCATAGGCCAAACACAACACCTGACACACCTCTTAGTGGGTTTTTTTCACGGCTGGGCGAGTGCGAGAAAGGCCGTGATGGGTCGAAGCGAGGCTCATGGTGGCTGCAGCGAGCGGCCAGTGCCACGGCCACCAGTGGTTCGGGCTGCCGTTCGGGCAGAAGGAAGGCGGAACCTGGATGGGGAAGACGATGATCTACGTTGGATCTTGATTAGTCCCTAGGGCTCCAACCATATCCTCAGGTTCGGTGGTTAGACCCCCCTGGCACCCACTCCAACCATCTTCTCAGGAGGTGGTTGGAGCCCTAGGGAGTAAAGGGGGGTCCCACTAATCACTAATCAGCGTCCAGTCCATGATCTATGTTCATGTCCAGGGTTTTTGCACTGGCCTATAGATTAAAATAGATTAAACAGATGTTCAGAGTTGGTTCGAACGTCCTCTTTTCCATGTCCAGTGTCCAGTTTTGGGGGATTTCGGATATTTGGTCGTCAGACAGGAGCTGGGCTCGGGTCCCATCTCCTCAGGCAGGAACAGACCCCAAGCATCTTCGTTTCGGAGCCCGGCACGGACCAGATATCCCAGACAATCCTTGGAGTCATACTGTGCTGAACACACTAGTTACATTGACTCCTTTTGCCACCACTCCTTACTACTAGGCTGCATTGGACAATTGGAACGTTCTTCTTAGAATGCTGAACGCCTGGTTCTGGATGGTTTTCATGGTTGGGCTCCTGGCAATTAGTGTGTATCCAACCAACATGGTTTGGTTGAAAAGCTGCATTTCCTGGGTCTTCAACGACCTTTTGATAAGATGTTAGGGGATGGGTGCCAGGAGTGTCTAAATACCTTTCCTTGAGCTGAGGTTGTCATTGGAGCCCTTTGAGGTTTGAAGAACGTCCTTCCGTGAGGGGGGGCAGTAGTCCACGTCCATGTTTAGAGGGGTGTGAGATCTCATTCAGGACCTTGCCCTATTGCCATACCCCCCCCAAAGAATGCACCTGAAGACTCTGAAGACCAATTCTCCGCGTCGTTCCGCCGCTGAAGACTTCCACGGTAACGGCGAGCAGCCGATGGTGTGAGGGTGCTGCAGCCACTATCGGGCGTGCTTTCTCGAGCATGTCGCAAACAGATTTGTTCAGATGGAGCGGGCATTTATGGGCATTTAGAAGTGGCTACCAGCCACCGGACCACCATCAATTCAGATCTTCTCAATATTCGACAGTTCGTTTTCCCACCGCCATCGCCACGGCGATGTAGCCACCAGTTTCATTCAGTGGCAGTCTAAGGTTGCGCGTATTATCACATATATAAGTTTGATAATAGAACTCCATTCGGATTGAAACACATTTTCATACAGATTTTTCTGTTTGAGAGTCTACAGTACTACACCATGCATACTAGTCCAACTCTCCAACCGAACATGTGTAACTTTCGGGCTCCCCGAAAAGGAACATGTTGATTTGCGTGCCCTCAACTCTGTTTTCGATGCCCATAGGTACGGATCTTGTATTTTTATTAAACCATTTTAAAGCCACAGCAGTTCCGGCTGCGTGCTTCATATCCAGGCTTCTAGGGACCACTAAACACTCCACCCCGACCATGTGACTCCTTGGTACGGAGGTGCGACATCGGTGGATCCACTGGCCACGTGATCAGGTCGGCGGCGTCGGGGTGGCTCTTAGCGAAGAAGGCGGTCAGGACCCCCAGCGGGTGGTGGATGCGGAGCAACCCGGAGAGGAACAAGAAGCTACTACTTGTAGGGGTTCCTGTCCTCACTAGGAGCAAGGACGCTACCAGGAGCAAGTTGTTGGCACTCCAAGCCACCTTATAGGCTCCCTGAAATAGCTGTCAGTTGAGGCCCATGGGCCGAACATGCAGAGAATAGACTACCAGGGAGGTCAATCTACCAGGGAGGTCCAGGTGTTGACTCACCAAATTGTAATGGCCACATTCACATTGACCGTCACCATGATTTCGCGATCGGACGCGACGAGTGAGGGGCGAACCTGGCCTATCGCTACGAACGTAGCAAAGACGCTCATGAAAATGGAGACGTCGTTGGAAGATACAGGTACCTTCGGTACCTTCCATGATTTCAGGAGTATTGGGCCGAACAATCATGCATGTTGTTTTTCTCCACTGGTAAGGTGTTGGAAGATGTTCACCTATTCTCGTTTTCAGCTAACTTCAGCCAAAAACGGCGTGCATTTGGATGATTTCAGTGGTGAAGATAGTTCATACTGTACACTCTGGGGGACACATCACATGGAAGTGGATGGCGTCACCATTGTATAGAGGAAACATCAGAGCGTCATCCACGGTCTTTCTTCCGTCGAGTGTAACCATGGGACCGAAGGACTTGCCGTGGGAGGTGTTCAGATGTTGTACAGATCAACTGGCCCGTCACGAGAAGTGAAGACGGCCTGGTAACATGGAATCTGACGGCCTTGGAGCACCAAGACCCCCCGAAGACGTCCTACGCCGTCTTCGTCCGACGCGGAAGTCACGGAAGTCCAGGCGTATAGTTTGCGCCTTCCATGCGCATGTTTTGCGGGTGAAGTTGATGAAATGATTGCGAATTGAAAGTCCATGGCGCCGTGGATGTTCGCTACAAGAATGCACCTGTCCCTGGTTCCGTATACCCTGGAAATCCATTCGTACCGAACCTCAGCTTTGGTATCCTCCTGGACCATCCAAGACCACCTATATAGCAGTGTGTCCAGTCGTGCCGTAGCTTCTGAGGTTCGGTACCACTGGATCTCTAGGACTTCAGCATGTTGTTGCAATTTCCTGTCCCGGATGCTGCAAGGCAGCTCCCCAATGTTCAATCATCGAATCAAGGTATGGAGCTGAAAGGAACCCTCAGCACGAGCATTGACCAAGGGTAACACGTGGTCAGGTCCATGTAATGGAGGCAGTTCTGTGCGGTTAGAAGGGGCTTCACCCATGGAAGTCAACCGCACTGTTGGGCTGATGATGCACTGCATGTATACCAGGACCCTCACTGCCAGGTCACCACCTGCGGCATTTTAAGTTTGCAAAAGTTGCCATGGAGGAGACCTGGCAGTGAAGGTGCTGGTATAGGTTGTCCACTATGTGTTGGTAACCTGGTGAGAAGGATCCTCTATGATCCCCTATTCAAGGAAAAAGTCAGATAGGCTTTTGAATAGGGAATCTTGCTTTCAGGCTCTTGAACACCATGGCCAGGCCCAACTTGGAAAGCAACGTGGAACAAACCATCGGTTCATGATGGGGACCTCCGATAAATCGCTTCTCCCCACCTGGAACTTCTTCTCACCCTGTATCAGTATCTTAAAATCCCTGGGAGGCTAAGACTATATGACTATAATGAAATAGTCTCATATATGTTTAAACGTTTCACTAGCTAATCTCAGTCCAGGAACCTTCTGGTGGGGCGAACGATCATTTCTCACTGGACCTTTAGGGTATCTATCAGAACAGGTTAGGTGCAATTCCATCCTGCCCAGTCACTTTTTGGGGGATTCAAGAACAGGCATGAAAAAGGTTAAGCTGTATATTATACCTAGAACCTGAATGACCTCTATTTTGGACCACCAACCACCCAAAATATGGTCTTTTTGTATCAGAACAGAGGTCATGTCTGAGTTCCAGGTATAATTCTGACGGAGTCAGCCGCTTTTTGGGTCGTTCTCCGCTTCTCCGCTTACCATCGTCCTCCACCGCCCCGAATCCTCGCCGCGGCTCGGTCGCCCAAGGCGGTGGATTGTCAGACCCACTACGGCTACACGGCGCACACCGGCGAGTTTCGACCGGCGAACGGGCCCAGAAAAAAAACATCTTAGAAAAAGATCCATGGGATTTGGAGTTGTTGTGGCCTCCACATCGACCGTCGACCCAAACAAACACGTTCCCCCAACTGAAGGGGGCAAAAGAGTTCAGTCCCGAGTCCCAGGGAAACCAGCCGTTTCAGGGCTGCCCCTTGTCCATTGCGAAGCGAAAAAAAAGGGCTGCCAACCAAGAAGCGGGGTCAGGGTCGAGCGAAACCAGAAGTGGGAGAAGCTGGTCACGGTGCTGAACTATTGAACCTCCGGAAAAACCCTCTGGAGGATTCTTTTAAGCCCTAGGGATCCGTTTTCGTACCGATTTCCTGGACGTGACTTGTTGACAGTCAGCCTCCAGGAGCTTGCAGACTGTCAGTTTCAGAGTGAGATTTCAGCCACCTTGCTCGAGGTGAGTGCCCTGAATGACCTACGTTGTGAGGCCACGAGGTGGCATACAGGGGCCACCAATTTGGAGAAATTCATTTACCTCATGAAGCGGCTGATGACTGAGCTGTCAGGTATTGAGTCCAGTGGAGGGCAAATGCCAGCGATATCTTTCCTTCGGCGCCTTTGGAGGAAGGATTGATTTCCCTTTCTGGCAAGAGTTTGGCGGATCTCCGCCAGGAATTGCCAGATTGTGAAGCCCGCCTTTTCCATATGAGGGGCGGTGCAAGCACACTCGCATGGAGCTATTTCGAAAAACTCGTGTGCCTGCAGAATATGTCCCAGGACAGATCTGACACGGGGACTGGCAGCGTCAGTGACCCTATGCCAGTGCCATCTGGAGAGATCACCGTTGAGGCCTTATTGGATACCTTGGCTTGGGCGGTCAATCGATTTGGCCAACTAGCAACGGTCATATCCAAAGTGCGAGAGGCCGCAACCTCCATGGCAGCATCCAGTGGCCTGCTCAATCCGAACCTTGATGCACAACATACGAGCTTGGTGCGCATGGCTGATGGGCTCCTCGCCCTATCGGCCACAACACGGCTACGGGGTGCTGTTGGGCTCCAAACACTGCTTGGTGTTTGTTCAAAAGAAGGCACATCTTAGCAGTACAGGTGAGTCTGGTCTATAGTCTTTGTTTTAGCTTTCTGGACAGGTGCTCAATGGAAAAGCTGCAGCATGCACCAGAACAACATCTTTTTTTGAAGCCTCCAAGCTTGAAATTGGATTCCTTGGAGCAACAATGCTCCAACTTAGACGATGGCCATGGTCTGACGGTCTGACTAGGTAACCCAGTCCAGGAACTTTCTTCACTTCAGTGGGACAAAACGTAGTTGAAGTAGACTTTATTGGACTTCTATTGCTTGGTCTTACTTCAGTGGTGTGCACTTGCTCACTGAATGCGGCTGATGGATGGATTGAGACAAATGACGATTCCACGCATAGCTGCTAAGCACCACCGCCCCCAGTGCTAGTTTGGGGGGGCATGTGCTTTGAACCGCACTTCCCTGGGAACCTAGGAGCCCCTAGTAGCTTCTAGCGTCCTTGCTCCTAGTAGCGATGCCAGGAGCCCCCAGTAGCTTCTTGTTACTATCTCTAAAACCTCCAGTTGGACCAGTTGGATGATATTTCGCCCACCAACTGAAGTACAGGACATGCCTGGTTCCGGGTCACCGTTCGACCTAGTCAGACCATTATCCTCAAGAGTCGGCTGGTATAGTGTCCAGGGCATGCAGACTGACTGTACTACTTAAAGGGTGTGATGACATAGATACAGCCAGCACAAACAACAGCTCCGCAATCTGAACCACAACTGGGTTCTTGTTAAAGGATCTTTTTTAATCCTGCTCAGAACAACTTGGAAGATTCAGGAAGTTTCAATCAGAACCTGCTCAGGTCAGTAGCAAGGAAGTCCTAAAGTAAACTACTGATCTGAGCAAGATTATGAAACCTAACCATGAAACTTCCAGAAGGTTCAAAATGGAACTCAAGGAAGTTTCCGCAAATTTCAATCAAACAGATGGTTAAAGCGCCGTAAGTTTCTGGAAGTTTCAAAGCTCAGTGCTCTGGTGGATTTTAATTGGCGCGTATACATGCTGTTGTCAGCCCTGTTGTGAAATGCCTTGTTGAACATTGGATGTTGGTCATGTCACGCACACGCAAAGCGACGCACACACACACACAAGAAATGGAGAGAGAAAGAGATGACCTTTGCTAATTAAAAACAAGTTTCATTATTTTTTGTAGATATCATCTGGCAGATGCGCATGAGTAAATGTGTTGTGAGAACCTGATGTTTAGGTGTGTATATTCAAAGCACGTTTCACTTCAGCTTGCGCTTGGAGCAATGAACAGTTCTGCAACCTTTTCAACTTGCCATTTGTGGTGTCGTATAGCACGAAAGACAAAACATGGGCTTGCTGCAGAAAATTGGCATAGACTGCAACGGCTGTGTCATACCTGGAAGTCAGACGGATCCAAGGCTTCATCACTTCACACTCGCCTTCACTTCCTTCACACTCAGCAGTTCACTTCAGCAAAGAACGCACCATCGCATCATTGGTCATCGGTGTTTCAGAAGAGTCAGTCCAGGCGGCGCAACGAGTGCCGCTTCGGGCTTCGATCTTTCAAGTTTTGCTTGGCCCCTCCCAAAGATGTTAAAGCCAGGTGGTGATTTTCAATACATCAAAAACATCTTTGGGAGGGGCCAAGCAAAACATTTTTTTTCAATACATCTTTCAATACAGCCTGCAAATCAAAAAACAAGATTCCTTGCCGCTTGACTCAGGACCGGGCTCGGAGACAACACACATAAGCATTCTATTTAGCCAGTCGACCGGGTTTTAAAGGCCGAGACTGGGTGAGTCCAACGATTCCCAAAGAAACAAAACAATGAGGTACACTCCTTTCGGCGCTATTTTGCACCTTTCGGCGCTCAGCTACCCTTTCCTCCCCAAGCTGAAGTGAAACGTGATTTGAATATACACACCTAAAGATCAGGTTCTCACAACACATTTACTCATGCGCATCTGCCAGAAGATATCTACAAAAAATCATGCAAATGAAACTTGTTTTTAATTAGCAAAGGTCATCTCTTTCTCTCTCCATTTCTTGTGTGTGTGTGCGTCGCTTTGCGTGTGCGTGACATGACCAACATCCAATGTTCAACAAGGCATTTCACAACAGGGCTGACAACAGCATTTAAACTGACGGCTTTAAACAAATACACCAGAGCGCTGAGCTTTGAAACTTCCAGAAACTTACGGCGTTTTAACCTTCTGTTTGATTGAAATTTACGGAAACTTCCTTGAGTTCCATTTTGAACCTTCTGGAAGTTTCATGGTTAGGTTTCATAATCTTGATCAGATCAGTAGTTTACTTTAAGACTTCCTTGCTACTGATCTGAGCAGCGTTAGTTTTCGGTTGAAACTGCCTGATCCATTTCTGTTTGAAATTTCCTGAAACTTCCAAGTTGTTGTCACCCATTTCAGTTTGAAACTTTCCGAAGCTTCCAAGTTGCTGTCATCCATTTCTGTTTGAAACTCCCTGAAACTTCCAAGTTGCTGTGATCCATTTCTGTTTGAAACTTCCTGAAACTTCCAAGTTGTTTAGAGTGGGATCAGAAAAACAAACATTTAACAAGAACCCAGACAAGTCAACCTCAACACAGTTTCTTTTCCATTGGGCAAAGCGTCCGGACCAACGGTGACCTGCGGTCAGGCCCTACACTACGCTGCTTTGGTGCCACGACCCGAGGTTGGTCGAACGAAGGGATCCCCGTCGGTCGATGGGAAGGGGTCCTCGGATCCATGCACCTTGCGATCGTTGATCCGTTTTTGCGATCGTTGAAGCAACGTTTTTGGGATTCGAGTTTGGGGTAAGGAAGAACACAGTGTTTGGGTGGCTGTTTTATGGGGATGATCATGTCATCATGTCCCTGTGGAGTTTGTTTCTTGTTCATGGTCCTTGGGAGTGCAGTGGACCACTTATATAAAAGAATTTGCCTGAACAGGCGAGCGGAGTCCAGGAAATTCCCGGCCCTTCTATACTCAGTCGAACTGGACTTCTAGAAGGACCTTCCTTTCGCCCAGCCGGGTGCTTTTTGGGACACTTCTGGTTCCTCACCTCGGACACGGGGCTATATATACCAACACCTCTTTGGTATAGGGAGGTAAGCAGAGCCTCATCAGGACGGTGTATATACCCTAAGCTTCATGCGTCGCTACTTGTAGTGTGGGTCCAGGTGTACCCTGTCAGCTTCCGGTCGCCCCAGTGCTTTGATGGGTGTTTCTGAACAGTCATTGTTTGACTAAGGATTTTAGATTGCAAAATAGAACCAGATCAACCTTTCTTTTACGTGTTTTGCAAGGCCAGGGTACAAACCTTTTGCCAAGGCATGGCTTGTAAGAATGTTGATTTTCTCAAAGGTGTGTTTGTAGGAACAGGTTGATTTTCCAACCAGAATAAGTCAAATTTTAAGCCAGTGTTGTATCCGAACAGGATGTGCGGACCAACGCATGAAAGGAATCGTCTTACAACAAATTCATTTTAGTTTTATGCATAACAGGACCATCCAAGAGCTGTCTATAAATAGCCTCTTACTGGTTAAGGGATGTCCAAAAACAACCGGGCATGTAGAAGCCACATGTTTCACCTCCTGCTGACTATGCTGGGTGGGGTGCGGCCCAGCTGTTTCCACGCAGACAGGTCGTCCGCATTCTGCTGGACGCGAAAGTGTGGAAGCTCAGCGTTCTGCCGCAGTTAACGTTGGAACCACACATCTCCATTGGAGCTCCTTAAGCGACTTGGGAGAAGTACATTGTTCATACAAGGCTCCGAAGGGTGTGTGTGTGTGTGTGTGCGTGTGTATGTGAGTGAGCAGTCAGAAAGTGGTGTGTGCGTTGTTACTCTCCTGGTTCTTCAGGACCCGTGACCGAACGAACAATCCCCTGGGAACTCGTTCGGTCACGAACCGGCTTGGGAATGGTGACTGGGACCCCAGAGTTTGCTCACGAACTGAAGAAGTTGGTATAAGGTATACTGTATAGAATACTTGCTTTCATCACCACGATGGCTGAAGTGGCTGAAATATCCACGTGTTACTCTCAAAGCAACCGTCCAGTTGAAGTCGCGAGGATGAGAGCTTAGAATAACGATGACTTTCTCTCTACTTAGATGTGGTTTGAAGTTGATGAATTTTCGCTGGGTTGCCCTATCGCCTTCCGAGAAGATCATACAAAGTTCGGTTTACCTGATATGATCCTGAACAAAACACTTGATTGCTCAATGAAACCAATCAAATCCATGGAGGGCGACCAGAATCCTATAGGCTTCTCTCCACTTGGTCTCTTGATGTTCATCAACGAAGCTCCTTTCGATCGCAGTGATGAACACTCTGGGAGTTGTGTGTGTTTGTTCTTCGTCCGTGCGGCACCTGAGTTCTTTGGATGGAAGAACCGCCACCGCCAATTCAGACGTCGACGTGAACGCGACAACAGCCAGGTCGTTCCCTAGAACGTCGTTCCCGGTGTCCGAACGAACGGATGAGGGTTGGGGTAGCCCGGACGCGAACGGAGCGGTTTCCGCCTTCCGGTACCCTTTTCTCACCTCCGCGGTTTCCGGGACGGAGCAACACCGCTCTGGAGCTGCTGATGAGACACTTCAGTGTTTCCGTTCAGTTTTGGGGTCATGAGACAGAGTCTCAAGAGATCCTTGGTTTTTCCAGGTTGAAGAAACGAGAACGACACTCGAACCTTTCGCCAATTGGCCTCCGGGTACCGATCTCCAACCGGCCGTAACGCCTCTGCCCGGGCTCCGAGGCCCGCACAGGCTCTATCGATCGAGAAGGTCGCACTGCCCCTCAGTCGCAGCCACTGGTTGCTGCTTCCAGATCGAATATATCAGATACCTGGAGTCTCAGTTCGTACCTTGGGAAATGGGTACAAGCACCTGTCCTTTTAGGGTCATGTCCCATTTTCTAGGGTACTCTGGAGGGTCCAGGTATATACACCCCATACCAGCACCTTCACTGCCAGGTCTCCGAAATGGAGGATTTTGTAGACGACCCAAAGTCACAGGTGGTGACCTGTTGGAAGGTCCTGGTAGAAGTCCAGTTCGACTATTCATACTATTCTTTTGACCGACTGAAGTGTTCAGGAAAGTCCTGGACTCGGGTCACAGTCCGACCATACTTTTTATAGTTTTTTGACTCTCAGGGTATACTTATGAGTTCAACCTTTACTTGGGATGATTGACACTGACAGACTAATATTGTTCAAGTGAGTTGAAACCACCAACCAGGATACAAATACGCTGGTTTCACGGTGGCAAAAACAGCCAGAAACGCCTGGCTGTGGGTCATGTCATGGTGCTGTTTTCGCTCGTTTTCACGCTGGTAGGTTCTTCCATGTGTGGTAATCTCCTATCCCTACAAGTCAGCTTGACCTCATGAAATACTGGAGATGGTCATGCAAAACCCATACTTCAGGAGGTATGGCAGACCAGGTTTGGATCTGGGTCAGACTGGACTTGTAGGGTATTCTGTTCATTCCGGTGGTCAACCAGGGTCCCCCCCGTTTTTTTTGTTCCATTGACATTTGTTTTTTCCTCCTTCGATCCATGCTCACTGGAATGTCAGCATGGCCCATGACGTAGGTGGCCCAACGAATGAATCTTCAAGAACCTAGGGTTGCACAAATCATGCGACACTGTATAACCTGTTCTGGGAATTCCCTGGAAGTCCAAGACCATGTCCAAAATTGTTGGTCTGGTAAAGTGTAAAATCCTTCGTAAAGCCGGTTCTTCGGGATTCAGGCTATCAAATGCATGGTGGTCCAGGACTTTCTATGGCAATTGAATGGACCAATTCCACTGAAACAAGTGTTAGGGATGTCTTACGAAGTCATGGTGGACATTTCCGTCAAAGCTTGATCAATTCGGAACATGAAATGGCACCCGACGGACAGCTCGGTCGGCGGTGAACGGGTGTGGATGGATTGGTCAGACCTGCCGACCGAGCTTCCCGGTTTTCAAGCAAGAAACAGCGCTGGTTCTTCCAATATGGCCTTGCTTGAAAGATCTTGAAAGCCTTTACTAGGAAATGGCTGGGACTCGAGAAACATCAAGTTTCTGGTTGGGTTTCCCAGGCGAAGAAAGGGGGATGCTTCAGGTCATGGCCATTCTGCAGTCCTTTTACACGCAGGAGTAATGGCACCCCGGCCTGGCGGTGTGCCAGGTCTCCGAAATGGAGGGAGTTTTCAAAGGACCCTGAGGCATCAGGTCAAACCAGACAGGTGACCTGGCAGGTTGGTACTGGGTGCCTGGGTGCCTGGTACTTGAAGTGATAAGAGCTGCTATCATCGATGGAAGTTCCAATCTTCGTCTTCCTGATCGGAAGTTCGGACCTGTTTGGAAGGACGCTAGATCTGGCGTTTGATGGAAAAGGATGGGAAGAACTTAGTTAGAGAGCCGATCCCAGACACTCCATCGGACTATGGCACTATACTCTATCTATGGTCATATATACATATATATTGACACCTCAAACCACCCCTGGCCGGAGCTCGGGAGTCAGTCAATATAAGCCAATTCCCAAACGGTGCTGCGGTCGTGCTGACAGTGTTCTTCAGCTCCCAAACGGTCGTACCCGGTTCAGTCCCTTCGTTTTGCTTCGGGACTGAGACATGAGACGGTGCCAAGTGACGACGACGGGTCGGTCCTCATACCGAAGCTTGAGGGGCCGCACCCCGTCCGCCTCGTCGGACGAAGCTAAGCTTCGAGGCGTTGCATGCGGCCTTGTCCACCTTACCATCCGGTGGTCGTCTCTTGGAATGCATCCGGGTGTTTGCTGGGGAGGGAAGCAATATGGATCAAACATGATCAAACAGCTGGTGATTTCAGTCCAAACCCATGAAATCCATAGGTGGATCGAATCCTTTGGGCCCTATCCCAGTTTCTTAGGGCAGTTACTTGAAGTCGTTTCCAGGTGATCACAGTGCAGGGTTTGTGAACATTGTAATCACAATTGGGCCCTTCCAGCAAGCTCCTTTGAGCTCAAGTTCTCTTTTGCTCATCCTTAGATTGAAGACACATGTGGATTGAACATGCATCATATTATAGGTTTTTTGTTTGCTCCCTTTGGCAACAAAATTCTCAGCCAATTGCGCATGTTCTTGAAGCTGAAGCCTGCCAAGCGCAAGTACAGCAAGAAGATGACTTGAGCAAAGTCAGCAGCAATATGGCGGCCAGACGCCGCCGCATCTGTTATGAACCCGATGGTCTGTGTTGCACCTTTGCTTGCTGCTGTTGCCTCTCCTGTAACAGAAGTTGCAGCGTCACTCCAAAAGCATGCCTTTGACGAATGAAAGCCACTCCCAGCACCACCCTGTGGATGGTGCTTTAGACACCCCGAATCACTTCAAGACGAGGACTGAAGTTCCAGGTATACGGTACTGGGCATCGACCAAGGTTTAGCATCATCCAGGTGCTACTGTTTCAGCTGCCAGATCTCATCAACTTCTTAGCCAGTAAAGGCCGACCATACTAGTTCATTGTTTTATGTATGAATGTGTCAGGCTTTACAGGCTTCGATTAGCTTTTACAAGCTCAATTTGATACTAGTTTGATACTAGTCTAGACTGGTATACGCTTTTGATACCTAGTGGGTTTTTCGCTACAACCAGCTTTCCTAGGTGAAGCTTGGCTTTTGCAGGCCAGACCCCACTTGCGTGACTTAAAAGTACACATCAAAAGCAGCTGGCCCTTGGATCTCAGGATGAGACCAAGCAGTGTGACAATTTTTATTTGTGCCTGACAGCCTGTGATTGGAGCGAATTGGAAAGGGTCAGTACGTGGCAGGGACAGGTACCTTACATGCAAGGATGAAAACACGGGTGATCAAGGGAATGAAAGAAAGCACAAAGAGGTGGCTACAGCCTTGTTGCTTTACCATGAGCCAAAAAAATTGCAACCAGATGCCTACAGGTGACAGCATTTATGTGCTTTCCCAGCAAATGATGCATGGCAAGCTCACCTGAGCCAACACCTGTGGGTGTGCCAGCTTTGGTAGTGTATCCAGCCCACCCCAGTGCTTTGTCCAAAGAACACCTGCAATCTAGCTATGGGAAGCAAGACAGAGTGATCAAAACGCATCATTGGCTCCTGCATTTTCCTGCCCACTTGGAAGAGCATGGGAAGACAGCTTCTTGCTTTACAGCAGAGAGCAAGCATAAAGATGTGCCCAGGCACGCTGTGAGCATGTACGACACCAAAAAAGTTGAAAGATGGGTCTTTGATGAAGAGTTTCATTCTTTGGGTGATCCAGCTAATTTGTGCACAGATCCTGGCCTTTTGAAAGCATCACCTTTGCCAAAGAAAATGTTGCACATTGGACGGCAAATTTGGCCCTTTGCACAAGATGCGTTTAGGGGCCACACTTTGATGTTGCAGCATGGTGGCACTGTAAGCAAGGGTGATGTTGTACTGCTGCACGGTCCTCCCAATTGGAAATGTGGGAAGGTGATGCTCATTTGGCACATCCTGGGCAATGTGTGTCTGTGGTGACACTTACCTCCCTTGTGGAAATTGGTCATGGCACAAAGTTTGCAGTGAGGAAGGGCGCAGATGATTTGGCAGTGCTGCAGCAGTTCTACAGCCCCTGTTTGGACTCCTGTTGGCAGTCACCAGCTTCAACCGCTATTCGAGGTTTGTCGGGCCGCCGCTTGCTGAAACCCATAGTCAGCATGTACTTCGACGACTTTCATGTCACAGGTTTGAATACCAATGTGCCAATGGGGTTTCCTCTCAATGGTCCTCCAACTGGGCGGATGCCATGTATTCCAACTCCAACGAGCCACTTTCCCCATTGGCTTCTTCAGCTTCCCTAGTATCTGATCATTCGAGTAGCGGAATTTCTGCAAGTGCATTGTGGCTGTCTTAGGATTCTACCTGGGGTGTCCAGGTGGATGACCCAGAGTGTAGCGTGACTGCATCTCTGAGATCGAAGTCGCTGACAAGCGGTCCAGTCAAATCTTGTGGGATGCTACTTGAGATGAGCCAGGGAAGAGAGGAAAAACAGACAAAAATATGAGAGAAGCATCGTCGGGGTCGCCACACGCAGCATGTAATACCGTTGAGAGGAAATCTTCCCTGGCAGTGCATGGTCCTCCAAGTGTGACGATCATCTTGTTGGACAAGACTTTTGACGAGGTTCCACGACCTCCTTGCGCAGAGGTGCCAGGAGATGGCAGGCCACGAACCGCAAATGTGAAGGTTGGACCTATCATCTCGATGCACGCGACGGCTCCCTAGTCATGATGGCGCGCCCTGAAAATGGTGCTGGACTCCTATTACAGGGTTCGCCCCTGCCCTGTAATTCAGTTCTTCCGCGTGCAGTGTGCCATGCGATGAGACCGTTTCCACAAGCATGAAATGAAAGAGTACGTAAATCAATGTGGATCCAAGACCATGTGGAGATGCGCGGGTTCCATTGGAGATGGATGGTGAAGTGATGAAGCACGGAGATGGTCAAACCATGCCAAACCCTTTTCATGAGCTACCAAAGGAAGCCTGGAAGTGATGAACAAAATAGTAAAAGAGTTATTTTGTAGAAGATGCCAATGTAGGCATGTATTCCAGTCCGAGTGTCTGGTTACTGCGTAACTTTGCATCTACAACTTACGTGTTCCATGCGGCACTTGGATTTCGGTGCAATTTCAACAAATCTCGTGGCAACCGAGCACCACCGAGGAAGCCCGACGGTGGTCACCAGCTGTGATCCCGCAGGCGTGGTCACGGGTGGCTTACGACGATTGGCGTGATGCGATATGGGCGATGTGTCCAGAATTGTCCAGGGAAAGGGGTTGAAAACATTCTACCAGTTCGCCTTCCATTCGTTCTTTTTTAATCTAATAATTGAGCTGGATTCGGAAATGTAAAGCCCTTAGTAAAGCAAAGGTTTACGGTTTGTTGGGTAAACAACGATTCAATCAATGGTGGCTCGAATCCTAGCGAATAGGTTTCCTGACCCACCATTCATTGAATGAGTTGCATTCGGAAGAACCATTGTTGAATGATTTATTGAATTGTTTTACAAAGGATTTTATGCTGTATATTTGTTGTTTCGTTGAAACCATTGGTTTTGTAAGGCTGTGACACCACAAACACCCGGTCATTTATTGAAAATTGTCGAATGGAAGGATACGGGTGAGCTACCAAGCAGCGTGCAAGTTTCGTTGATCGTCGTCAAGTCGGACCAAGTCTAGAGAGAACTGTGTTGTTTGTTTGTCAATGTGTGCTGAGTCCACCTATATTATTGGAAAATATGTGAGACTGATCTACCTGACCTTTGATGCTGACTTGTTTGACCTTTTGACTTCGAAAGAACACCCAGATAATTCTTGGTTTTTGCAGCAACTCCTTTTAAGCCAAAAGAACATATCGCGATCGTCAGAATCTCTGAGTAAACCACCTCTGGACAATTTCCCATCACAGGGCCCCTCTCCTTCACTCTCCTGGTAGGTTAATTAGTCCTTTTGGTGTAGAGGTGTTAAAGAGATTTTCTATTAACCTGTCAAGGTTATATAAACCCTTAGCTAAGGACATATGTAGCAGCCGGTGTAAGCAGCTGAGATGTTGATTGCAGGTCTTCCAAAAAGGGTAGCCAGAGAGTTCTGTGTCGTGCTACTGTGTTTTTAATGTGATATTTTTTGGGATGCATGCGCCGAGTAAGATCCGAGTGTGAGCATTTCTTATGGGGCATGAAACATTGGTGAAGCAAAAAGCACCATCTCGAACCCGAAAATGCGCAGTTCTTTACTGAAAGTATTGCCAAATATCGTCTTTGGACTTCTATAGTGCCTCTATACAACATATAGAGAAAAACATTTCTCCTCATAACGCCCGGGGTGAACTTAGATCATGAAACACGGTGTTTCTTCGGTCTCTACTCAAACTGAAGGAAGACATCCCATCTTCCCTTGGCATGTTTGTGTGGAGCTTTGTTTGGAGTCCAGTTTTGAATTGAGTCGCCTTTTCTTCTTTGTTCGCGCCGTTCGACTCCATCCCCACGTCGAGGTATTGGCGATGAGTATTGCTACGACCACGACATCTCTCACGGATATCGGAGGCTCGAACAGGAGGCAGGGCTAAACCCGAGCGTCCGGACCGTGTCTTCTCCAAATCCAGCTGCTTCCGAGGTTCGGTTTAGCAGGAAACCAAGCGCCATGAGGTTTAGCATGGAGTGCGTGGATGGTTTGCCTGGGTGATTCTATACATATAAAGAGCACAAAGTCTCCAACCATCATACCTTTATATGCATCGTGTTTGCCGTTTTGGTTGGTCTTGTGAAAAGGCAAACATTTTGCCCAGCTGCCAGATCCAGGTAACAGCAAAGTTCAGATCAAACTATATGACAGTTGTTTGAATGCCCTCATAGGGTTCAGTGTGGAAGATGTTTCAATTCCACTTTCCAGTATGTACACTCCCACCTCCTTGAATCGAAGTGTATCCCTGAAATGGAACAAAAAGCACATTGGTCGCGACCTCTCTTGGTGATCCTTCTTCCCAGACGTCGATCCGGTCGGTACGTCAGTCCGGTGTCTACGTTGATCGCGTCGCGGGCCGATCACCTGCTGGTCACGGGGAATTGGTGTGGAAGAAACGGAGGGTGAGGACCCGGAGGGTTGAGAAACAACGATTCGTTTGCTCTGAAATCATGGCGCAAGATGGATTTAGGTGAATCATCTTGAATCCCAGGCTTAAGATGTACTAACCCTAGGGCTCCAAGTACCTCCTCAGAAGATGTTTGGCCGTTTCCTGGAACCATCCATAACTGGTCCACCGGGAGTTTATACCAAGATCTACCAGGACCTTCCGTTTGAGGTGAGGACCGGGGGTGGACCGTGTCCGCACCGTGGTGTGTCGGACCGTGGTCCGACTCGTGATCAGGAGATGCAGTTGAGGGTGGTGAAGATGGCTGTGAGTGCACTACTCAGTGTGGCGCTCAGGGGTTGCGCACCGCAGTCGAAGGACGGACCGGTCCGGACTCTCTGTGACCTTCGGATGCGAAGGGGAGGATCGGACCCGAAGCGGATCGGGCCCGACCTATGACGCGACCTGAGAACACCGAAGCGCCTATAATTGAAGGCTCCATTTCACCCTGTAGTTGTGAGGGTCATTTCAATCTCTGAGCCGAACTGGGTGGTTTTGAGGTTGGGTCGAGTTGTGAAGGAAGCGTCTGGGCAGTATTTGGACCGTCTGGTGAACCTATAGGCGGCGCCACCAGCCACGGCTCGCGTGGCTGGAACTGGTTGGGATGTCTGGAACACTGGCGCCACATGTCTCAGTGTCGAACACATCACCAGTGTCTATGTGGGTGTATCCGTGGTCATTCTGTCACTGGGATAAGTGTATAGGTGTATCAGTGATGAACACATCACCAGTGTCTATAGGGATAAGTTCATCAGGTCATTCTGTCGATGTCACGTGCCCAACCCTCTTGAGACCTCCATCTACTTCCAGTCTCATCCGATGGAAGGGGCTCTGGACCGGACGATATGACCTCATCAGGTCTCTCTCTCCACTCTTCCACTTCATCCTGACGGCGTCTAGACAGTCTCGACACGACCCCTCCAGTCACTCCCAAAGCTGGCAATTCGGAGGACTGGGATATGGGATGATATGCATGGGTGTGTATTAGTTATAGGAAGACCTCCCAGTTCGATGCCATTTCAGGCCATCCTATCTAATATGCTAAAGAATCTTTTGGAGTCACACAGCCTTATACTTGAGTCTGTGGATGTTTCTCGAGTTATTCCACCGGCGTTTATATACACACTACGGGCGTTTCTACCCGAACTTGCTTTTTTAACCCCATGTTTATTTTGGTTGCGGATGTTTGTGTGGTTCACAGACCTAAATAAAGGTTGCACTACCGACCGCCACCGAGCTCGGTTGCAGGTATACCTGGACCCAACATCCAGGACCCTCCAGTATACCGTTTACGGGCCCTCCAGTTCACAGGGTTCCCGGCACCACCTTTCCCATTGGAGAAGGGCCCGGGATTCTGTAGAAAATCGGTTCCCGTGAAAAGCAGGGGCCTGGGGCCCTCAACTCCCAGTTTTGCGGGACCAGTCTCAGCCTGAACTGAGACCCCACGTTCTGAACATGATGTTGCGCTGGTCGTTGGAAATCCAATGTGCATGGCAGATGAGACGTTGCGTGAGACTGACCCCCAATTGAATCCAGTTGAATCCCATTGACCAAAAGCTGGTCAACCAGAACTAAACTATAGCTGACTAGCTGGTGGTTATACGCACAACTCTTCCCAAGAAGGTGTTGCTTAAGGTGATTCGTGTATTTTCCCGGTTCCTGGGTCAATCCCCACACCTGGGGAACATGTCCTAGACACGACTACTGGGGCTGGAATATTTACTATAGACTATAGGGGTGAATCTAGGTTGGTTTTCTGCCAGTCCCATGACAGTCGTGTTTGGGTGGAGACCATCAAAATACCTCCCCGGCCTGGACCGCTTGGAGCCACCCCGCCTACGCTGTTCAACTAGACCGGACGGACCCAGGTGTTCGAGCTGACGTGGAGCTCCGCGACGGTGCGGAACCCGGAGACGCTGACGTCCGGGGCGGAACCCGGAGGAAGCCGCTTGGAATTCGTTGTGTGAAACAGGTGAAGTGGTCACTAGTATACCTATGTTTTATCACATGTTTAATGTCAACACCGGATTAATCAACGCCCCCCCCTCCCCACCCCTGGAAGGTCAACAAGGTCAACAAGGTCTGAGATTGGAGGTATTGGAGGACCACATCCCCCTAATGAAGGTGATGATCTGCTGATGAGATGAGGACCTGGACCTGATGATGGATGATGGTTGATGGGATTTTGTGTCATGAGAGATTGAACCATGAGAACCATGTGTATTGGCACAAGTCTGATAAGAGATCAGATAGAGTTGATCAGAGAGCCATGCCAATTGCATCATTGCATATCAGAGCATGGAGGATCAGGAATGGGAGGTGGAGGCTATTTGTGGTGAGGGTGGATCCATGGACTGGATGGTCTGATGATTGGTGGCTTGTAGAGGATTGGTATGGCCTTATGGCATATGATTCCCAATGGGAGAGGGATCAGAAAATTGGAGATGAGTACAATAGTATGGGCATTCGAGTATGGAGTCGCAGATGGTGAGATGATGAGGCATTGGCTTGATAAAACTGGTGCCATTGTTGATGGATTGGGGAATTGGGTGGGTGAAGCAGCTAGCATGGTGATTGTGGGATGTATTCATCCACTAGTGGGCAATGAGTGGTGGAGCTGGGTCCATGGAATGGATGGTGGACATGAGTTTGGGAACCTGCTGGGTGCACCATGGGTGGTACTCATTGTGCGTAGTATTGATGGAGCATATTTGGGCTCAAGCTATTGGTTTAGTGAGGTATTGAGCCATGGTGCACTCAGCAGAAGAGATGACCAATGAGCTTTTGAGCTTGGGTGGTATCATGAGAAACCATGTGCTGGGCAATGTCTGGGTGATCATTGAGGGCATGCGGGGGTTGGCAAAACATGACTTTATGATAAAAGATTGATGGGATGAAGAGGAGATTATTTATGAGTTTTGGTGCATAATGGTGATCACCCTGCAGCATCAGTTCATTGGTGTATGTATGGTTGGATCATTCCATGGTGATCAGCCATGGGCAAAGGATATGCCACTGGGAAGTGACAGGATTCATGAGGGATGGTTGAAGAATAGGTTGGTGCGTGTGAAGGATGGGGTTATCATACCTCCCAACTGGACAAGGATTCAAGGGGCCAAGGAATTGGCTGATTTGGTTGAATGGATGTGACAGGGTGTACAAAGATGCAAACATCCCAGGATTAGCTGATGAGGAGCTGCCAGAATGGGAGGATGCCAGCCAATTTCAATTGCCATTGGCATATAGGTTCTATGAGCGATGAGGCAAAAAGGAAAAGGGAGAAGCAAAATGAGAGGAAGAAGAATAGGAAAATTGTGAGGGATGCTGCCAAGGCATTGGGTGATGAGCGGGAGAGGAGCAGGCATGAGGTGATGAGTGCAATGGTGCCATCAGCTACCAGGAAGGAAGCAGGGCAGGATAAGAAGAAGAAGAAGAAGAGTTGGATGAAGAAGGCCAAGAAGCATATGCAGAAGAACATGAAGAACAAGGCATTGGAGAATGTGGCCAAGGAAAAGCTATCAAAGAAGAAGGCACTGGAGGATGGGGGTCATGAGAAGGATGATGCGAAATCCAAGCAGGAGAAGCTTCTTCCATTGGAGGATAAGAAGGATGAGAAAGGCAGCCAATCTCCCATTGCCACCACCAGTATGGGCACCCCAGATTCCCAGATCGAGGGGGGGGGGAAGATCAGGCTCATCAGTGAAATGGCTGGAAGTACTTTGTATGGGAGGCAGGGTGAGGCATTGTGCCAAGAGGAGACTGAGGTCCAATTGCTTTTGGAGGAAGGTTGGAGGAGTAAGGCATAAGGGTGATAGGAAGGCATGGGTCAAGAAGGCATACCTCACCGTGGTAGGGGGGATGAGAAGATTTGGAGATGGCCCCAATTGAGTATCGCCACGGGATGAAGTTGGAGATGCCCTATGAGGCTGGATTCTCTATGGACCTTGAGCTCATTGACATGAATGGGCGCGTGGAGGTGGTATCAGAGAAGAGCATCACGGAGCATGGGGTTCATTGGTTTTGGGATGGGCACTCATCAACTGGGTAGCCAATGAGAGAGTGAGTTGGGCCCTACAAGGGGTGAATGAGGTGGTGGTGCAAGAGAAGGGATCCAAAAAATGCGGTGTATTTGTTGCTGATGCTATGGCGTATGGCCCAGCAGGGATTGGATGGCCATGGATTGCTGCCCCGAATTGGGTCAGCAAGATGAGGAAGCTGGGTGAGCAATTGGAAAATGAGAGGGGGAAGAGGATCAAGGCTATGAGAGAGCAGGATGAGAAGGTTCAGAAGCATGGTGAGAAGATGAAGCAGGAGAGGGAGAAGATGGCAGCATTGGCTGAGAAGATGATGGCAGCCAATAAGAAGATGACCAAGATACAGGAGGATGCTTGGAAATTGGTGAATGAGGGGGGTGCTTTGAGGGTGGATGAGCTTCCATCAGCCTATTTGAAAGCCAAAGCCAAGATTTAGCTGGGTGGGTTGGGGTATGCAGCAAGTGCAGGTATTCCAGTGGGTGCATGGACTGCAATGTATGGAAATACACAGCCTATTGGATGAGGAAGGAGGGAAGAGGCTGGGCAGGAAGATCCCATATGAGTATACATTGGCTGCACAGATTGCTGCTGGGAAGGATGAGAAGAGCAAGCAGAATGATCAGAATGATTGATGGATGACAGGATCAGCATGGGAAAAGGGTGGATCAGGATGCTATCTGCCATCTCTCAAAGAGATGGCATGAGACAACGGTGGATCAGAAGATCAGTTTCACCATGGACCAGAAGATACTGAATACCAAAAAAGAACATTAATAATTACTAAATGTTAAACACTTGATATTTTTTCTGGTGGAGCTGGGATTGATTCATAGGGGGAGGTTCCTGGTAGAGAAAGAATATCAGGGTGATGCCAAGGTGGAAATCCATGTTTTAAATTAGCTTAGTATTGGGGGAGTCGAGCTGGGATTGGTTAATAGGGGATGGTTACGTACTCCTATGTCAACATTATATTTTGGGTTATGCGCACAGAGGATTAAGTGACCACTAGAGAGCGCATGTTGCTTTTCAAAAGAAAGCTTTGCATATAATATATGTAAATTTCTTAACATTTGTGTTCTTAAAATCACGCCCCCAGCAACACCCGCTTTCTAGAATGAAATCAGAGTTGATTTAGAATTCCGTTTGCATTGGTTTAGGCTAAATTTTCACTGAACTAGAATCGAATCAAAGTAAAATTACTCAACAGTAGACTGAAAATCCAAAAAGGAATTAAACTACAATTCTAAATCAATTAAGTTTGTATTACATAAAATTTAAACTAGCTACTCAATTACAAATACAATGAAACAAGAACGAAAGTAAAATTACATTAAACTGGAAATAATTGGAACAAAATTCGAGAAAAAGTACAAGTAAATTAGACAAGTTAGAATTCAGTTGAAATTAAACTAAGCTTGAACTTTTCATTTTAAATTAGAATTGAACTCATTGGACTTGAATTTAGCTGGAATTAAAATCAAATTGGAGATTGAAATGCAATTTAGATTAAAAAAATCAATCAGACTCAATCGACTTAGAATTTAGAGTAGAAGTAAACCAAAAACTCAAAGTAGAATTAAAATAGAATTCAACCAGGCTCAAATTTGAATTTCAACTTCAAGTTTAGAATTAAGGAGGACTTAAATGCGAATTAATTAGATTTAAGTAGAATACATGGGTATTAAGAGGTCTACTTATGAATTCAGTTCAACTTTTTTTTAAAAAGAAAGAAATATTGTAAAATTGTAAAACGCTTGAAAAAGTTATTCAATTTCAGTCAACTATAAATAGATGAAAACCTATTTGAATTCAAACCTAAACCAACTTCCAATAAGGTATAGTTGAACTAGACTTTTTTTACTTAGAACGCGGTTAGAACCGAATTAGAGTTTCATAAGAATTGAATGAAAAATAAGAGACAGAACCGGTATGCAAAAAGCTATCAAAAACAATCAAGAAAAGTTGCAGACCCCATGGCCAGAGAGTCAGACAGGAGAGAGCCCCAATGGGGTCTGCATGTTTTTTGAGGGAAAACAAAAAATGCAGACCCCATGGCCACAGAATTTGCTCATGCTTTTGCAAGCGTGAACATGAACAAAACCTCGCGATAAAAAAGGAACAAAACTGCACACCCTATGTCTGAAGTCTTGGGATGCTTCATGGGGTCCAGTTTGGGTTCTTCTTTGTTTTCTCAAGGTTTTCGAAGTTCCGTTCTGTTGGATTTTCTTGTTTTTGTGCATTGTATTGATTGTAAGCAGATGCTCACAGATGCTCACAGCTGTTGTTTGTGATTGTTTTGCACACGCTGGCGGTAGCCTGTTCTGAAAAACAATATAGTTGGTTTTATGTATTTTCTTGTTTATGTCCTTTTTCTAGTATTCAATATCTTCTGGTCCATGGTGAAACTGATCTTCTGATCCACCCTTGTCTCATGCCACTCACACGCTGTGACCGAGAAACTGCTGCCAGACTACAAGAGCTCACTATGACCAAAGATGAAGTGAAGGCGCAAGCTCAGGAAAGCTCAGCCGCTGGATCCTGGATGCACAAGCAATGCGAATGCGTGCTCAATGGTGGCGCAATTGAGGGATACTGTTTTGAGATGACTCTTTTCGCGAATTTCCTCAGGAGCTTGCCACCTCTTCTTGCATACAGAACGGAGTGGTGCATCTGGGCAGATGATGAGAAACTTGCAGGCGCCATCGATTTTGCAGCGGAGACTGAGCTGGGGCATCTCGTGCCACTTGAACACAAGCAGCTTTATTTACTGGTGATCTGTTTTTAAGCCTTTTTTGCAGATCTAGAGATCGCTCGGCTATCTGCCAGTTGCTGATGTCCTGTTCAAACCCCTGCAAAAGGATCTATCGAATCAACTAACTATTCAGCGCTATAAGGGCAGGTGACAACGCTGGAGTGCACTCCATTCTTGAATCTGGGCAGGCTGCCGAAACTTCTAATGGGAGCTGCGCAGCATTGACGCACGCCTGCCTTGTTGCATTTGGAAGGGTTGTTCCGTCAATGTGCACGACAAACGGGAAGGACGATGCTAGGCCTACTGGGCGCTGATACTTTGTGGCTAGATGTTGGAACGGATGAAAGGGCATTTCTGATTGCCTGTGTTGAGGCATGTTTGACTTATCGAGGTGACCCTCCAAGGCGAGGAGGGAAACAAGGAGGTCAAGATGGAGGAGAAGATGTTGCGCTGGAAGAGGGTGCACCGTGGACATCAGCCACTGCGAAAACTATCCTTCAGAACAAGAAGCAGCCGTCTTTCGAGCTCACGCAAGATAAGCTTTTGCATTACATGTCAGGGTGGTGTGACATGCCAAAGGTCATCGAGCCGTCCTGCTGCTACGAAGACTGCGCTGTTCTCTATGATGACATTCTGCTGCCAGCTCATCAAGTTGATCGAGACACACTGGCTAATTGCTACCTGCGGATACCTCACAGCATCAAAGAAACAGTGCCAGTCGATGGTGCGAAGGCTACAAAAAAGAATTACAGCCAAACGTTCTGGGGAAATGCGTGTGTTTTTTGAATGCTGTCAAGCGGCACAAGCTCTTGCTAAGCGGGGCCTCAATGTTGTCCGGTTGTTCATATAGGACTGCCTCGAGGAGGAGTCGGTCAGTCTCTCTACTCGACTCATCTGCAAGCAATGTACGGACATTTTGCAGCGTTTGATCCCAATTTTTTGGTATCATGACGAAGAAATGCGGAAGCAGATCAAGAGTCAGAATGGCTGCTGCATAATTCTTACTGGACAAGAAACGCCCGGCACAAACCGCAGCTCAAGCTAAAATAGTATGTATTGTTTTAAGTTCAATGTTCAAAGATTTGTATAGTCCAATGTAACAGTATCAGAAAATAGATGGCTACAAGATATGTTCTCCGCGCTGAGTTAAGATGCGGGAGGACCTCTACAATAAGTTTTGTAGTGGCGAAGGCATTGCTGGACGGCTGCAGAAGCCAATGAATCTGAAGCAGATTGTGTTGGAGGGAGCCATGGCTGCGCCTCCTTTTGCAAAGGAAGGAACGCCCATCGAGGATGAAGAAGAAAACATGGATCAAACTCGCGATCTGATACTGACGAAGATGACAACGATACAGGAGCTTCTCATGAATTACAATGGCTTGATGGTGATGGCTGCGTCACGGTAGAGATGGGCCTACTGTATGCTGTAGAACAGAGATAATAGGCTACATTGAGCTCGCAAAGGCGGGGAAGCTACGCAGCAGTGGGGGCAAAGTTGTCCCCTGCATGCCCGTTTCGATCTTTTGAACGAAGCTCCCGTGTGGTGACGCACTTACAGAAGTATCATACTTTAAAGAACCAATTTTGTTGCTCTGGCACCAAGGAGGTGCGGATGATTCTGGCGTTTCACGATGAAGACATGCTGCAGCAAGGAAGTTTTTTGAGCATACCTCTGGAGAACTTCCGCGCTATTGAGGCAAACAGTTACACCGGCTCTTGCTACAACGTCCAACAAGGTTGACAAACACATTCGTCTTTTGCTGGATGCTTCTGGTCCGCGCTTTGTCCACCAGCGCGCTGTGGAGAAACAGATACTTGCCAGACGTGTTGGGAATCTGTGGATGACACATGCTTTTGCAGAGGTTCTCTTCCAGGTTGTCAACCATGCAAAGGTTTCTCGGTAGCAAAAAAGTACGATGGGTCTTTCTTTTTTCTTTAGCACTGGTAGGTTCAGATTTCTTACTGTCATGTACTATACCAAGACAGCTAACCAGTCTCAGGTGAAAACAACTTGGCCGCGTTTCATGATGCGCGCAGTGACAGGAGAAAACTGTCTGGCTAATCTGCTTCCAACACATACCAGCAGCTGGTGGCCAATGGTAGAAAATATTCTGAGTCTCAGTGCTCCGGCTACAAAAGAAATTCCTTGAAGCGTCGAGCAGCGTGCTACCGGAAGAGATGAGTACTCATACCTGTCAGTTGTTGGTACTTTTCGAGTTTGCTTTAGTGTGTTAGGCTAAGGAAAGTTCAACGATCCAGCAGCAGTGCAGCTGCAAATTCTATTTCATGTCGCAGATGCATTCGCAAGGTCATCTCAACCAAAGGCTGAACAGGCGCTGTCGTCGGTCTACTACCTGCTTCTGGAGAAGGTCCAGAAGAAATTGCAACTTGTATCACCACAGCTCTGCCCTACATAAAGTGAAGCATCTCGCTGTGGACGCGCCAACCGCCATGCTTGTTGAAGAGCTGCGAAAAGTTTTGCCTAGCCTGCAGGGGAATTCGCTTGATGCTACTCACATAGCAATGCGCTATGAAGAAAGCTCTGCAAGTCGGAAGACACAGGGCTCTATGCTACTCAGACAATTTTTGCATAAGTTTCAAGGGCGTGGCCCAAGGCTTGGTAGCGACATGTGGGGTCCAATGTTTGCAGGCAAAGACGCGAGGAGACTGTCTGCGCAAGAGGAAGGCTTACGGTTTACGCTCCCAGGTCCTAAGTTACCGGCAAAATGTCAGGAGCACGAGCTTCACGTGTCTTGGCCTCAATTGAGGAGCTGCTAGTGTGGCCAACACGGATACAATTCATCGAAGAGTTGGCTGCGCTGTCTTCTGCCTATTTCTCTGAATTGGGGCGGAAGCTTGAAGGAAGAAAATTAACGGTTGGCAAAATGTTGTACGCAGCATCAGCTCCAGATAAACTGGAGTGGTTGTTAACATATTGAGACATCGGCACCACCCGCATGCTCATGCCATCCGGCACTATCACTACAAGTAATGAAGCTTGGTCTAAAAGTTCCCCACCACGGGGGTGGCACGGGTTGATTTATCCGGTGTTGGCATTATATGTTGTCTGTTTGTCTCTGTCTTTGTACTCTGTACTCTGTACTCTGTACTCTGGTCTCTGTCTGTCTCCTTTCAACGAAAGGTGTGGGATGCTGTGTTGCTTGCCGAGCAACTCACAGTCCACCAGGAGAAAGTTCCCGTCAATGTGGCTACCGAAATCGAGGCTCGCCTCAGTGAAGCGTGCTGAAACCAAATGTAATTGGCCAGGGAACTGTACGTGTTTTGCTGTCAGTGCGATTGGAATCATGAGAGTCCAGAGCTGCTAGCCGCAGCCCGTGATTTGAACGGGGGTGCGTGGAACACTAAACTGGATCTTGAGGACTGCTTTGCCCATCTAGCTGCCATCAACAAAACCCACTGCAAATCAACACTGTTGAACAAATGACGAAGTGCCAAACTATGTGATTTATAGTTCGGATTGTCTGAGCAGTGTGTCTGACAGTGACTGACTGACTGTTTTTTTGGCCCACCGCTTGGCACCGTCGCTCCTGCTATATAAATAAAACCGTGGCCGGCCTGTGGGCATCCAATGTTGCCTGAGTGCCGACTGTACCTGAGGCAGCGGATGAGGAACGCGTACCATTCAAACTGATGTACGTTTTGTGCCATGAACATGGTGGGCTGCGGTAGGTCAGCCAGGAGTCTTGTCACGCTTCATGGAACACTTGCAAGAACGCTCTACGCCGAACCAGACTACAGCACGTTTCACTGCTGGCCAGCACAATCACCAACTGCCAGCACGGCCCTTTCAAGGGGGCTACGAACAAACAACATCAAACAACGAGTTGTAGAAACTGCATCGTACTGTTCGATGGTCGCTAATGAGGAAGAGTTCAACAATCTGCACAAGCTCATGTGTGATGACGGTGGTTTTGATATTGAAGTGGCTGAGGAGCAGGAAGATGATGAATTTCCGCGCAGTTTGTCAGACATTCCCAAACTGGATTGCGTCACTACATTGCCCCGCTTTGTCCCTTGATTCGGTATATCGAACGTGTAGTTAGTAGGCGTATTCAATACCTCAAGTCATGATTCATCACGAATAAACACCGAAATGAACCTGACCTGTGATAGATCCTCATTGGTTCATGTCAGTGTCACTGAGTCAGATTGACTCATCAATTCCACCAGTAGACATTGCAGATTCCATTCCATGACTATTCCGCAGACGGTCCGACCACCCGTCAGTCAGTGGACTCGACTCAAGTAAAGACCAAGTCCTGGTTTGCAGCAATAGCAGTTTTGGGCAAACCATGTGATCATTGGAGTCTCATGAGCACATTGTTCGACATTGCCCTTGCTGATCTGGAGTTTGACACAGCCACTAGCCCTTTAACCATAATTACATGTTGTTTCTTTTTCAGAACTTGTCCCTCAACAGACATGCCTAACTTGACTCATCTAGCCCGCCGTCGTCGCAGTTTTCGACCGTCAGGTACCGGCCGAAATGCCTTGGACATCGTCAAGGCCGCGGCCTCGGCGTCGGTCGTGGCGTCGGTCAGACGGGCCGAGTTCGACGCGGAACCGAGCAAGACATACTCACATGTGGCCCTGCAAACCATCAAAGACTTGGTTTTCCTTCGCAACAGATGGTCTAAGTTGCATGAGAAACCTGTTTGTTGTTCCTGGGTACGGATTGAGAAACCCCAGACCTCTCCAGAAGATTCAGGTGGGGCACCCACTGAGCGGTGGTTCCATGAGAATTTGCATCTCCAAAATCCGTTGGCAAAGACCACGATGCTTCATGGTGCACGTCGGGGCCCGACTTCTTGGGACATGGAGCAGAAACCCTAGGGCTGGCCATGGCACGGTTGGGGTAGGCTTTTGGAGTCTAACAGTCTAACTTTAACTGTCTAAATACCTTCGGAGGATGTGGGACAGGCTTTAAGGAAATCACCATCAAGATGATTGGAGATGGCACATGGTTTCCAGGAAGAGGTAGCTGTGGTCCTTGACTTGTCGGCACCAAGTTCCGGCACATTCCAATTGCTCGGCTGACGAAGCTTCCGGGACTTTCGTTCGCAGACCAAACATGTGTTGAAGGCATCCACAGCCGTTGCTTTTGGTTTGTTGAACTTGTTTTGTCTTATACCTGGATCTATACCGAACCTCTTCTATCAAATCGCGCCCCCCAAAATAGATGTGGCACCCTCAGAGGATCTATAAAGGGTTCAGATTCACATGTTCTAAGTATGCTGCGCCCTCGCTACGCTGGTGTTTCACCCTGCCGCCGTCCACACGACTCACTGTAGTACGTAGCGGGGCTCCCACCGTACGTGGGTTCTAAGATGAGGGGACACCCGATGAAGCAGGTACTTCATGGACCCCATCTGTTCAGTCAAACCGGACACGGACGCGGAAGAGTCCTTCAAAAACTTGGGGGTCCGGACCCAAATCTTGTGCTTTTTGAGGGACCGGTCGGGTTGTGAACTGGAGCGTTTGTGTTGTACCATGTTGTACCAATCTTTCCGAAAGATTAACACAAAAAAAACACCTCTTTCGCAGGTACCAAATCCAGGTTCCACGCAGCGCCCCCCCCCCTTTGGGGTTTGCTGCTCCCCGGCGGCGGGTGCTGTTTCCGGCGTCAGGGCAAGCGCCGCTGGGAGCTCCTTCAGTGGTTGACCGAGGAAGGCTCCGTCGGCAGTCCGAGTGGGGCGTGTTTGACCGGTGGAGGTGGCTTCGAAGATCACCTGGTTCTCTTCGGCCCATGTGCATCATGCAGCTAGACCCCAGAAGAGTTCGGTGGACCTGCGTGTTGTATAGTCTAAATTCCTTACATATTCTTTACCCTAAGAATACGTATGGGCTCACTATGGCAGGGGTCGGACCCACCTTCGCAGGGGTCCCGGCCCTCAAAACTCTCATTTGTTGCACCCAGAAGGATCGGTCTCTCTTTTGGAGGAGTCTGGGGTCTCAAATCCCTGGTTTGGAGGGACCAGTCGGGCTGTTTGGAGCCGGGTATACTTGGTATACTCTAAAATCCTTGTAAAAACGTTTGGCTAAAAAGACATTATATAAATCAATGGTGGGAAGCATTTGGAGTTGTGGGTCATGGCACCGGCAAACCCTTAACAGAGCAGATTACTATCTGGACCCTCCAAAGTACTCTAGAGAATGGGACATGACCCCATTTAAACAAAACAAAGAAACGAGTTTGGTACCCATGTGACCTGAGGTCGGATTCGATCCAGGTAGTATTGCAGGGAGCTCAACAGGTGAGCTCAACCCACAGCCATCCATTCCGCCGCTCCTTCGCCCTCAGAGGCCAGCCAGCTCGGACCGCATGGTCCTTTCAGCTGGCGCGGGCACCGGGGCGGGCGGGCGGGCCAGTGTGATTAAGTGGGGTAGGTGGAAAAGGGATCCAATTGTCCCAGTTCGGCTCAGAAAGGACCCAGCCCGTTCGCGGTCCGGGTGTTGACCTGTTTTGAGGGTGAAATGGACCGAACCAACATGTAGCAGGTTGGTCCATGAACATCTGGGCATGACAAATCTGAGGATTCTCCATTGAAAGGGTGTGCTGTAATCATTTGGGTGTGGATCTTTTACCCCATGGGTCAAGTTGAACAGATTCCTCTATATCGGGTCATCCCGAACCAACCAGCTGCTTCACGACCTGGATGTGTAGCGCTACACGTTCCCGTTCCCATGTTCTGCATGGTCGTTTTCGGCCAAACCGATCGACCCTTAGCGCCAGGGGGGCAGAGATGCAACGAGGGCTCTCCCGGAGTTCGAATGCACAGCCCACATGTCACAAACACCCTTTGGCTTGAGGAGGGAGGCGCAAGTGGAACAAGATGGAAATGGGCCTTCCATGGCCAGAGCCCATTCTTCTGGGTATAGATACCTACATGGAGTCTCAAAATACCTTGGACAATGGGTAGAAGGACTGGTTGTTATAGGGTCAACATGGGTCAGCAACCAAAAAATCGTGTGACATCATCCTGGAAGTTGAAAACCACCCATTTGGTATTCGTCTGACCTCGTCATCTTGGTATTCCCATGCCATCCACGTAACCGTAATGATGATGTCAGGGAGCGTGCACAGATGTTTTGAAAATGGGTTCACGGAGTGAATTCGCTGATGAAGAAGCAATAAGGATCAACAAGGTATTATTGTTCAAAAGGTTTGGGGGGGGTGTCCACAAGAGGCCAGCACTCCTTGAAACACATCAGACAATCCGCATCGTATATACTGTACACTGGATTTTGATGATATACTTAGTCTAGAGATTATAGGGATTCTAGCACTTGGTTTTTTAACAGCACTCTTAGACAGATCTAGATTGGAGAGGTGATGGGAGGATGGGCCAAAAGAAAGACACTTGGAAGTAGCTGGTATAGGAACCAGTAGGCCTGCTCCTTACCTTATTCTAGTTTCAGGGCATAATATGAAGTGTTAATTTCATGTGCACCAACAACTGAGGAGGTTATGAGTGGGTACTAAAACAGGGTGACCCCGGCCCAAACAAACAACTCCCCAAGAAACATACACAAAACACACCCCAAAAGTGGTAGAACTTCCCAGGCTCTGTGACCGCTCACCTTCGACACCCCCTTCGCCGCACCCCTCGAGGCGCACTGCTGCTGGGCCTTCTGCAGCGCCAAAAAGTGGCGTGTGGAGTGGGTGGTTCGGTCCTGATCACAGCTTCCAACAAGAGGAATCCCTAGGGATCCGTTTTCGTACCGAACCTCAGGTTCGGTACGACTGGACCTGACAATGGCACCTATATAACAGTGGAGACAACACATCACCGTACCTGAAGTTCGGTATGACTGGATGCCTAGGGAATGTGCCAATTGCATGGCGAGGGGGGTCGGTTTGCATCTGGTTTTGAGACCAGAAAGGTTGCTTGGTTTTTGGACTAGCGGTCGACTGATAGATTCACACTGAAGGCGGTGTATCCCCATGCCAGCAACTGCAGTTCCACGCAATCCACCGTGGAGGTATAGGTAGTGACACCGATGACGCAGTTCACCAAAACCGAAGAGCAGCTTCCCAGGCGGGGTCCTGGATCTTGGAAGGGTTCTGTAGTGACAGTTGACTGCCCTCCTTTTTCGCACTGACAGATCATGACGATTGACTGTAGATCACAGGAAGTTTGTTTTGTAGCATAACCAGAGTAAGTATGCCGCCTCAAAACTCATGTTATGACCGTCATGTCATGCGACGACTCATGACCGTCATAGCCCAAAAGTACCGTCATCCTCTTCGAGAATCTTCAGCGACCGTCACTTGTCCTCCAGAAATATCAGAAATCACCACCCACTGTGAAAATGTAATGACATGGCACTCCTTGATGAAGCACCAAGCACCTGCTTGCCGATCCATCTTGCCATGGTGAAAAGGCGAAAAGCACATTGTGTCTCCCGAGCTCAGCACGCCGAGCTGTTGCGAGGCCCAAATATATACAGGCACTACGGCATGGTTGCCACCGCGGTCTAAGCATTCCAGGCCTATCGGCCTATCATGGCCTATCAGCCTGCCTCCCAAAAAGACACATCAACCCTACCCTACAAGTCCAGTCTGACCCAGTAAAACACATGGTCGTTTGCATCCAGCAGTATTGGTTTTGTATGACCATCTTCAGTATTTCATGAGGTCAAGCTCACTTGTAGGGCCTAGGATTCCAAACACCAGCGATGAAAAATGGCATGAATCCGGAACCAATCATTGTTGTATACTAAGAGCAGCTCATTCCCAAACATGGTTGAACGGAAGGCTTTTGGGCGGCGAACGGGTATATGAATCAATAGCACCACATTATCCAAGCCGGCAAGATAGCACCACATTATGAATCAAAAGCACCACCTATAGGGTACATAGCGGAAGGCTATTGCTAGGTTTCTACTTCGGCTCAGGTCAGCTTTTTTGGGACCCTTTCAAGCAAAGGACGAAACTGCATATGTCGCCTCAGTCCAGGGTCCACTCGACCATGTTCTCCACCAAATCACAACCCTCCCCCCCCAAAAAAATGCTTCGAAAATCAGCCCCCACATCCTCTCCCCTGCTCCACCCCCCAAAAAAGCAGAAAACGGGTCCACGGTCCAAGACCAGTCCCCTCCAGCCATGGCCTTCGCGACCGCCGCGGTCCGCCTGGCGGCCCTGGCGGCTTCCGTCCATGGAGACCCGGCGCGGAGCGTCGGACGGAGGCGTGAGGAGCGCGTTCGGCCTTTCCTTCCGGGTCCCTCAAAACCATTCAAAACCGGTATCCTATAGTTATGGATAGTTCTGGGATGTTATGGGTTATTATACTTAACAGTGGACTTCTTTGAAGTGAACTTGGCTCCAAAGACATGATTCACCTCAGCTCGTAGAGCGTCCAGGGCCATCCGTGTCGTCCTGCTGTCGGCGCCTTCGTTTCGTTCGACCATCGCCTCTGGTTTCGTTCATCCTCACCTCCGTGCGTCCTTCCGAAAAGGAAGTCTTTGGACCTTATACTGGTGAGAACCCGCAGACACTAGGGTCCAGGAACAAAAATGGGTCAAAGGTCCAAAACTGGGGGACAGCTCAACTTCGGAGCTTCGGGCAGCTGAAAGGCTCCGGACCCTCGCGGACGGTGCCCTCACGGAGCGGCTTGGGAGGCTTCCCGAAAAGGTTCGTAGACCGATTCTGAGGAGATATTTCCCTAGGGATCCAGTCGAACCTTCTCAGAAGGTGTTTGGGGTGGGTTTGGAGGGTCCAGGCGCCTTCTGAGAAGGTACTTTGATCCCTAGGGTTTGAGGATCAAGCAAAAGGACGGGGACCCTGGAAGGTCTGAACACCCATGATGATGCATATTCTGGCGCCAAGTTCGCTGCGCCTTTGGGTACGGTGGCTTTTGGATGCTTAGATGGTGTTTTCCATAGGTCATAGATGGTCATAGCCTTAGCTATACTAGATAGATCTTCCAAGGGTGCAAAATCTCTGCCCTTTCATCTACAACTATATAGCCAAGTTCGGCAGAAATAGATAGAAATACTTGCAGGAAGATCCAGCTATGAACACCTTGCATGGGTCGTCGTTCTGTTGGTCTACTCCGATCCCGCCGGTCCCGTCGGTCGGAAACACCAAGGAGACGATTTGAACTTTGAACCTGCCGGAGACCTGGGGGGTTCACCCATGGGTGCGGTGGTGTACCGTCGGTACGTGCACCGTCGGTACCGTGGGTTTGGAGTCCCCGTCAGTGAGTGGATGTGATAAGAGAGCTCCCAACTCCATGAAACATGATGAAACTGCTGTTAGTTATGTCCTTTTTTTTGCGTTTTTTGTATGTGCATGGTTGGCTTCGGGTGATCTTCTAGAGGATCCATCAATAGGCACCACCGTGGTGCCGTGTGGACGCTCGACACCGTCCGTGTGGGTCACCATGGCACCGGAGGGACCGACGAACGAACGACGGAGGTCAACCTATCAGGGTCGAACGAAGGGCCAAGGGTGACGACTAAGAGGAAATGAACGTCGCACTGATAGGCCTTGAGTTGGTAGGTTTTTTCTGAGCAAACAGTGTGAACTGCCACGTTTTGGATGGGAAACTGAATCGGACTGACTTCTACTCCGGGGCCGCTACGGCTCCTTTGGTACAAGCTCCATTGCTACAAGCGTGCTATTCTTCTAATTTAGCTATCAATCGTATGAATGGACATCATCGAAAGACAATAGCCCCGGGGCCCCTATCGATGGTCTTGTTTGTCGTTTGCATTTCATGGGTATCCCTCAACGCTGTCCCTGTAACATGAGCCACACCACACCATACAAAAGAACCATCCTGATGTCCCAAATGGCCCCCAGTTCGACCATTCTCAGAATTCGGTTCCAATTCTGACCTGCCCATTCTCAAGCAACTCACCAATTGCTTCGCGACCACCGGCCACCGAACCAACTTGCTTCGGGCCGGTGCTTCGGTTCGGTCCCAGCGATGCGGACGTCGCCACTACGTCGTTCAAAAGAGCTTCTTTTGGAGGAGGAAGAATGCATTGCATAAGTATACCCAGATACTCCATAATATGGAATATGTGCATACATTGGGGTGGTTTCAGGGGTGAATGTAGGTAAATAGGCCATATATGGATCGGAGTGTTTGGGAAAGAAGAAGCCTTTGCAGCCTTTGGAGAGGATTTGAGGCCTAAAGTGTTGTTGGATACTTGGAGATAAAGCGTTTGCCAAGGGGTAGTTGTTCCGACAAAGATGCTAAGCAATTTGTAGAGGGAACACTTCTTCGATTTGGACACAAAATGGCTAGCTTTCCTTTTTCAGGGTCAACACTCTCATGATCATTGCCATCCAAATTCGTTTGTATAAAACAATTTTGTTTCGGCAGGATGCTAAAATGAAACGGGTGTCAACGCCAGGAAGAACGAAGGGTTTCCCAAGCTTGGTAGCATGGCAGATTGTATCCGGCTGAGCCAACGCGTTGCTCAGGTGCAAGTGACATCCCACTGCCACAAGGGGCAATGGTGCCCTGGCGCAACGTGTTCCATGGACGGGGCAGAAACCCCTGGTTCACAGCCAGTTTACTCTCTCAGCATCGCCGGAGGAATGTCTGGATTCCGGGCGGATGTGGCGGGTGGAATCCGGAATCAGAACCATTCCCTGAGGATCGAAACGTATGCATATCCTGAGATCATTTCTATTTGTGACCTATTTGTGGTCATGGATCGTCAGGGATTGTTTTGCTATGACTTGAGACTGCAAAACCAGCTCGCTTAACCAGGTGGTGCATGTTCTGCGATCCGAGTTCGGAAAGGCGAACAGGGGGAACCGGTGAAGACCCCAAAGGGAGTCAGGAGATGTTCGACTGCATCATCATCCGATGTTCTGAACTAGACCTGGTACCTTCGACTGCATCTCAGGTGCCCATTGCCCGAGAACTTCTTGTCGGCCAGTGAAGCATGTGAATTTGCGGTGCTGCGGGTCAACGAGATGCGCCAGAAATGCCTCTTGGGCGACGAGATGCGCGACGCGACTGGTGTGCGAGTTCGTCGCGCGCCGGTTTTCGAGCACGAGCCAGCGAGGGAGAGGGAGACCCATGATGAGGGAGAGAGGCCGATGAGATGCAGGGCAGCTTTTGGGGTCTTCATTCGACCCCCAAAGAATCCATACGACCATGACCTCTTTTTCGCCGGGGAACAGGCCCTCTTTTCCGGATCGACACTCACCAAACCGACCGTCCATGGGTTCGTAGTCCGATCGTCCCTCAAAGTCCAAGCACGATATTTCAGGTCGCATGTTGATTCCAGAAGAAAGCGAAACAAAGCCCTCCAATCTGTCAAGGCCGCTTTGTAGGGGCCTTGGTCATTTTGTACACATGTGTGGACCAAGATGCTATTTTCTACCTTGATCATCCTTGATCCATTTTAAAACATTTTAAACATGTTTTGGGACGTCCAGGGGATTGCCACAACTGCACACTTTGCCTATGGTGGTCAAGTATAGTTTCAAGAAACTACAGTCCTGGATCCACTTCCAGGCGATGCGAGGGGGGAGAGAGAGAGAGAGAGAGAGCCTTGGGACGTGTGGTTGCGATTGTCGATGTGGTGACATTATAGCGTCCCACAGTCCCACATTGAAAGAAAAAGAGTTTGCCACCTGAGGGGCTGTTCCAATAAACGCAACTCTGCCCGGTTTTGTTGGCGGCCTTTATTGGAAAGTGTTCGCCGGAGACATTGGAAACAGGAGATATATTGAGCCGATACTGAGCCGGAACTAAATTAGAAATCTTTGAGAGGCACACACCTGCACAGTGAATCACAAGAAACATCAGAACAGATT
The DNA here is from genome assembly GCA_963970005.1 of Durusdinium trenchii. Lineage (NCBI taxonomy): Eukaryota > Dinophyceae > Suessiales > Symbiodiniaceae > Durusdinium > Durusdinium trenchii. The sequence goes on from CAXAMN010023584.1 coordinate 1,438,953, forward strand.
TTCAAGGTGCAGTATCAAAACTAAGATGAGAACACACAAGCTAGCAGAAAAGTACATGTTCTTCTTTGGCCGTGTGGTTGTGGTTGTCGACGTGGTGACGTTTTTAGCGCCGCGCAACAAAAGAAAAGGAGATTACCGCCTGAGACCAACCTGTGTCTTGGTTCAGGCGGTGTTTGAATAAACAAAACTCTACCCGAAATGTTGCAACATGTTGCAACTCGTTTTCTTCAAAGTTGCGCCCGGAGACTTAAGAAGCAAGAAGATGACACGCCAAGCACAAAAATAGAAGAGGTTCTTTGGCACGTGCCCGTCCTTCAGAAAAACGCAGAACAGATTCCAATGCCGTGTGACACGTGTTTAGAATGATCGGCCGCAAACACAAATGAGAACTCAAAAGTACTTAAAACGATGTTAAACGTACTTTTTCTAGATTGGGCTGTTGGTTGTGATGGGGTGAGATCTGGGGTTCGCGACCCCAAGGCCGAATGCAAGAAAAGAATTGCCGCCTGAGACCAACTTGTGTCCTTGGTTCAGGCGGCTTTTGAAAAAAAACACTCTCTGCCAATTGTTTTGTGGCGTGCATTTTTCAGGGTAATGGCCGGTGACGTCAAGATCAGAGAAGACACACGCCAAGACGAAAATAGAAAAAGGAAAAGAGTACTTCGCAAGCACTTTTCCAGATCGGGCTCCAGTGGAGAGAACAGTTTCAACCGCAGGTTTTCGTTGTTTTGTGAAAAAAGGCAATCGAAGTCGGAGTACCTTTGCCGGATATCACGAGCCTGGCCGTGTTGGGTGGCAAGACCGAAGGTGTTGCTGAACAATGTGCACCATGATGGTGAGGTGCTTGCGGGAGTCGCGGCGGAGCTGTCAAGCAAAGCGGGTCGGACGCAGTTTATTGAAGATGTCCCCATTTGAGTATCCACTGACGGCTCCAATTTTTCCCACTGTTTGGCAGACTCAGGTTTGTTCTTGTAGCGCTTGTCGCTTCGGCACTTGTAGCTGGATGGCTGCCACAACCATCCTGTGGAACCTCATCCGTCATGGGCACGCGTTGGGCAACCTCGCAGGAATCCATCGTCAAGTGGCCTTGGATGTTGGTTGGTCAGACCCCACAAAGGTAGAGCCGCGGAGGTCGCAGAGGCCAGGTTGGAGAAACCCACCCACGGTAGAGGCGCCTCCAGTTGTGGATGGCGCTGTTCTTGTTGTTTTGATCTGCAGCATATTCCTCTTTTCTTTTTCACGTTATCTTGCGAAGAAGTCTTGTCATTGGCTCGTTTTTTGGCATTGCTTACTTGGGGGCCTTTTTTCCCCACCTGTCAGGTGAGGGCTGTTAAAGTTTTATGTCAGCTGCCTCGCGTCTTCTCCTCCTCCGCACCCTCCTCCTCCTCACCTCCTCAGCCGCCAGCTCCCGACAGCAGTGTTCGCGAGTCAGAAGATATGCCAGTTAGAGCACCAGAAAGAAGGTCAGAAGATATGCCAGAAAAATTGTTGCAACACATGCCGAAAATTTTGTCGGATTGAAATGTTGTGGTGGGGATCACTCGAAGTTTATGCTTGAGCTAAGTGACTCAACCACATGCACGCCCACGGCACGCATCACACACATACATTCCACATTATTCCACACACACACACACACACATGTCCACAGAGGCACACCACTAGCACCGCAACACATTTGCATTATCTCCGACAATTGTTCCTTTCCGTTACACGTCTTCTGTCTTTGGGCTATTTTCCGTCGCAATGGCTTTGTCCTGGTGCGACGTATCGGACGACGACATGTGGAGTTTGGAGGCGAGGCTTCGTGTCATACCTGGAACATGACAGATTGGGTAGGTCATGAATGGCAGGAGCTCACAGAGATGTTTGGCACCGAGGCTGAGCACTTAGTGGTTGGAGGCCACTGATTTTGGAAATTAGAGCCAAACTTCGGCCGGCGGCAGCCAAGCTTGGCAACCTGGACGTCGTCTGGAAACGTTTGGTGCCTCAGCGGCATAAACTCGTGCCCTTAACCAATCAAACAAAATCTGCACACGGCCGCCAAGCTTGGCAACCTGGACGGCGTCAATTTGTGCCTCAGCGGCATAAACTCATGCGCTGAACCAATCAGACAAAATCTGCAAGCTATTTTGCTTTAAGGGCCCCGGGTCTTATCAACCCAACCGGTTCCTGTCCAACAAGGAGCGCGCAGTGCTCACGCGTTTCAGAAACATTCAAAAGTATGAGACACAAGAAATCAGAAGCTTGTCGTTTTGAACTTTTGCGTCGAAGCACAGGAACCGCATCGCCCACACAGCGGTGCCGAAGGCTTTGGATCAGAGATCCAGCAGACTTACCGGAGACGAGAGAATGGATGTCCTATTTTGAGTTCGCTATTCACAGCGTTTGCGGCTGCATTCAACTCGATTCTCTTGACGACGATGACTGGGATAGAAATAAAAAGGCAACAACGCTGACAGCGACTAATTCTAACTAAATCCGATCTGTCTTTTTTCTCTTCCGCCCATGTTTCACTGCTAACCCGCGGACAATCCGTCAACTCGGCGTAGAGAGAAAAATCTTTTCACTTGCGGATACTGACAACTTGCCGCGCCAATGTATAGTAGATATTAATACATGATTCCACACAACCCACACCACTTCACACAACGAGCACTCTACACCACAACACACACACCCCTACATCACACACCACACAACGCAACAGAAAACACAACGCATACTGTACTACACACCACGCACCCCAGCAACACAACACGCACACAGCCACGCATACACACACAACAGCAAAACAACAACAGCAGCAACAACAACAACAACAACCAACAACAACAACAACAACAACTACCACAACCACAACCACAACCACAACCACAACCACCACCACGACACACGGCACACTGCGCACGGCACACGGCACACGACACACGACACACGACGACAACAACAACAACAGCAACAACAACAACAACGGCAACAGCAGCAGCAGCAACAACAACAACACACAACGCTTACAACAGTTGACATGCAACAGCACACAACACACCACACAAAATATACAACAGATAACGCGCAACCACATGCACCAACAGATACCACACAACCAAACAACACATACACAATTAACAAGCACAAAGCAGGTCACCCCAATTCCTCTGTCATTAGCCTTTCCATTCTCTTTGTTTCCACACTCTTTTCTTTTGCCAAGATGTGGGGGTATCCGGTCCTTAGGTGAATCCGTTGGGGGAGTACGGCCTTTTTGTTTGGAGTCTTTGAGCAGAAAGATCTGACAGGGTTTGAAGCTTTGCAAAAAAACAAAGCTGAGTATTGGTGTCACTGGTGTCCAAAGCCTTTACACACATTGCTCTTCTGAAGCTTTGCCCATGATCACTTAACTCTTGGCAAACTCCCTTCAGAGTCACTACCGTAACCGACCGTAACCAACCGTTTTTGTTTTTGCACTCTTTGCATGGAGCCTTTTGCTTTCGCATTGATGCCAGCCCCTCCCATATAGATACCAGGTCTCGAGGCGTTTTTCCCTTCGTGGATCACGGATGATCACTGGCCCTTCACCTCCAATGGGAAGGTCTATTTTTCCCAAGGATCAAGACCCATGGGACTGGAACATTTGCCGATCAGTTGAGGTTAAGATGTTTTCAGGGTCAATGTAGGTCAACCCTGGGATTCAAAACTGTTGTTATCATGGCCTTTACCGAAGAACCGGACTTGTGTTATTTTGTAAAAAATGTCTTAGACTACAGAACCCAGGTCTTTCCCATTGTTGTTCGATGGTCGGTTCCGGTGCACCGCGTCCGACACGGGATCGCCCAGGTCATGGCTTCACCTTAGCACCGATCCGACGGCAAGACTACAAGGTGGCCGGCACGGTGCGCAAGGCCTGGGAGCATCGAGGTAAGGAAAGCGTCGTGTTTAGATGGGACTGGAAGGTGACCATGGTGTGTGTCCTTATGACCTATAGCGGTCAATACATAACAGATTCCCAGATGCGATCCTGGACCCTCCTAAGGGGGGCCGGACCCGAATTCTATGGAGGGGTCCGGACCCACCAAAAGGGGTTTGGAGCGTTTGGGTTATACCTTTTTTGAAAAAGGCCTGCAACTGAACCATCATCATCCACTGGGCCCACTTCTGGGCAACAGATAACGATTCCGACGTCGAGGACATGGATGGATACTCCGTGTACAAGCTGTTGCTGGAGCCCATCAACAAGTTCGTGCCGCACCTGGGCGAAGAAAGTTCGTAGAACGAACCCCCACCATTGATTGTAATGAAACCGAAACCCGAAGAAGGGTGATTGGTCAACTACTAACGCCATGTCAAGCGAACTGTTTGAAGGGTCTTCTTGGGGGGGTTGACTGGGTATAAGGACTTTTGTCCACCAGAAAGGGTATATTGACAGCCCTCATCCCAATACCATCCAGTGCCCCTGGCTTCGTCGTTTTGGGAGGAGGATGTGTCGGCCGTGAGCAAGTTGAGATGCACAAAACCTGACCCGATGCCATGTTTATCTATGGTTTTTTTCCGGAACTGGAACGCCAGCAGAAGTCGGGGACCATCCACCAGTCGGGACTGGTGGCCAACCATTTCAGCCCGGAGAAGGGGACGTTCTCATCGCGAAGGGTCTGTGGCCTCGGGCCACCGGGGTCTCCGGATGATTTTTAGAGTGTACTTCGACTCGACCCAAGAGGGCATCCATCCCCAGTCCCACCAAACCGAGACATACCAGCACCCGACGACCAACAGGTCTCCGAGGGTTGGAGGGTTGTTGGGCCCTAAAGAGGTCGGTGACCTGGCAAGTTTCGGGTGCTGGTATGTACTCTCCCTAGGGCTCCAACCACACCCGTTTCGAAGGTGGTTGGGGTGGGTGCCAGGGGGGTCCAACCACCTTCTGAGGATATGGTTGGAGCCCTAGGGTCTGATGCTAAGTGCCCTGTGGTATGAAGAGGACATCGACCTCTTCGCCCGACCGGCGACAGTGTTGCGGGTATATGTCGCTGGCTACACTCACGCGCGCTCGAAACTTGCGGGTATGTCGGGTTGCGAACTGGACTCTTTTGGCACCACTGAATGTTTATTGTCCTTAGTTCTCAGGCTTCTCAGGTCCTTCCCAGTCACTCAACTTGAGATCTCAGAATAAGGTCACTCAAGTCTGTAAAAGGGACACCTGCCAATCCTGAAGTTCGGTCGCGGCAGGAAGGTCCCGGTACGACTGGGGCCTCCTTTTCCGAGGTAGACCAACAGGTCAGCTCGTCCTCGCACGCACCCACTCCCACCTCGAAGAGTCGGTAGACCAACTCGTCCTCGCGTTATCGTCGAGCCGAGGACCTCGGTGGAGATCGAAGTGGCTCATTTGCATCGGATCACGGATCTGTCCATTTTTCAGGCGCGCTGAAACAGAGCCAGCGAGCACCCGCGGGTTCTGGGCGCTGGGCGCGGCGGACCCGGCGATCCGGTTCTTTGTAGAAGAAGAAAAAGGTTACATGACCTATATCCCAGACACTCCATGTATGAAAAATATGCCTACATTGACCCCTTTTCAATGTTTGTGAATATGCCATACATGGGTAATTAGAGTGTTTGGGCATATAAATAAAACAGGTACAACTAGCACATATCCAGTTTGGGTAGTGTATATGACAACCCTGACTCTGAAATGTCGATCCAATATTGCTTATATACAAATCCTGGCTCGTAATGGATGGTGCCGGCACCATTTTTCGATGTACAAACGGAGAGTCAGGTGGTGTTTGTGTGTTGCATGCGTTGATTTTCGTTGTTGGTCGTGAACCACAGGCAGAAAGCTGTGTCACACAAAGACCGTGTTGCCTGTCACAGGCGGTGTGATATACACCGTACCCGAACGCCTACGATGGTGGTGCCAATAGACCTGGATCCTCCTTTGGGCTGCAAAAAGAATCCGGACCAGTTGGAAGTCCGGCGCCTTGTCACCTGTAAAAGTGCCGGACTCAAAATGACTCACGGTATGACCTACATTCACCCCAAAATAGACCACTCATGTAGGCTATATTTGTAGTTCCGAGCCCTTTGGGTGGTACAAGCTATAGCAGTGAGCTGAGGCAGACCCGCGGAGGCATGTAGCAGAGGCATTAAATACTCTCATGAATCTATCCAGCATCAGGTGCCCTGACATGTCCACCCCCTGAATTTTATAGGTCAGACTGTTAAGAGGTGTAATGAACAATTTTAATGTGAAAGGGATGGTCTGATGCTGTTCAGCCCGAAACTGAAATGAAAGCCCGGTGTTGGTCCGGTTTCGGTGTTGGGTCAGTCATGGTCAGTATGGCTCCCCTCCGAAGTGGAGCTTCAGTCGGGGAGCGATATCAACCTGCATCTTCCCAGTGATCCTGTAGTCTGAGGTCACCAACAGGCCTGCAAAAGGTCACTGGATGGGACTCCAAAAAGGTTACCCTGGAATGAGTCTTTCTTGTGTGAAAGTAAGGAGGTCTCGTGGTTGAGGGCCTGCCCTGTCTCGAATAGATTGAATAGATGCAGAGCAGTGGGTCTGCCCAGCCATATTCTATCCTACCCAAAGGCTCAGAGTTGTAGAGTCTTGACCCTCACAAGGTGGGTGGAAAGGACTGAACCAACATGTATGAGGGGACCACACCACAAAAGACTCATGGAAAGCACCACACACCCCAGCGACCGAACTTTGGAAGTCCCATCCAGCGAGCGACCGAACTTGAAGGCCTCTCTTGGACCGGGTTCGGTTCGGGTTTGGGACCCCTCCTGGCCCCGGTCCCTGAACGGAGGGTCCAGGGTCGCGTCTGGGTGGTGACCTCAAATCTAGCAGATTCAAGTTCGGTCACTGGGAAGATGACAAGGAGCCTCAGGGCAGCACCTCAGAGATCCTCAGAGCCTCAGTGTTCCGGCCAAATCATGTGGACCATCCGCTCAACCGGAGTGCTCATTTTCTGCGGGATGGAACATCTGTCAGGTAGGTTATAAACCACCCAGTTCTTAGGTGGTGCTGGAAAAAGAAGGTCCTTCCTTCTCCGAGCCCTATATTCCAACCTTCTCAAACCTGTACTTGCCAAGCGGCCGCCGCCGCCGCTCTGAAATTGCATCTATTTGCACCGACCTGGTTTGTTCATTGTCTCCACCCTTTTCGGCGCGCCGAAAAAAGGCGGCCTCCAGGTGACCAAAGTGAAGCCTGCGGCGTGTAGCCTCTTTAGCCCCTCGTCGTGAAGCGATGCCTGGCCCGAATCCTTACGGGTCCTCCATAGCAGGGGTTTGGACCCTCAAAGGGTAGCTTCAGCTACCTGAGTTCTCCTTGCTTTAGCAAAATGTATTACAATCTGGAGTTGGAATTGTGGATTGAGATTGGTCCTGTAAGAAGGGATTCTTCTTCATAGGGGGGCCCTGTGTTTGCCTTTTACGAAAGCCAGCCTTCGTAGAAGGCGCCAGCGGAGTTGTGTTTGGCGAACGAAGTGAGTAGTTAGGGGGTCTGGGGGGGTGGCCGGCAAAAGGTACACGTAAACTCGGCACATGCTGGGGGAGGAGGGTGCGTGGAGGGAAGGTTTTTTGAGGTTGTGTTGGAGGTGATTTTTGAGGGGTGGTGATGCAAGAAATGCAATTTGCATCATTTGCATCATCTGAATGGAAAGGTGTAGTTGGCACCTTGCCAGGCTTGCTTTTGCTCAATGTGATTTTTTTTTGGCAGGGTCTTGATTTCAACCGGGTGCACCAGTGGACATGTCGGTGAATCGTCGCTGCGTCAGCCGCCGTTCGACAGGGGTCACGGCGCGGGGGCGGGGGGGTCAGGCAGTGTCGTAGACAACCTACTTCACAAAGTTGGCAGAATAGCTCACAAGACCAAGATGTGGTAGAGCTCAAGTCAAACTGCAGTCCAACCACTGATTTCATTTTTATGTTCACATTTAGTCGGCGCGACGGCGATGGAAGATGCCATCAGAAAGCTCATTGCCCGGAGTCTCAATCATCACAGAGAGAGAGAGAGAGGGACGGGGCGAAGGCGCTTTCTCAATCACCACAGAGAGAGAGAGAGAAAGAGAGAGAGAGAGAGAGAAGGACGCGACGAAGGCGTTTTTGGTCACACAGTGTTTGTATCCGTTGGCTGGGCTCAGGCTGGCTCAACCAATGAATGACTGCAAGGTTTGACAAAGGTCACTATTCCTCCCAAGCTCAAAGTAATCGAAAGTATAAAGGCCACTAGTGCTCCAAAACCAAGGCCACTAGTGAAGTTCACATGCGCACTTGCCATTCGGAGGGTCTGTGTGCATTTCAGGGCCGGGCTGCAAGCGCTTGTGCTGCCATGGCTGAGTTCAACGACTTCAATGCAACGCATGCCAACAAGGAAGCGATGGACAAGATGGCTAAAGCATTGGCAACTTGAAACACTTGGTCAGTCCAATTTTTCATTTTCCTTTTGCTTTTATTTCTGAGGGGGTATTTGATCTTCCCTTTGCATCCAGAGCCGAATTGGATCATTTTTCCCAGGGTCAGTTGCAAGCATGCACACGCAAAGGAAACCATCACGAAGCGGGACTTGCGATTCGGATCCTCGGAGAGGAAGTTGAATGTGGCAGAGCTTCCGGCTAGCGACACCCACATGACTGTGATCACTCCAAAGCTGCTGGAAAAGGCTTGGAAGAAGGAGACCGGTGAGGATCCAAGCAAGTCTGTGAAGTTCACTTTGAAGGGTGTTGGAAATCCATTTGTGCCTTGGTGAGTTGGCATCCAAATTTCCACCAGTTTTGGCAAATGGGGATTGTATAGTATAATAATGCCACCTGCGGCTTGGTTGTGTAGATCCAACTTTTTGCTGGGCACTTGAGGCTCTGATGGATTGCACCCGCTTGGCCGCTCCAGCAGGCACTCTTCGGACAGCTGCGGTCGATGAGCTGAAGGCTCACTTCTTTGGTTCGCCAGCGGCGCTTCCAGACACGCTGCAGCTGGAGATGATTGCGAGGAGCAAGGAAGAAGCCTGCGGCAAGAAGCCCTTGATCAGGCCAGGCTTTCCTCTCACAGTGACAGCCTTTCTTTTAGTCAATACTTGCGAGTTAAGAGGTACCTTTTGCATGTGCCCGCTGGAAATTATTCTTCCTAGCCCTTCCCGGTTAAGAGTTTCTGTTTGGTGTCAGGTTTTCAGAGGATGAGCCTTGGCTGGCCTTCTTGGAGGCAATCGCTGAGAGCATTGGGCGCGGCGAGGAGGCGGAGTGGCTGCGCTTCATCCTCTCCGTCCCCATGACGGTCATCGTGAATGCAGACCTGTCTGATTTGGATCTGGAGAAGCAGAGAGTCGTGAAGTCTGAGGAGATTCAAAAGGCAAGGGGGCTCTTAATGTAATTTGCCCGAGCGCCACTACCTGGAACGCCGAAGTTGCCTATTAATAAAGGCCACTTTCAGAAAACCTGCGACTTTCAGCAAGTATCAGGGAAAGCCGTCCACTTTGGATGAAAATAGTGAACTTCCTATATATAGCCATTCTTGGGGGATTTATACCAAGTTTGCTCACCTTTGCCGCGCTCTTCCAGGTATTGGCCGTGGCCATTTTTCTCACCTCTCATATATTAGCAGTCATTTTTATGCTAACCGACAACCTTTTCTGGTATATTGTGTAGGACTGACTTTGAGAGACGCGAGAGATGTCTCAGTTCCAAACACAAGACGGAGAAAGATAGCCAGGTTGCCAAAGACCGAGGGTAGGACCCAAATACCCCATCATCATCGAGACTCAAATCCCCAGCGCCTTGTGCCCTATGAGCTCTCCGAGATCTATCTCAAGGACTGACTGTTCAATGAACTTTTTCTTCTTCTGTGACCAGCTCGAAGGGTGAAATGAGATGCGCGGTGCTGTCTATATGCGGATCCACTCATAACAAGTTTCATGGTCAACTGCAAAGTGTACATCTACGGTCAGGATTGAGGTATATTGGGGTCAATCATGCGAGGATCCTCCGCTCTGCGCCCTGCTTGCCAAGCCCCTCATGGTGAAGCTGGCTGATTGTCCTGCGTGCGACCGGGGCGACGCTCATGTTGAGATTGCCATAGTTGTGGTTCATGTGCATAAAGCCAAAGAGAATGCATGCCACACATTAACTTCCAATATATATATATATATTAGCTGGCTCAAGTGTTGGGAGATTTTGTGAAAAGCTTGTGACTTCGTACTTCGTGATGGCTGGGGCTGGGGATTTGGCAGAGCGGTGGGAGCAAAATACTATAATCCGGAGAAGGTTGCAAAGGGGAGTGCCATTTGTCCAGTGGCCTATTCCCATGCGGGAGTCAGAGAATGATGAAGATAAAGAACTTCATCCAATTTGCACCAAAGCTGTGGAACTGAACTGCCAAGCATTGATAGAAATGGTAGAGCATTTCAATGGTTGCTTTAGCGACGTGGTTCAGCTCGAGCATGAGGCTGGGGGAGTCATGAGTCGGAGTGTGAGTGAACATGCACATGTGCTTCGTAGCATGCTCGCGTCACGGGCTGCGCAGGTTGTCAAGCTCTACAAGCTTTGCAGCTACCAGCCCAAAAAGAAGGAGTCGTACACGGCTGCGTGGGACCTCCGCAGGCTGTACACGTACAGCTTCAGAAGACAACTTGATGCTTTTAAGCGCAATCAGGTCCCACGGGACTGGGGTATCAAAAATTGTGTATCAGCTGCTTCGTATTTTGGTGTTCATTACATAATTATTATATACATAATTCTGGAAAAAGAATCCATATCAAGACTCCATGGACTCTTGCACGTATCCCCTGACAGGACAAGGGTGTTCAAACTCTCTTCAAGCTCATTGCGGAGTATCGAGCGCAATGGACGCACAAAGTGCAGCAGTGGGAGCAGGACCAGGCCAATGGTCCTGATGATTCACCGGCTCAGAGCCTTCATGACGTGGATTGCTATATGAATGAGGCCGAGGTCCCCGCAGAGACGTCTGAAAAAGACAGGCGCAGAAGCAGAACAATTCGGTACCATGCAGCCCGCGAATGCTTTGCTGATGCATTGTCGGAAGAACTTGATGCAATTGTCAGGACGCCCTCGGCGGACATTCTCTTGTCACCAGAGCAGCACGCAGAGCTCATGCAAGTCTTGGCTGGCATTCAAGCCTTGGAAATTGGCGATCCGCTCCACAAGTGCCAGCCTGAGATTATACTGTAATTAGTTCAACTCTTGAACTCAGGCAGTGTTGTTTGGGTGTGCTTCACCCATGCCATTGACATAGCAATTTGTTTTGATCATCCAGTTTTGACCAGGAGGCAACAAGCGCCATGCTGTGCTAAGCCTGCGCTTGGCCACTTGTCTTTTGTGATCGTGCTCAACGGACAGGGGCATGTGCACCATGATTCTGTTTCATCCCTCACGCCCGGCATTGCGGATCCTAGGAAATGCTCCCGCGACCGCTTCCTCAACAGTGGATCCAGACCAGGCTAGGTTGGAACCCTGCTGTTTACACTTGAGCTGGGGGGGAGCTAAGCATGGGCAAAGATAAGTATACTACTATCCCAACTGAGCTTGCGACATCTTATCGAAACATGACATAGTTTTTGTGTTTGGACCGTTGTTTTGTTAGATTTCTGCTGCAGTTGGAGACGCAGCCATTGGACGCGGATGAAGGGCAGATCATGACCACTCCCAGCCCTGCGCCACTGAAGCTATGCGATGGCACCCCCCCCAAGGCACATTCCATTTGTGGTGGTTCACAATCCCCTTGCAGTGCTTTTGTGATATTTTTTGATAGTTTTTCAGATTGAGGCTTTCAAGATTGTCGCTTCACTTCTTGTTCGCAGGTGGACGCTCCAAAGATTTCGCCTCAGATGCAAGCAAACATGCGCACTAACCAATCCAAATTGCTCAAAAAGGGGAGGAAGAAGGCTGGGAAGGGAAAAGGGAGTGGGAAAAAGGGGAGGAAACAAACAAACAACCGTGTGACCCGCAGCAAGCGCAAAGTCATGAAGCGTGGGCTGAAGCCCAGAAAACCTGCAGGATCCAAGAACAAGAAAACAAAGAGGCCAGATTTGCCAAAGTCAGAGACAAGCACAGCGGCGAGCTCAAGTGAGCTAGCTGCACCTCCGTCAACAAAGGCGCCAAAGCCCAAAGCCCACAAGTCCAAGCGTAAGGCTGTTGGTACACCACGTGTCCGATTAGACGGTGTCCGGCAGGGACGCATCAACACGGGTAAGGGTTGGGTCTATGAGGTTTTGCCCAACCAAGTCTATGGCTGCAGAAACTGTCGCTATATCTTCAACGGCTGCCGGTCATGCCAGAAAGAGGGCTTCAGAGGGAAGACTGCTGCGGATATGAGGCAGGAGCAGCAGTTTGAGCAGAATGGAGGGTGGGATACATGGTGGGAAGGTGATTGGGCTTGGGATGAGGTCCAGCAAACATGGGTTGAGGCCGGGAGCAAGCCAAAGACCAAACCAAAGAAGCAACGATCCAGCCCGTGAGTTTAATGATGGGATGATGGGAATGTCAGTGTGAATGGTCTTCCAGGCGCCTCGCACAAAAAGTGCATATTTTGTCAATCCATGCAGCAGTGTATACACATGTTGTCTTGTGCAGTTCTCTTCTTTTATGGTTTGTTGCAACTGCCCTAAAGCATGTTGAACCTTGCGTCCAAAGAGCGCTAAACAAACGCATTGTCCTGGCTAAGGTAAAGGCTTCGCTGACGGATCCCTTCGCTCCTGACATTGCCAGTGCTAAGATGAGATTTGATTTGACGACAGGGAAAGCCTTGTCACAAGTGGGGTTGCCACATGCTTGAAGGAGCTGTCCAACATGACTGCAAAAAACTAAACAAACTGTTACACTCTTGAGATTTTTCTTCAACGCAAGCCTCTTTCTATCCTTCTGCATGTGCGCTGATGGGAAAGGGCTTAGGGGGCGCTTCCAGGAAGTCCTCTGGCCAAACATGCCCGATTGATCATGCAACCGAAAGTGAGTGATTGTGGAAAACAGGTCCGGGCCTTTGCTGCGATAGCACTGTGCACCCTCTCCCTTACCCATCGACTGTATATACCGACACATGGCAAAGGTATTGTTTTGGGGTGGCCTGAAATGCCTTTTTTGGGATACAAAACGCTCTTCTCAGGCCACCCCTTGAAAATAAGGAAAGGTCTCTCAACATTCGGTCCTCGCTATATCGCAACGTGCCTCCTGCCAGGTTCGTGGTACCGGAAGATGAGCAAGGCCTACAGGATCCGACACAGAATTGAGACAGGTGCCACCCTCCTTTTTTGATAGCTGTAGCTGATGGCCATTAACTGCAGTTGTATGTGAAACACTGTACCCTTTTTGCATCCGATTGACTCACGAAACTTTAATTGCATGGAGTCCTGCAGTCCACCTGCTTCACTGGTCACTGGATGTCAATTGACCGTTCAGCTTCTTTTTTGGCTGGATTGAAACACGTGTGTATACGGTGGTTGAAACTTGTCCCCATAGAGGAACTGGGAGACAGAACATGGCCATGCCTGATGCCATGTTGCAGCGCACACTGCATCAGCTCCTGCGCATCAAAGCTCCCAGGGTCACTTGCTTGAATCACACCAAAAACACAAACCTCTTGAGAAGGCAAATAGGAACAATGCCTGTACATAGGCAAGTTGAAGGGACCAGTTACCAGGCCTTCCAGGAGTTCTCTAAGGACTCTAAGGACCTCTAGTCTGGCGCAGGCAGATCCAATAACCTGGTCAGAGAGTGCAAATGGCCTCTTTCTGGGGGAGATGCTCGAATAGTTTTGGGGGGCACTGAGACAACATTATCGAGCATTTGAAAACCAGCGTTTCGCTGAGGTTCTCTTGATGGCAGTGGTTCTTCTGGCTTTCACCGAAGGACTTCAATGGGATGAGGCCAAGCACTTCCAACGGAGTGTGGGTGCAGAAAAACTTCACCACGTCCCAGTAGAATGAAGCTTCCTGTGTGAAATACCTGGCATGCAGTGATAGTAAACTCCAGCCCAGCTATGCCCCCTGAAGATCTACGACGCTGTAGAGGTCTTTTCAGGGAAGGGTGTGCTGAGCTATGCACTCCTCGCCATGGGCTACGCCGCAGCCTCTTTGGACATCGTCAATTGGAATCCTTGGATTCAAAACCGAATCAGTGAGGGAAGGAAACCACTTTGCAAAGGAAACCCACTTGACCTGGTGGAGCCTAGCGGCTTTGCGTTTCTAGCAGCAACAATTAAACTTCCCTGGCGCGCCAACAAAGATCATCATGCGTTCTTTCAAGATGCCATATGACATGTCTTTTTTGGCCTCTCTTGTTGGTGCCCTTTTCCAAAGAAGTTTTGATTTGCAAGGCGTTACTCCTGGTATCTCATGTTTCTGGGATGCTTGTGAATCCAAGGCTTTTGCTGTCTACAATTTTGCGCAGCAAGCCTGACGCAGTCTTTGCGTTTGGAGTTGTGTGCTCAACGTGGGTGGCAGTAAGCAGGGGTTCAACACACAGACACTACTTCTTACCTTTGGGTGACCCAAACTCACCTAGCTGCAACAAAGCAAATTTGCTTGTGGCCAGGACCGGAATCCCTTATATATAGTATAATATATGTATATGTTTGATTTTTTTGATATTGCAATGTTTATTGTTTTTGGTGACAGGAACTGGGAATGGGAGCCATGGGAACCATAGGACGCCGCTGTCATGTTTCTGATTCTATGTCCGCTCCAGGACCTGCCTGGCTCTTCTACTCATCATAGCTCGAGGGTCCACGTTTGTCATTGAACAACCCAACTCTTCACTGCTCTACCGGCACCCCCGATTCAATGCTCTCATGCGCCTCACTACCGCTTCTCGTTTGGTATTAGGGAAGCTTTATCTATTGAATTATATTATCTGAGTTGAGCCTCTGGGACTCTGCGCTCATCCGTGCTCATCCGTGTCCGCTGTTGGCCCGAGGTATTCAAACAGTCATTTTGGATGTCAGGCTGGGGAGGCAAGACGCCCAAGCGGACTGTCTTGTGGAGCAACAGTTCCGCTGTGAGGGTGTTCAAGACCAAGCCGAAACACCGTGTGAAGAGGGGCAAATCGCTGACAGACAAATATCGGGATTCTTCAGGCAAGGTCAGGTATAAGGGCAACAAAAACCTACGATCATCGCAGTGACTTGGGTTGAATAAAAAGAACGGTCAATGGAATGAGTGATCCATTGATATATATATATATAAGTATACCACTTGAAAGGTGTTTACTGTTTTTGCTTTGTGATCCAGGCCACAGACAAAACACTCCTGCATTCACTCTCCCAAACTGGTCATGTTGCGGCTTCCCAACCGGCCCCGCTTCCAAGGCAATACCCTTTGCGCTTCGGGGTGCGCTTTGGACGGGCGATGCGATACTTCCATAAAGAGAAGGCCACTCCAAAGTACCCAGTGGATGTAAGGGTGGCCCACTTATATATCAACAAAGCTTTTGACTTTTGACCTATGTGTACTCTACAAAAACATACGAAGAAGAAAATTGAAGCTGGAGGAATTTCCCCCTTTGGCTCTGAGGTGCCTGACCCGATCGTGCCGGAGGACATCTTTCCAGATCCTGCCGTGGATGACATGTGGAGAGATGCCAAGATGAACAGGGTTTTGGCGTATCTTCATGGGGGTATTGGTTGTCAATTGCCACAAGTTTGGCACGATTTCATCCCCCCAAAGCTGTAGGATTGATGTGCCTGGATGCCTTTGTGGGCTGGGCCTTTTAATTCAAAGGCCTTGGTGGGTGCTTGGGGGTTTTGTGCAACAGGAACCTGACATGTACAGCTTTCAGGAAAAAACACTCAAAATAGGACACTGTGGTAGGAATCGTGAATAGTTGGCTATAATAGGCGGAAAAGTGGCGTAAAAACTCGTCCGTTTTTGATGGGAAAAATAGTACACTTTGGGGCCTCTCGTGAAATCCGTTTTTTCCGACTCAAAAACCATATGAAAAGTCACGCGGGCATTTCACGAAATCGCAATCGGAATTCACGAGAGGAAGTTCACGAGAGATCTATGATTGCCATAGGCACCCACACAGGCCCATGTGATTTGCATGCCTGCAGTGACCTTGAGTCGTGGATTGCCACGCTCTGTGGAAAGAATGCGCCAAGCATTTCAGATTGAAAGGACAGGAAAAGGGTCCACACAAAGGCCTACTGTGGACCCTTTTTTGTTTTGAGATGTTCGGCCTTTAGCTTTCAGTGTGCGTATGCAAGGCAGGAATCTAAAAATATACATATATGCAAACACACACATATATATATATACATACCTTGGAAGTTCTATGTTCCACCGGCCCTTTAGGATCTGAAAGGATCAGGATTTTGTTGGGTAGGCTTTCCCTGAGAAGACTTCATGGAAAGCTCTCCGTCAGTACCGTTGATGTCCCGCCAGTGGTCCTGCGCTAGTTTGCTACGTGGCCATTCGTTCTTGGCAGAACAGCACGCCCAAAACAAGTTGAAGACCTTTGATGATGTTCTTGCTGCTTCTTGTTTTTGAATAAGGCTTTTTCGTCGCAAGTGGTGGTTTGACGTATGCAATTGGTGGGGATTCCGCAAAGGGTCTTTTCTGGCATATGTTTATGTGCTTGGGATGTCTCGTTTGAGGCTGCAAAAGGGCGCCTGGACCAGCTTGAGAAGGCGAAGGCTTCTGCTTCGACACCTGCCGCAAAGCCCGGTTCAACAGAGGTTGGTGCCGGATCCAACGCCGTTCCTGGGAAGACCCCCACTCCACCCCGGTCACAGAGCACAGGTGCCTCCCCGTTCACTCCTACACAGCCTACCCACCGCTTGCCCAGCAAGACCGAAATGGCTACGCCAGAGGAAAAGTGCTGTGCTTCTTTCTTTGAAAAATACATCTTTTCTTAAACCCGTTTTGGCTCTTGACGCCAACTGTGGTGGGGCTGCAGGATTTCGACAAGTTGGATGGAGCGGCCAAGGATCTATCCAAAACACTGGAGGAGGCCCAAATCATCAGTCAGTCAAAACATATCACGTTATACCAACACTGCCATCATGTCGCTTTTGAGAGCTTTAGACTTAGACAATTGTATCCAGCAAGCTCCTCACCAGGTGGCGATTCCACAGGGGAAGGGACTACCGTGTGGGAAGCAGGCGCTACAACACACTTCTCATGACCAAATGCTGCGCATGCTTCTCAATTGTGGGCCCTTGAGAACAAACTACAGTTCAATCATAGTTTGAACTCACCAAAAAGGTTGGGTTAAGGCACCGCGCTGGTATGTGTGCATGCAGGAGATGTCCGATGAGACCAAGCGTATGTACAAGCTTTCTGCCACGCTCAAACGGATTTGCACCCCAAAGGAGGCATCAGGAAAGCTTGAGGTGAGTCCGGAGGTGCACAAACAGTGGCTCCAGGGTGGAGAGCCCCGGAAGGCACTGTTGAGGATTCTGATCAAGAATGGGGGTGACAAGGAGTTTGAGCTACATGTGAGTTTGGGTGTTCTTTGCATGTTTGAGACATTAAAATTTTAAGCACTGCAAGATTCGCAGTACACACGCACATGTGAATATACCTTGGAGGAGGCCTTCAAAAAGGAGATTCTGCACATCCGTAAGCACAACAAGAAGTCGAAGGTCCATGTTGCCCAGGGGTTTTACACCAAGGAGAAGATGAAAACAGTGTTGAAGTGGAGTCCGTCCGCTGCTTATTGCTCTGTGAACGTCATGTCACATCTGGGTTCTGTATCACATGCCCTTTACCCTTTCACATACTGGTTCGGCAGAACTTTTGACAAGGAAGAGGATTCGCGCTGCTGTTGAGTACTGCAGTCACCCTTCCCGGGTCAAAACGCACACCAGGACTGTCTAGTCTACAACTCTTCTAATGACTGTGTGTGTCATGTCCCGTTTCAATCCCTGCTCCATCTATTGTTCTTGATTTCCAGGAGGGACAAATATGAAAAAGATGTCAAAGAATATTGGGTCGACACAGAGACAACTGGTAGCTTCGAGAAAGAAAACGAAGAGTCCTTCATTGATTCCACGGGGATTGAGGGGGAAGCTGGTGGCCTTGAGATTGGCACTCATGATCCTGTAGCCCTTGCTGCGGGTGTGGAGCCAGAGAATGTAGAGAGCGACCGCGACACCGATATGGATCTTGAAGATGATGGGGCTCACAGCCATAGGTCCAAATTGTCAGCTCCAGGTCCGTCAGGAGACTGTGAAAGGCTTTCTGCCCTTGAGGAGAGGTACTTATGTTTTCACTTTTCTCGGACTCAAGACCCACCTCAACCACCCAAAGATGTCCTTTTTCCCGGCCTCCAGGCAGTGGACAATGTGGGATCGGTGCTGGCCAACCTGCTCAAGGTTCAGTCAAAATGTGAGGTGATCCGCGACAAGCTTCAGGGTATGGAGGGTACAGAAGCAAAGCAGTTTCTCGAATCAATGTTTGTTGCAAGATAGTTTGTACAATTGTTGCCGGCACTTGCCATGGTTTTGCTCTAAGGAGTTTGGACAAGGTTCAGGGGCATTGTACCAAGTTGATCCAGCTTCATGACAAGCTAGCGGACCTAAAGTCTCACTTTGATGGTCAAAAGCTCACTGATCAATCTCAGCCTGGTGATTCCGAGACCCTTAGCTGAAAGGGGGCCATGCTGTAATCCCCAAAACTTGACACGACTGTATGCATCTTCGTCCTCAGGAAGATCAAGAGCCTCCAGTGCACCATACAGGAAATTGAAGCGGAGTTCCAGCCTCAAATCAAATTTATCACCCGATGCAGTCTTATATTCAATATAGAACGGTCCCCTTCCAACATCAAAACCAGGACCTCTCGGGCCCTCATGGAGGAAATCAAGCTGAAGAAGTTGCAGCCTCACTCTGTAGAATCAGTTTGATACCGCCAGAATAGTTTGCACAGCTAAGCTCGAACACACATCTTGAGGACCATCTTGCGGCCCGGCCGTGACCGTCGGACTGATGAGCGCTCCAAGTCTGGAAAAGCAAAGGGTGATAGGAAAACAAAAACTCGGCCAGCTGACAATGCCAAAACGAAGAAAAAGGTAAAGGGAAAGGGAAAGCAGCGCAAGGGCAAGGATGTTGACTAAGGCCAGTCGTTGTTTCTGCGAAGTAGTGACACACTTCAAACTTCCAGCTTTGTATTTAGACAATTCCGCAAACTGTTCTTTGTCACTTGCACCCTGCCTCAACCAATGCACCGTGAGAGGTCTTCCAAAAGCTATCTTCCTGGTGAGCTCGGCTCGGCTTGGAGAACTCTGGGCCTATGTCTCGAATGGAAATGCAATTAGTGCACCGACCATCCATCCCAAAAAGCGATTGCAAAACAATGTTCAGGAAACAGGTCAACACTAGCATCCATTCATCAGTTTTTCAAGCTCGTTTTGTTTGGACGGGGTGGTGAGGTATTGCTGCCAAAAAGTGTGATTTTGATCACACCTAAAACCAGCAAGCCCGGTGAATGAGAGCGGGCATTTCTTTTGTGGGGGTTCTTTTCACAAGCTGTCCATGGGTGGCATCGAAGCTGATGCAGTGATGGAGCGGGGTTGGCAGTTGGAAGAAATTGTTGCTGGCCGCGGTGGTTTTTCAAAGCTTCTGAGACACTAGATTCCCCAACGCAGCTCCAGTGCCCACGCAGGTGCTCGTCCTGCATCCAACCTTGGCGAGGGGAAGCAGATTTCAGGTCCTGCGGCGAAAGCAATTGTGGAAGCTTTGGCCACCGGCGGAGCCCTTTAGAGCATTATTTATTGAATAGTTTTGCGGTGCACGAGCGACAAGTAGGAAACGCGATGCGTGTGTATATACATATATGTATATACAAACAAGTACAAAAAACATATACAAAGGCTGCCTGAGCCTGACACGGTGCATTGTTTTCATTGTTCTGTGCATGTGGAATCATATTTGATAGCAAGGTCAGCGAGAAAGCAGCCTGTGATCTGGCAACAGCATTTTGGGGAGAGGTTTCCAACCTCAACGGTGCTCAGAAGATACCAAGCGCTGGCTTCTTTACAGTTGCTCACAGGCTGTCTCAGACTCACCATGAATGTCGGCTCACAAGCCACATCTCGAACATGGGGTTGTCGTCCAACATCTCACTCACCTACATGGACGCTGGCCTGAAGAATGCACATCCAGTCTTGGCTATTCATGATTTTGTGACAGCCCTCAGCCAGCAGCAGAAAATGGATACGATCTTGATGGGGAACCGCGCAAAAGATTTCCGTGCCTTTTGGGCGAAATGGAAGCTGCTACAGCCAAATCACCCGGTGTTCCAATGTGATCTGGCAAAACTGGATTGGAGCATACCTGTGGCAGTCCATTGCGACGAAGGCACATCGCAAAAGAAAAAGGCTTTGATGGTGATCCAGTACCAGAGCTTGCTGGGTGAAGGAACGCGGAAGCGAAAACGTAGTGATATGGAACCTGGCGTCAACTATTTGGGAAGCTCGGTCCGCACACGCTACTTGTACTCTGTGATGCTTGGGCGACTCTACTCTTCCAAAAAGAACCAGAATGGACCGCTGCTGAAAGTGATGGATCGCATGGGAGTCGAGCTCAGTTCAGCCATGGAGCGTGGCTTCAGTGTGATGATTGATGGAGTGCCTCAAAGAATCTTTCTCGTTCCCTTGGGCATGAAAGGTGATTGGCCTGCAATCTCCAAAGTAGCTTCGCTTACCCGCCATCACGGCCGTGACACTCCGACGCGCTATGATGGCAATGGAATTTGCCACCTTTGTTTGGGAGGGCAAGCGGGTCACTCTTGGCATGACCTGCGGCAAGCCAACATGGAGAAGATGCGACGGGGCGCCCCACTCCCATGGAAGAAGGAACCGGGCTTAATCTCGCCCCTCGAGTTGCCAAATGCCTACAAGCCTGCCTTCTTTCGCATCGACCTCTTCCACTCTTGCCAAAAGGACGTCATGGCCGATATTGGGGCCAATACCCTTGCTCCGTGTCCAAGTCCAGCAACCTTTTGCGAGATATATTGGGGTACGTGATGTTTGCCGTGTTCATCCGTGTTCGTAGTTCAGGGCTGCAGGCCTTTTTGACTTTCCAGGTGTCATGTTATGACTTTTCAGTGATCTATGGCCCGTGCTCCGTTGAGAAGCTCTGCGAGGACGCCTACAATGACCTGAAACATTTCTGTGCCTGCCAGTCGCTGGAACTACACATGACAGGCTTAACAAGGACACTGCTCGGCTTCCAGAACTCGGCCTGCTTTCCAGTGGGGCATCTCGGTCAACCAATAGTTGTCCTTTTCCACGGCTAGTAAACATGCCCCGCCATTCCCCATCAACTCCTGTCGAATGCCCTCCTGTTCCCAGGTCATGGTTCAAGGGCGCAGACACTACCAGTTTGCTCATCTACTTGGAGCACAAGCTCGAAGATGCGCTGCCCTTGATTGATGACAACGATGTGAGACGCTATTTTGCCCTCATACATGCTGCAGTGTGTAGTGCAAATGCCTTCCTCCGTGTTTTCTACCACTCAAACCTGTGGCTGGCCAACAGAGAAGCTGATGTGGCCATTGCTGAGGGTCAGCAGTGCTTGGATACATTCCAGAAACTGGCAAGCACTGCTTTTGACTGGGGCCTCACGCGCTGGAAGATACAGCCAAAGTACCACATGGTTGGAGAAATCCTTTTTGACATGCGCTCTTGTAGAGAAGCCGGCCTGCCCGTGCTGAACCCGCTGTGTTGGAGCACGCAGCAGGACGAAGACTTTGTCGGGCGTGTGAGTGCTATATCACGGCACGTTGATGCCCGTACCATCCATGAAAGAACAATCTCTCGCTACCAGCTTGCTTTGGCCAGTAGGTGGCGCTGATGGTGGTTGGTGTGAGTGGTTCGATGTTTACTCATGATAACACTGCACTTTCAATAGCCGCCTTTGTTGCTTTGCAAGTGCCACGTATATGGCAAACAAGCAAAAGCTGATCAGTCCTCCAACCCTTGGCCATGAGCCTGGGATGTGATTTCGAGAGCCAAGGTTTTTGGACAAAAAACATGCTTAAAAGCTTAGGATCTGGCCTCATCAAGGCAATGGCCAGGGTGCGGACCGCAGAGGGAGGTTGGGGGGTCCGTGCTGGTTGGACTAGAGAAGATTGTATAAGGTTTCTTTGCACGTTCATGACTTGTTTGATGAATGCCCTCGATGTTGGTTCCATTTGTGGTTTCATGTTGGTTACTGTAAACGGCTGCGGTGGTTAGAAAGCACCGGAAATAGTACACAGTGACTGGTTGACTGTTTTTTTGATGCACTAGGTTTTCCAGGTAGTGTAGATTTGATTCCCTAGTTGACATCCCTCAGTTGACTTCTTC
>CAXAMN010023584.1:1486232-1510319 GCA_963970005.1 Durusdinium trenchii
AAGAGACGCCACGTTCTTTCGTGGCCAGTGTTTCTAGGCAGCCTGCAGAGACAGATTCGAGCATCCGATGGCATGACCATCCACTAAAGGCCGGGAAGAGCTTTTTTTACCAAAGTATATTGGAACCTCACAGCCGCATGCCATAGTGCAATTTTGGTTTTGACCGAACCAAAACTGGAGCCTCAGAATCGTATACCACCAACACAGTTTCGTGTTGATATCTTCCCTTCTGCTAACTGTGCCGGGCACTCATCGCTGGAGACTTGTGAGTTCAGATTAAAACCAGATGTTGTCACTGGCTCATGGAAAGACACTCTTGATAGAGTGGCAACCTCCAGATTCCAACTTAGAAGACCCCTGCTTCAAGTGCCGACTCTGGTGATGTTCTTTATGGGGGGGGGGGGCAGGGCGGCCGTAAAATACAAAAACGGGACCCACCTGTAACCGCCTATCGATACTCGACCGACTCATTACTCCTCTTCCTACTTCTATTCCTGCTCCTATTCACCACCACTACCACTACCACTGTTACTATTACTCCTGCTGCTCCTATTGCTCCTACCACCCCTACTGCTCTTATCATTCCTACTCCTACCCCTACTACTCTTTTCCTAGTCCTACTCCTCCTCCTCCTCCTACTACTACTATTACTACTACTGGCTACTGCCTACTGCCTACTGCCCACTGGCTGGCTGCTAGCTATTGCCCCGACTACCACGACTGGTCACTCCCGCTCACACTCAGGTGCCTCTTCATCGTTTCTTACCTCTTGTAATGGCTCCTCCTTCTCCTCCTCCTCCCCTACTACTACCACTACTACTACCACTACCACTACTACAACTACTACTACTACTTCTTCTTCTTCTACTTCTTCTCCTACTTCTACTTCTACTTCTACCACTACTGGACTATTAGTATGACTACTCCTGCCACTACTACGACGACAACTACTACTACCTCCTCCTCCTCCTACGACGAGGATTACTAGTACTATTAACTACTACTAGTGGATTCTTTTCTGTGACCACTTTTCTCTGGAAGGCGAAAAGCTCGAAGAACTGAGAAGTCTTGAACCGCTTCACTGGGGACTCTCCGCATGGAGTGAAAAAGATTGCAGAGAGTGTGCGGCAGAGAATTGGTTGGAAGCCATTAGTAGGTTGGAGTCCTGATATTTTTTTATTTTTTCCAGCCCCTTAAGCAAATCCAAGCAGGTATAGAGACCCAGGGTAGCTATAGTGCAGCTACCAGGTATAGTACTTCAAGTTCCCTTTCCGTCAACCGCTCGATAACCTCTACACGCGCACAGCAATCCACAGCTTTGAAGCCTCATGCGCGCGATACCTGGGAACAGAATTGTTGCTACCGTGGGTCCGTATGAATGCTATGTTGCTATACCTCTTACACACCTATACCAGTTCAAAGCACGAATGAGACTGCATAGCTGTGGTTTGCTGTGCATGTGTGGCTCGAGAAAGATATACGTAAACTCTGGAAGGTGATGCTTTGATGGTTTTGGAGCGGGTGGTGACGCACTCGCCAACTAGAACATATACCCTTCAATAGGAACTCGAATAGCTCAAATCCAGAAGATGCTGAAAATGTCCCTGGCTCCCTATATGAACCCTGGGAAGACTGGGAAGCGAAGAGGTGGAAACAGCTGGGAGGTCTTGAACTTTTAAGTAAACAAAAGGCCACATTCAAGCAGCAGAAGGACAATGTGCATCCTCTGCTCTCGCTTCGCAGACCTTCATTTTTAAGGTGGCCTGAACAGAGTGTTTTAGGGCAGCAAACCCTGGTCTCAGGCCACCTTGAATTTAGCTTGAAAAACTGTCTGTTTTAACAAAAGCCTTGTCACAGAGACACCTCAGGACCCTTGCTTCGCATATCTTCATTTCTGAGGTGGCCTGAACATATAGTTTCGGGCAGCGAGCCTCTGGTCCCAGGCCACCTCGAATTTTGGTGCATTGTTTTGCTTTTGCTTCATCTGAATGTGGATGGGAATTATCTATGTGTGAAGTCGGTCGGGGGTCCGGGGGGTGGCCCGAGAAAGGTATACGTAAACTCTTGGAGGTGATGTTTTAGTGATTTTGGAGCGGGTGGTGATGCAAGAGTGCATTTTTTGCTTTTGCATGGTTACCTATGTGTGGGCAGAACAAGACATGAAGCAGATTTGACACGCGGCCGCAAGCGGCTGCGCGAGCTCATTTGATTGCTTCGACGCGCAGTTGTCGAGAAAGGGAAGGGCTGGCTTTCGTTTTGCAGCTTCTCAGGTGCTTACAGCTAACCCTGTCTGGTCTCGCCTCTTATGTACACACATGGCTGACGCATTTGGCACAAGCCTGGTAAAACAATAGCTTGCTTGCGCGCGCCATAGCACTTGACAGAGCTTCCATTCTTGTCTGGTGGATCGCTCTCGAGACAGTGTCTTTCCACGGGAACCCCACTGCAATTGCACTTCGGGTCACCCCTTGGATCAAATCCCCGCTGCGCCGTCGCGGCGTGGGTGCAAAACTGTCTTGCGCAGTGCAGCAGCAAATTAAGGAGCAACAAAAGTTGATGGGTAGCTTCAACCAACAAACCAGTGAGACAATCAATGATGAGTTATTGGGGGGCGAACATTGAGAGGCTGCCTAAAGTTTTGAGGAAGAGGCTGCAAGAGGGGACAAACATCATGGTGAAATACTCCAACAACCGCCCTGCGAAAGCGGCCGGCAAGGAAGGGATCTCGGGCATCAGCCTGTCAGTGATCAGCTATATGGGCACGCAAGGCAAGTATCGCGCCCTCAACAAGCTTTTGAGCTGGGCCGATTTACCTGACATCGATGACCATGCTCCTGAAGAGGAGCCTGTCCTGGAGATTCAGTTGCCTCCAGAGACCCTCCCAAGGTTGTGATTGTCGTTTGCATTTATCAGATGCTTGAAGCGGCGCCACCGGCTTGGCCCTATTGGTCTCACACTTCATGAAGCACCAGACTCGAGTGGAGCATGAGCGAGTTGGGGGGGGGCATCCCTAGTGGCGAATTTGGGCTTTGCATCCCTGCTCCCATGACTCTTGGCCACTCGTGTTTTTGATGGCGCAAAATGGAGCGGAGACGGTTTTTGGGACAGGAGAACAGACAGTTGGCTCATGCTCATCTTCACATGCATATGCCACTTCATGATGGGGTGAGGAGAAGTATGTTGGTGTATTTGTGTTTTGTCTTTGTGTTGGTGCTCTCAGCTGCTTGCTTTTTTGAGGCCAATACCAGCCGCTTGGGAAACTCTGTGGCAGAGTCGGAGGTGCAGGGCGTTCAAGATTTTGAGGGCATTCGAGCGTTTCAAAACGTTTGGATGAAGCCTGGGCTTGGTTTGGCAATGGACGGGTTACACGTGTTTGTTGGGAGATGGCAGGACCTGACCAGAGTGCTTGTCAGGAGTGTTTGGATGCCAAGGTTGAAACGTGGGTTACTTGGCTGAATCGGAAAAGAAAGCCATGTTGCCTCTTGGCTCTGCCTGTCCCGTTCTTGTCTGCCGGCGAGTTCGGTGAAATCGGCATCCAAAAGGAAAGTCCGTTGGTTGCATTTGCTGGAACATGCACATAGAGTCGATGCCAAGTAGACAAAGCCACTGGTTGTCTTGGCTGCACATAGATGGGGTTACGGGGTTACAGCCTGAAATTCTCTTTGAGCAGGCGCAGTACATTTGAGAACAAGAGGTCGGGAGCCTATATGTTCTGATGACCCCGTGGCCAAATTAGAAGAAGCCCGGTGAATTTTGGTAAATAGCTTCGGCTCAAGCTCGGTTGGCGAAAACAAGGTTGGTGAAAAAGTCTGTCGGCTCAAGGCAGCTCGGTCAAAAAGTTGCACCACTATCGCGGAAAATTTGGGATAGGCAGTTCCTCCTTGGCTCAAGCTAACATGTTGGGAGACTTGGGGCAATAAAAAAGGGGTTGGGATATATGTGCGTGGGTGACGTGGTGGAGTTTTCAGTGCAAGCGGTTGCTCTTTTCTTTTGGCGTTGCACTGAAACATGTGCTTGGGCGCTGCGCAGGGACCCTGAACATGTGTCATGCGTCTGTTGTATCACGCGCGCTCCTCCCCACAGGTTTTTGTGTTTTGGTCTCGCTAATGCCAATGCTTTGTATTGCCTACTACTGAACAGAACCTATCTGCGTGTTTTGTTGAAAAGACATCATGGCTCAGTACGTCTGAGGGGCGTAGCGGCGAAGCACAGTGTACGCGCCGTAACGCGCGTTACGCCGAGGTCGAGGTAAGCGTTGCCTGTCAGTAGCTGCGCGTTACAAGGGACATAGCACAGTTCGCGGCGTGGGGCGCACCAAGATTTGGGCAAACATTTCCCGTCATTAGTTTTCGTCGCTGTTATTTTGAAGGATGTATAATGCGGCTTACGCGGCGTAACGAGCGATACGTTAAAAGGTCCGGGCAAACCTTTCCAATTCCCGTCAGTACTTCTTGCGGCTTGTTTTTCAGCCTTACACGGCGTAAGGCGCGTTACACCAAGGTTTGTGCAAACAATGTCAACGAAGGAAGAAACAATGCTTTGCACATACCATCTTTGTTCACAAGCGGTGAGCTTCTCTGAAATCCTCGGCAGTCTCTGTAAACATATGCCAACGTGTGCCACTTTCGGTGTAATAGCACGGCCCTACTTGCATCCTCATGAGGCGAGTTCGAAACCGGAGCAGCTCGACCCGACAATCAATGTAAAAACTTTCACAGTGAAATCATAATCAAACACATACTCAAAAACAAAGAACTCAAATCCACCAATCTGCTCCACCGATCCTCTGTTGTATTCTGCGCTGTTGTTTGTGCAGCATTGCTCAATGCTACAGCCATTGATATCCTTGCTGCAACTTGGTTCGTGTATCCAAACGTCTGAGCTGTTGATGCTTGTCTTTCTTCTTTGTTTTCCCTTTGCAGCTGTACAGTTCTCATCATGAACAATGCTGAGCCATCCGCTTTTGAGCATATCTGCCGCCTGTTGTCTTGTATGAACCTGGTGGTCAAACCATTGGCTACCATTCTTTTGCTGCTCCCCCAACGAAGCTCTATCTGAAGCCTTTTGACCCCCTCTTTGATGCACAAGACCTCGATTCGTGCCCTTTTGTCCGCTGAACTTCCGATGCCAACTCTTTTCAAGCTGTCGTTCAGTGCTTTGGCATCATCAATGATTATTGCCGACGTGCCGCATTCTGCTGCCGTTGCTTCTCTCAATCTTCTGTCATAGGATCAGAATAATTTGCGTTCAACATCACCCTGAGGGATCAACCGACACTTTATCTGATCCAGCTGCCCAATCATACAATAGTACGAATAGAGGTATCGACGGGTTTGCCTGCAGGTTGCGTCGCATATACAATGTCTGATCGGCACGGTTGAATGGCTGGTCTGGAGCAATGGCACGGATGGCAAGATCGAACGATTGCCTCTTCTATGAGAAAAGCTTCATCGCCCAAGGTCGTGCTCTATAGACCCAGAACGATGGCCTCTGCTGTCCGGACGCGACTGATGTATCCAGTTTGGCATCGGACACCTCGGTCTCCAGGTCTCTGATGAACGCTTAATTTAGTTGCCTGGAAGTCTGCGAATCGAAGTTCCTCTTCCGAAGCTGCCCTTGAAGCTGGGCCTTGGCAAACTTGGGGCAAAACAGTTTGTGAACAGATATCCCTGACGCGCAAATGTCGCGATTGAAAGGTCTACGTTAGATTCTTTGCGTGGAGCCCACCTTAGTGAACAGAGCGAACACCAATAATGAAGTGCTCAGAAGGGCCAATTGTGCAATTAGAGCACAAAATAATTAACCCGCATAGTGCTGTGTACAGAAGAAGCGATACCTTTAAAAAGCAGAGAATTGCCTAGCAAGATTGAGAGGAACTCGAAAGACCCGAATGAGTTGATCTTGATCTCAGATAGTGCAGGAGTCCAAAAGTTCGTGAATCAGAACCTGGCTCAGCTCCGTGGAGCAGTGGCCGATATGCAGGCACGACTCCCCTTGTTGCGAGGGGAGGTCGCTTGTTCGCTTAAAGTTACTTTGAAAAGTTGCGCCAGTTGACGGCGCAACAATTTGACAGTTCCTGTGGAAACTGAGGACGGAGAAAATAGAAGGAGAGTGGCCAGGACACATGATGAACTTGGGGGTGACACCTCCAGGATGCTGGTGTATGAGGCTTACCTTGACTGCCTTCTGCGCAATAACGCCCATCGAGATTGTCATCGCACTGCGCGAAGCGAGAATGCCCTCTTATTCCATGCGCAGTTTGACCCTTACCACAGGGCATGGAACGATCTGAAACTGGCAATGCAGAACTCAAAGCCAAATGCATGGAGAGCAGTGTTGGAGCTGACCCTGGTTTGCAACCTCAACTACGGCCCTTATAGCAGCTCAGCTTGGTTCTGGAGAAAAAGGCAAGATTGGCTGATTTTCCTTCAACAAAGACTCATTTTGGAGCTGCCTGGCAGAAACATGTTCCCAAAATCTGCCAAGAGAGGAGGATCAGGGAGCCCGCTCGCCCCATTGAGTCCCAAGACCTCTTCGACCAGCTCAGGGATTTAATTTAGAAACCTTCCATCAGAAGGGGCCCCTCATCAAGTTGATGAGGTGGTTCAGCTGTTTTGAATCCATGCACTTCTACAGTGGAGAACTGCTGGCGACCAAAGCAGCCAGAAGCGAGACAAGGCGGACACAATCACCAACAAGAAGGGAGACAAGGCGGACACAGTGACCAACAAGAAGGGAGACAAAAAGAGACAGAAGGGAGACAAGACGGACACGGTGACCAACAAAAAAGGAGACAAGACCGGCGACAAAGGAAGACAGAAGCGAGACAAGGCGGACACAATGACCAACAAAAAGGGGGACAAGAAAGGGAGACAAAAGGAAACAGAAGGGAAACAGCGACGAACCTTTCGATTGTGTAAAATGGTTCCTTGTTTCTGTATGAAAAGGTTTAAAAAGACCCACAGTCTTCCACAGACTCCACAAGGACTGGAGGAGACAAATGGGAGACAAGCGTAAAATCATGCGGCCAGCGGACAGTGGGAGACAAGTGTAAAATCATGCGGCCAGAACACCAGACAGTGGGAGACAAGCGGAAAACACATGTAAAATTCATTCAGCCAAAGCACTAACAGGAGACTGGAGACAATGGGAGACAAGTGGGGGACAAGTGCATCAGGATGAGGAAGATCAGATATTATGCGTGAGGTCAAGTAAAGGAAGTTCCCAAAATCAGTCCCCCAAATGTCCGACTCCTTCTTTTTGGAGTCGCTCTACCAGGATATACCCAAGTTGATCCTTCCAATGTTGGCACAGATCCCATCAGATCAGATCCCTGCAGTGTCAAGCACCTGGGGATCAGAATGAACTTTATAGGAGTTGGGGCAATCGCACGTGTTCTGAAAAGTCAACTTGTTGTTGTGTCGCATATCGACCTCTTCTTTGCCCGGATCTTCCAATTATCCAAGATGTTTGCCCCCTTTCGCTGGGGTTTATAGATGAAAGGGCAGACCATTTGCACCGTTGAGAAGATCCAGGTCTATCCCTAGGGATCCAAGTACCTTCTCAGCAGGTACTTGGACCCTCCAAGCCTACATAACACTGTCGAACACATCACCGTACCTGAGGTTCGGTACGACCGGATGCCTATAGGCCTATAGGGTATGAAATCCGCCCTTGTTTGATCGGTCGTCGGTCGTCACCGTCACCGACGATGACCCAGGTGCCGCGGATGATGCCGAACTGATGGTGCCCACCACGTGGAAAGAAACCAAGGACCATCGAGCCGAGCGGACGCGACGCGACGCGTTTTTTCAGGTCGAAGGAGTGGTTTGAGCTGCTTTTGCCAGGATGAGAGCTGTTTTCCTGGGAACGCAGGTGAGAGCAGTCAAAGGAGTTTGATTGACCTGGTGTGGAAATCAAAACTCCGTGGCTATGACATCAAAGGTGGTTGAAATCCATATAAACCGGTGTTTCTTGGCGTTTTTTGGCCAAGTTCTTCAAGGGAAGGCACTCATGGCACTCACTCACTGACAGCAGCGAGGCGGTATATACCAGGTACTTCCAGGACCTTCCTTTCGGCCGGTGGCTTTTTGGACACCCCGAATCAACTCAGACACGAGGCTATATATAGAGACCTCGACAGCCCGGAAGGTGGGAACAATCGATATGGGGCTGGAATATTGGCCAGTTTCTAAGCCAGTGCTCGTGGCTTAAATTGACCGGCCCATGGATTTGGAGGGCCACACATTCGCTCAAAAACCACCGTTTGCCTGCCACGGTCCTTAAAACCGCAGTCATTGATTTGTTCCAGTCGGTTTTTAGCCCGGACAGGACCGACTGCCATGTCGGACTGCCTTCAAAACGGCCAGGGGTGGTTGACTGGGGGTCTGTCTGGGGCAGCAGTCCGTCCTGGCAGTCCCAGACGGGTCGCGTCTGGGTCGCGGCTCAATGGGTCCAGGAAGCGGCCGAATTGGCTCGCCGGATCTTGAACGAGCAGCGCAAGGCCTTGTGCGCCTCGGCCAACGGTTGGCCTGCCATCGGCGTTGGCCTGATCACGTTGTAAAACTAGGCCAGTTCGGCGGACATGTTGCATAATAGTTGGTAACTGTAGGACTCCAAGTACCTCCTCAGAAGGTATGACTGGACCCTCTAAACCCACCCCAAACACCTTCTTAGAAGGTACTTGGACCCCAAGGGCAACTATACTTTGAGTGTTATGGTTTAAAACGAGCGAGGGGGCGCAACCATGCCACGGTGCGATCTTGGAAGGTCTTGCTTCTGTGATGTTTGGGATGGGAGAAACATGGGGACCAGGCGCATTTTGAGTGGACGTTCGGCCCGTTCTCCCTCCCGAAAGGGCGAACCATCGACTGGAAGGGTCTGGGGGGTTCTCAACCAATGCCCCTTCCTGGGCCACCATTGATTTTGATAGCCTCTTGGCTGGTTGTCTAGATCAAAAGGCATGAACAAAATGTTGCACGGTTGGAAGTTACATCGGGGTTTATGAAAAGGAATCTATATAATCTAATGTATGCCATGTCCATGTGTGTATACATAATATATACATACGCAGTCCCATGGAGTGTTTGCGTAGTGCTTCGCCAACGCCTGAAATCAGCCACAGAATGATGGTGTACGAAAGGAAAAGGATAGGTTCAGCGCTGGGAATTGACCGCGGTTGATCTTTCGTATGGTTTCTGTTTCTTTCAGGGGATGTTTCGGTCAAGCTCTATTTACAATAATAATGAAATCACATACATTTCCTGTCCCTGTCCAAGATCTATCCCATATTGTTAGATTGACGTGCGACGCATGAGCTGAGCCAGATTAGTTTTGGTTGACGTTCATTCGTCTTCAGACCCTTTTATCTTTCGCATCGTTTATCAAGTGTTCAATGGTCTCTTCACCCTTTTTCTGAATGATCACCCATTGAATCCATTCAGAAATAGAGATTTATACGGATTGTATGCAGGTGGTCGCCAAGATTTTACACTTCATATCTTTACCCCAGGCTTCCAGTCACCATTGATTTACATAGTCTTTACCAAATAAACCATTGTTGTCCTAAAGATTTCAGACTAGGAAACCAACTCAACCACGTTTTAACCAAGTTCTTCCAGAAAAGGCTTCAGGAATGAATCTAAAACACCTCTTAAGAATCAGCGCTTTTTGGCCTAAACAACCGATGATCAGATCGGACCTTTATAGCCAAGGCCCTGAGCGGCCGAGCCTGCAACTCCTGCGCATCCTGGCCGCCGCACGGCAGCCAGCGGAGGGCCAGGCACCACCGACGCGGAACGTGCGACGGGACGTCGTGAACGTCGAAAAGACCCGTAACAGACCCGTCATGGAAAACAGCAGTGGGGATTGGTGAAAAGCTCCGAAGGTATCTAATAGACCCCTAGAAGATCCTAATTAGATCTTCCAACTGTGCAAAATCTCTGCCTAGTCATATAAAATAAAACTAAAAGTGTTGGCCAAGTAAGCAGGTGGCGGATGGTGGCGGCACTTCTTGCATTTTGTTGGAAGATGCAGGTATGCCGTCTTGAAACGTTCCGAAAACCTTCAGCCTGCACATCATCCGACGCGCGCCACTTTCTTCTGCACGACGCGCCTGGCAGGTGTGGAGACTACAGCTGGAAATCCGGGAGGATTCCCGGCGAAACTGCACCGATGGATGCGGCTGGCTTTTGTTCCGATGGAGCACCGTTCCAAACAGCCGTGTCCTGGTCCCTCAAATTCTAGGGATTTGAAGCCCTGAGGGTCTGGCCCCGTCTTAGGATATCTTAGGATCCTCGGGAGGATCCATGAGCATCTCGGTGCACTACTCCTGACTTGTGCTTAGCAGGGAATGAGGGAAGTTTCGCCTCCAATAGAGATTCTATTGGATCCATCCACCCTCATTCCCTACGAGTCGCACCAGTCAGACCCTGAGATAGATGGTGAAGCAGTTTGTTGGGATCGTTCCTTACCACCTTCTTGAAGCATGCCATCCCGCAGAGGTTGAAAAACCCTATAGACTATCCTATAGGTACCCCTGTAGGGTCCTATAAGGTCACTTAACCTCTGTAGGATCCCTTAGCAGCCTTAGCAGCATGAAGAAAATGAACCTATAGTCCCTGGTTGGGTAAAACATTTGGTTCTTCGGGATATTGACAGGGCTATATCAAATCAACGCTGGGCGACCGAAGAAGACCCGAAGTGCGGGGGCGAGCTGAGGAGTTGGAAGAATTCGGCGAGAAGAGCGGCAGCTTTGAAGAACAGGCAGCGACTGATTCACGATGGGCTGATCGTCCGACAGAAAAGCCTGCAAGATCTGCTAACTTAGGCGACATGCTGGTCGAAGCTGGCTGGATTTATAGATGAAGAAAAGGTAGAAATGTGACGCAGTTGACAAATTCATGCAGTCTTGGCTCCTCACATGTTCCCACCTTGGACTGAAAAGGAAAACCGAAACGAGCAGATCGTTGCTCCGTTCGTAGCGACCGCGAGCGGAGCCCCTACTACCGTGCGTCCGCGTCCGCGTCCTTCCGTTCGTAGCGATGCCAGAAACCCATCTTCCCATCGGAACTCGAAACGGGCAGATCTTGGTGTCCTATGCCTTGGACACAGAAGTGCCACAAGAGATGGCCCTCAGTGCAGAGGTCTATGCAGGCGTGCCGCTTCGGTCAGGTCCGCTAGGCACGTTGTGCGATGTTGATCTTCCTTGGATGGGTAAGAATTCACCGGCATTGCGGAATATAACTTGTCTTTTCTCTGTTCCTTATTCCTTATAGACATCGATGGCCTCCATGATTCATGACAACCGAGAGGCCCCACCCACGGTTGTGTTATACTGTCGGTTGGTAGCTGGTGGCATCGCCCCCTTGATCACATGGAAGCTGAAAAGGGACCTGCAAGGAAGACGATGTTCCTCCACAACCCGACGTGGTTTTCAGGTTCCATTTGGGTCTCCAACATGACCGGTGATTCCTCCCAGCCGCCTCTCGATGCCGCACCCTTTCGGAGATGAAGTGGAACCGGTTCCCTGTAGCCATCCAGCCATCTTACCTAAGGGCTCGTCGCTATAGTCACCCAACGTCGCAAACGTGACGTCACCCGGAGGCCATCAAAAGAGTTCAGGAACGACCTGGTTTTCAGTGTTGTAAAACAATCGTTGGATGTTGTTCGGTATGGTGTTCCTTTCGCGGCCTGCGCCTTTCGTTCATCGCGACCTGCTGTGCCCTCCAAGCTTATCTTGCTGCGCGCCGAAGGGAGTCAAAGTGGGTGCTGCTGGGGTTGTGAGGCCGATATCCCTGCAAGATGGTGCATGAGGAGAAGGAGCAGACCACTCTGGACTGCGGGGGAAGAGACTGGAGAGGCCTTTGGATGGTTCTTTTTTTCGTTGTCCGGTATGATGAAAGAACCCTAATTGGGGAGGTCTTACTTCTCAGGTCCTCAAAAGTTCGATCTGTGTTCTCTGAACTGATAGTGGCAACTACACGAAGAGTCCAGCTGCGAAACTGGAGGAGAAAACCATTCGCATGCAAATGTCACAAACATATGTGAATGAACACTGCGGAAAGCTTCACACCCAATTTCACAACCTAAGTCTTGCCCTGTCCTTGCAAAAGGAAATCCTGGAATGCTTTGCACTCGTCAACCCTGTCAATGATTAATAGTTTGACTAACAAACCAGCGGATGGGGTGATTGACAAGAGGGAACAAATTGAAACGACACTTCCCAGACCATCCTTGTATGAATAGTTACCTACATTGGGGTCATGTTCATGGGATGAATGTAAAATAACTATTCCAGTCCCATGGCAGGTCTAGGCTTTAGCATCCAGCATCACCCAGGATGTGGATGCTTGAAAACCCCCCCTGACTCCTGACCTGCTATTTTCCATCCAATCACCACCCGTCTCCTGGCTGGTGCTGGATCTGCAGCTACTTGTGTTGTGGCGGCCACCGATGATCACCGATGAAGGAGTCGGAAGCTTTGCCCTTTTGGCTTGACAAAAGTCCTTCCACCCGAAGTCTGAAGTTGAATGCTTTGGGGTTTGGGGTTTGGTCAATCCTTTCCCGTGAAAGGCCTGTGAACAGAGCGTTTGGGTCATAAGGAAGCCTTCGAAGATCCTGAAGTCAAATTGGTTGTTTGGTAAAGTTCTTGCAGAGGTACGTCCCAGTGGATCTACATGTGGAGGTCAGGAGATTCATGCGAGTAGCCTCTAAGTGATTTTGAGTACACTCCCTCTAATCATCATGGAAGTGGATGGTATGGCCCCTGGGATGACCAGTTCGCCGTACAAACAGGTGGTGCAGTGGTGCCAGTCTCATTTGATCACAAGATCTTGCATAGATATACTATGGACCATGATATCCCCTGGGAGCCCGAGAGGTTTCAAAAGATTGCGTGTCATCTATAGATGACCCGTTTATCCAGGAATGTCCCGTACTTTGGTGGTGCCCAATATGCAACTGACAAACTGCTACCCCAAATCATGAAATATGGACATATAACCTCATGTCAGAGGTGAGGTGAGGAGCCGGATGTTCCAAAACGGCCTGAACGGGGGGTCGGTCCGTTCATGTTTCGGTTCGAGGATCCGATCCGTGCCACTGTGGATCGATGACACTGTACACGTTTTTCCGGTGCCCCCGAACCGACCCGTCTTCAACCCGCAGGACGCGGAGGAAGACCTCGAAAACGCCACGGAGCACGCCGCCGCGGCGTCGGTGAGGCGCGCGAAAGCGGAACGGAGCCCATCGCGACGGGCGAGTGAAGACGTGGATCCGAGTCCGGACCCTTCACTCGGAAGGGGTCGAGGTGTCTCGAGGTGCTGCTGTTCACAAGGGTTTGGGGGCCCCGAAGTAAACCCTTGTTTTGTTTCGGGTGCGGATCCTTAGGGTAGAAGATATAGAGGGGGTGAGTCCGGATCCGAAGAGGCAATCCACTTTTGGAGGGACCAGGAAAGGGCGCCGTGTGGGGACACCAGGACCACCAGGTTTCGATGGTTTGTCAATTGGATGTGTTGGGATGGGAAAAACACATGGGTTCGCGGAGGGTCTATGAATCACCCAGTTGCTGGGTGGTGCTGGCAAGTACAAGTCTTTTGCTTCGGGTCATGTCCTATTAAATTATTCACTATATGAACACCCCAGACACTCCGTGGGTCATGGGAAATATCTGGAAATGTGCCTCGGCCGGCATACATGAAACATCATGAAACCCTCGTTTCAATGACCCGTTCGAAGTCCAGTGAAAGACTTGGT
Organism: Durusdinium trenchii; assembly: GCA_963970005.1. NCBI lineage: Eukaryota > Dinophyceae > Suessiales > Symbiodiniaceae > Durusdinium > Durusdinium trenchii. Next base: position 1,499,988 of record CAXAMN010023584.1, read on the forward strand.
TCGGGCACCACCGCAGTGGACCGAGGACATTCCCAGTTCCTCAGGGCGTCCGACGGTCGATGGGTCCGTGGGCTGGGCCCCTGGAAGTCCAGTGCGACTACTTTGGGTCCACTCCAGGTAGCAGCACTGTCCGGGTTTGGGATCCTCACCATGTGAGGGTGGAAATGGACCGAAGACAAACATGTAGCAGTTGCTTCGGGCTTCTCGGGCCACGTCTCGCGACGTAGGGCTGGAACCCATATCCCAAATACGCCATGTTGACCGAGAAACGGCCAGGGGTGGTTGACTTGGGGTCAGTATTCCAGTATACATGGAGTGTCTGGGCATGGTTGTTCCAACAGGACAAGTGTTTGATCCCTCACATTCCTAGAGCTTCCATTAGATCGGTCTGCCTCTGGTGGAAACCCTGACTCTCCAGTGCCGAGGGTCACCGGTTAGGTCGGGTCTCCACAGCCAGCCTGGCCAGGAGGGTCCTGGTATGGGACTGGTTTTCTAGAATTGGGAATCAGCCACCACGTTTTGCCAGGCGGCTGAGCTGGGACCCAACATCCGCCTCGGAAGCGGTTGCAGCTGGAAGAAGCCTGGATTGGTCATTCATTCTTAATACAATAGACCTACCAGCATCCTCACTGCCAAGTCTCCTCAGTCGAGAGTTGTTGGGCCCTCAAAAATCTCAATTGGTGACCTGGCAGCGAGGATGCGGGTATAGATCTTCCAACGAGCAACATGTTTGCCCAACTGGTCTCGCTTGATAGACGAAAAGGCAAAGATTGTGCATCATTGGAAGATCATGAAGATCCACTTATTTTTGTTCTCCACAATGGGCTGATGGACCCAAACCAGCCAGGGTATTGTTTGGAACACCTGATGGTCTTGCACTTGCAGCGGTCAAGATCCAGGCACCGGAGGATCAATGAGCCTTTGGGTGTAGGCCCTAGAACACCCCGGTGCCCTTCCGAGGAAGACCATTCAAAGAGTTGGGTTGACATGATGTTGTAGTGTAAAGTCCAATGCTTGTTGGGGACCCCAGATGGACCGGGCTATTCAATCCATTGTGGACCAGCAAGGCTCGAGTCTATAGTTGCTTAGTTTGTGTTTTGGGTAAGGCGCCTGGCCAAGCTCCAACAACTCCTGGCCTCCAAACTCCTGCAGTTGGAGGCCATGTCTTCTAAGGCAACCAAGTCGAGCGCCCCTTTGTGGAGCAAGGCTGTGCTGAGTGGGTGGAAGTGCTATAGGTGATCAGAACCTGAGTGACCTCCTATTTTGGACGGACCACCACCCGAAAAGCCGCAGCTCTTCGCCAAAAGGAGCGCCGGCTTCGCTTCGTGGGGTGTGGATCCTGGATGGGGTGCTGCTAAGCCACTACACGTTCGGCTATCCACATGAAGGCCTTCATGTGGATTGGTGGTTCAGTTCACTCCTCGGAGTTCATGGGAAGTGTCGGAAGAGAGCTATTCGTCCCGCCATCGCCCCACGCAGGGGTCAAGCCCGCCGTCCTCCGGCGTCCGGAGCGGCACGTTTCGGTCTGGGACGTTTCGGTCGAACGAAGCTCCGAAGGGTGTGGTCCTACCTGAAGGCCGTCGTTCGTACCTCGGAAAGAACTGGGTACCGTCGTATATATCTGTTTTTGATGGTTTTGATGTCCCATTTTCTAAGGTACATTGAAGTCGGGTCTAGGTACATCCATTGGGCTCAATTGTAATCACATTCCAGGTCTTCTTCTTTCTGTCTTTGACCCCCTTCTCCGGTGGAGTAGGGGTAATCTTCTCGATTGCCTTCTGCACTTCTTCCTCTCATCTCTGTTCTCAAGCTCCTTGTATCCTGGTGCAAAGAATCCAATATCTTCTGGTGGTGCTGGTTCATAGCTGAAGATTGTAATTGAAGGAATGATTGCATCATCATCAAAGAATTGCCCATCAAGTTCCTCCTTTTTCATCATACTTTCACAATATTCAGGCATAAGCCATCTACCTCCCCTTTTCACCAAAGTGGTTCTCATCAGCTCTGGTGAATCTTAATCTTCCACTTCTGGAATGAATGTGGGATCAACAAATCTTGAAGTCAATAAGCTTCCAACTAGTATGCCATGCTCATTGAACCTCCAACCGGTTGATTTTTCCAAAGCGTTCAGGCACTTGCACCTCCAAGCAGCTTTCATCCTCATCTCGAATGACTAATGCGGCCTTGCACTGTCAAAGAGTGATTTTGCAAGTTGAGTGGTACCTTCAAGTCACCATTCTCCATTGTTTGCTCCCGACCATTGATTCCCCAACCATGCTCCATCAGTCTTCCATAGCAAAGTATGGGCTGATATGGCAAGTCTTCACTTTTGAACTGAGAAGAATCACGTCTTCTCTTTGAGAAGAGCTTCATGTCCATTGTTCTTGTCATGCAGACGGAGATCGCAACACTTGAACCACACCCCTCCTGCATGACATACGGTTCCCCTACACATCGATCATAGTTTGGTAGCTGAATTGAACTCTAGCTATCCGTCACCCCATGACCTGCCATATTCGAAGGGAATAAAGCTACATCAGCTCCACGGTCAATAATGATGGCCATATCATCTCTCTCTTCTCCAAGTCTCCTGACCTTGGACTCCTCATTCTCAATCTCAATCTCCATGGCTCCTTCTTCACATGGCTCATCATCATAACAATAACAATAATAATCATCATCTCCGATGTAGAAGTGAATCACTCGAATTCCATGATTTTCTGGTTCATCATGTCCTTCTCGCAGGTAAAAGATGATTGGTTCACTGTTCTCAATCCTTCTGACCACTTGTTTGGTGTCTGCTGAGCTACTTTGCTGACTCACATTGGCTTGTTGTTGGCCAACTGTATGAGTAGACACTGAAGCTCCTCCTGAAGGTGAATGGGCTGTATCACTTGCAACCTGTCGAATATTGTTTCTCCAACAGTCTCGAGCAAGATGTCCTGGCTTCCCACAAGTGCAACATGTAGCCACACCTTTTCCTTTCTGGCCTTTGCCTTTGCCTTTGCCCTCGTGATCACCTTATTCTCCTTTCTGTTGCTCTTTTCCTTTCTTTCCTTTGCCTTTGGCATCCTTACCTTTGCCCTTCTGATAGTCATTCTTGCCTTTCTTGCCCTTTCCTTTGGCGTCTTGGACTCGATCAACGTCCATAGGCATGGGTCCTTGATCGTCTGTACTGCTACTTGCCAGCATCGAAGTAGCCCACTTCTGAGAACGATCCCGTTGCAACACTTGTTCCCTCAAAGTTGAGTATTGAACATTGTCGCCAATTGTCAAATTCAAGTAGGATCTGAGCTGTCCACCTACACATCTCAAAAGAATAGCAGATTTCAACTCTTCTTGAATTGTTGTTCCTTATTTGACTGTCTCATCAAATACCTCTTCAAGCTTCTTACTCATCATAGAAAATGCTGGCCATGTAGTGGCTGCTCCCAACTGGTTTTCTCTTCTCCAGCCAAGTCCATGTCAAATCTCTCGTTTGGCTAGTCGTGAATATCCTTCAAGTCCTTCTGGTAAGCCTCATCCACTGGGCATAGATACTTCTCAAACACCCATGACCACTCTCTGAACGCTGTGATCTCTTCTTCTTGCGACTTGTGTCAAATACAGTGGGTTTGGTAATCAACTTTCACCAATGAGTTGTCGTTCTCTTATCTTCAACTGCTTTCTTCACTGCTTCTGCTACTGATGCTGTTGCTTGGGTGCTTCTGGCTACGACTTCAAGGATTTCTCTTATCTCATCCATCGTTACCGCACAATAATGTCCCTCTGACACAATGTACGGGGTGCAGAGTGCAGCTCACAACCGTTTATCACCAGTCCAGCTATTCGGGTTCCAAAGGCCCCAAATCTATGGCTCGAAAACGCTCTCGGGATCCCTGTGACCTAGGCACTTTTCTCTAGAGCTCAAAGGGGGTTACCCTTATCCTTGCTCCGCTACCATGCGAACTTTTTCTTGACAATCAAAGGGCTGCGATCAAGTCACATGTACAACTAATCCGGTACATTGACTCTTATGATCTACATTGAAAGTTCCTCACAAAGTGACTGTTAAAAAAAGTCAGGAGTTCAAAGGAATCAGAGGGAAATCAAAATAGGAATTAACAGGAAATCGCGAGGAATTCAGGGGATCAAAAGGAATTGGAAGGCGTTGACTGGGATTCGAAGGGGGTCAGACTGCAGCAAGGAGCTGACAGTGTGGACCTCTCGCCCACTGACGAGCAAGTTCGAAGCCAGAAGCCTTCACAAAAAAAACTTGCAAACAGCCATGGAGTTTCTTCAAGGCTGGCAAGACTTCTGATATAGAATAAGCATGGCTTCCAAGCTTTTCACTTGCACCGTTGAACTCTTGTTGCCGAAAACCGTAGACCCGACCTCAGCGGTGCGGCACCAGACGAATGGATTTCCGGATCCCCCACCAATCGAACGGAGGCTCCAGGTAGTGGAGGGAGCCCTGTTGGAGGTTTCAATTGGCGGGGAGGTCCCTGAAACGAGCCTTTTCTCGGTTTTCAATATGCCAATGCGTCGGTCGCCTGTTTGGGATTGTATACCTGGATCATCACATTCAAGTCACCAATCGACTACTAGACTGGACCTTCCGGACACCGACGGATGACCCTGGCGGTTTCGAAACCGCCAGGGTTGGATCTGCCGGATGACTTCGACCCCCGCCTGGAGAAGACCTTGTGCTTCCCTCGTGGCCTCTCAAGGCGTCAAGGCGAAAGTCCATCCATGGGAGGGACCGATCGGACCGGAGGAGGGGGTTGGGGTCTCGGAACGTGGCTGGGTCATGGTTCATGGGGTAAAAGGGTTGTAGCTATTCCATTACATGGATGCGCTGAAAGAAAAGGTGTCACTGGGGGTCTCAGCTGATGGCCGGCGGGTCTTCGTGCTTTCGAAAGGAACAGGAAGAGACTGATTACCAGGCATGGTCAACCTTCAGTGGTTCGGTGGAGGAGGTTTTGACCCACTGCCATGTTAAAAAGAATGGTCTGAGCGGAGGAATTTCCTGAGTTCAACTGGACTTTAACATGACCCCTTTGTGGTGCAGGTCGGTTCCAATTTGGGCCACTGGACCAAAGCCTTGGGCTGGGACTTGACCCTTGAAATCACCTCAATGTAGGTCATATGTCATACTAACCTGGATCCTCCAGGTAATTACCTCAGGACCTCGGCCATCCTGGAGCCATGTTGATAGTGTGTTCAAGTGGGGTCCAGGTTTAGTTGAATGTCTGATCATGAGTCTCAGTTACTTACCTTTGGGGGGCCATATTTGGCTGCCGAGCCTTCAAGGCATCAAGCTGCTTCCTGCTTCCACACCGAGCGTCGAACGAGCATCGATGCCGACCTCTGGGTGCCTTCCGCCGTCCAACGCGAACTGCGAGGGAAAACTCTGGGCACTGCGTCGGTCGGGTCCAGCCATTGGGTGGCCGTAAGGAATCGATCATTAACACCCGCAACTCGGGTCGCCCTTTTTTGTTCCGAGAAGACCATCGAAATTCGTATAAAAGAGTTCCGTTGACCTGGAGTATATATAAAGAATGGTGGTGCGGGGTCAAACCGCATTGCAAAATGCATGATGGTTCAGATCTTAGGCTATAGGCACTATAGGCACCGCTGGTCCACGGTCACCAATCGCGAGGACTTTCTCCCGTGAGCACCTGGAGTCTGATACTTCAGAAAGTGGGTACTGTCGTACCTGCATGCTTTCATGAGATCCTGTGTCGGGTCCTGGCTCCTTTTTCCACTGGGTCCCCTGGGTTTGGCCTCGCCACCTGGATCTCTGACCCGAGGGGCGCCGTCTGCGGCTGCCGTCCGCCGCACGTGCCGTCCGGTCAGGCAGCTGTGGGGCCAGTTGGGCCTTCGCTTCAACGGCCGTGGCCTCCTTTCGGGAGTGTCTCACGTTGCTGCACCAAGGCCTGGCCCGGTGGCCCGTCGCTAAGACCGATGGAGCTGCGAACCATGAAAAGACCAAGCAGAGAGACCTGGAGAGACCTGAGCAGAAACAGGTGACAAGGATGGAACATTCCAGGTTGTTTTGAGCCACTTCCTTTCCTTCAACGATGAATGGCAGGGGTTCCATCGACATCGACCTGTTTCTGATGGTTTCCTGCAAAAGTTCCTCCAGGGATGAAACAACTGAAGATCCGACATCGACTGAAGACCCGGAGCTCACCAACCAGCTTCGACCATCCGAGGTCAGGAGGTACCTGGACCCATCCATGGATGGGTGGCATGGTCCCTGGCATATGGTTGTTGCAAGCAAATCGTGATGGGAAAGGAGGCAGTTGTAAGGAGGTTGACACACTTGTTGAGACAGGAAGTTGTAAGCAACTTGTATCAAGGAGATGATTGGAGACACCCTCGAGATTTCGAGCCTGGGCCCTCCAGTTCGCAGGGGTCCAAACCTGAACCAAACCCTTTTCTAATTTGAGAGCCCGGATAGAAGATGATCACAGGAAAGAACGGTTTTTATTAACAGTCATCCCCTGGGCCCTGGTAATTTCGTCCTTTTGTCCGTGCACAGGCGAGCAACCGGCCTCCTTGAACTTCTTCTCTGCACAGGTGTCTCGCCATGTCTCGCTGGGTTGAACCCGCTTCGTTTGGGTCAACAGGGCCGCGCGCATGGATTCCTCAACCAGCCATTGTATGGAATACACCGTGGAAAACTAACATAGACCCTGAAAACCACTGGTTGGTGGAGGCAAACACTCTTCCAGGGGGGCCAGACAGTCAGGGTCTATGTTAGTTTTTGGGAGTGTAGTAGTTGCTTGCATTGAACCCCTGAAACCACAATGTAGGTACAGTGGGGAGTCCAGTCGACTAGCTTGAGAACGGTCGATCTTGGGTGACCCGAGTCAAGGAACTTCCTTTACAACGGTCTTGGGCAGTCTAGGGTATACCTGGACGTCTAGGGTATACCTGGATCTTCCAACTCTGCAACATGTTCCGCCTTTTGGCTAGGTTCTTACAGAAGAAAAGGTAGATAAGTTGCACAGCTGGAAGATCTAGGTATGTATATCTCAGAATATGGAGTGTTTGAGTGAGACCAGCTCCCTGTCTGGTCTTCCGAACCGAGCTTCCCACTGTACGCCTCTTCGACAAGGAGCTGTGGCGACCAGTACCGGCGTGTCGGATCCTATGTTGTGATAACCAAAAGACGATAAAACCGATCTGGCTGTATACCACCCTAAGAATCCATGGGGCCGCCCTATGGCAGGGGTTGGACATGGTTGGACCCTCCAGTTCGCAGGGGTGACCTGCCCATTTCAGGGCCCGGATTCGGGGTCTCCCAGGGATCTCCTTCGGACCACCCCGTGGAAGCACTACAGTCCTTTGGAGGTCTTGCTCTGTGCGAGTCTGGTTCCAGCTGACAAAATAGAGTATATAGGAAATTGGATGCCATTTTTTTGGAAGCAAGCCATACAGAAATAAAAAGTCTCTATAATGTATAAAGAAAAAAGCATGCTTGGACCATCCAAGCCCCTAAGCAAGTTCCCATGACCACCCTACACTACTTGTAGGCTTCCATCACCCATTGTCAGCACCACCCAGTTTGGGCGGTTCAGAGACCCCTGATTTTTCCACCACCATCCAAAATGGGTGCTGCTGGTGCTACTGATGGGATCATACATGGGTGTTGAATGTAACTCTGTACCTGGACCCGCCGTCCGATGGGCATACCTGCCGTGAAGCACCCGTCTCGTCCGATGCTTCAGCCTGTGTCCCAATCGCCAGCCTGTACGGATCGGAGGTACATGGGTCCACCCTACACCCCTAGGGATCCAAGTACCTTCTCAGAAGGTGATTGGAGACACTCTTATGTAGGTTTGGAGGGTCCAAGTACCTTCTGAGAAGGTACTTGGATCCTAGGGACTCCTGGTCCACTCCTGGATCTGGAGGGATCGGACCCCGAAGCAATCCCTATCTACCCTCTACTGCTCAGGTTCGGTAGGGGACACTCCTGGACACTCGCCCGTCCCGGTCGTCACCGAAAAGGAAGGTGTCCACTGGAGCCGGAGCCCTTAAAAGGGACCGGTCCGCCGCACCGGTGTGCACGGAGCGCTCGGGAGAAGACTCGTTCCGCACACCCCAACGTCCGAGGAGTTGGTCTCCTGCTCAGCGCACCACGGCTGTTCCGGCGGCAGCGCAGCGGAGGTTGGGACCGGCGGTTGGATGGGTCAAAGGGTGCACAAAAACGAAACCCACTTAACTTAATTATATAAACCATTGTTTTACCAAGGGTTTTACATTTTTCACAACAACACAATATTGTTTTTACCATTTGAAAGATGGTGTTGGACTTCCAGAATAAACCGCCCAGGCGCTCCTTCCACAACTGTTGGTCCCTCCACCTGGGATTGGTTCGGTGGTCCCATCACCAGCCCAACTGGCATTTGGCTGGCAAGCATTTCACATTCCTCACCCAGTTGCCGAAACCGAGGTTCGACCATTCAAAGAGTTCGGGAACGACGTTTTGTAGTGTAAAATCATTAGTAAAAACTGTACATGATTGATTGGACATGTTTGGCCCAAACAATTGTGGGCAAATGGTCAGGTCTTTAGGTCACTGTCGACCCTTCGACGCCCAGTCTCGCCATGGTGGGAGGAACCCACCGAACCCACCAAACCAACAAACCGCCGGGGAATGACTGCACCAGGCCTTCTACTACATGAAGCAACGCGGCATCGCGCGGGAGAACTGCTCGCCCTATCGCATGCGCTGTTTCCACGACCAATCCACCATCTCCATGCAGGCCGGGAAGGGCAGGGCAGTCAATCGTGCTATGGCTTTTGGGTGACTGCAAAAGGACGTTAATGTAACTAAAACCGAGTGTTTGAACCTGGAACCCTAATCTTCCAAGACGATACGCGCACTCGCGAGACAGGTCGTCAGGTCCCGCAGGGTGTCAGCTGAGCAGACACGCCCTGCCTCTTCCAAGACCTGGTGTTGTAGTGCAACATCGTAAAACCACGGTTGTTCGGGATTCGAACCATCAAAACCAACGATGGGACAGGAATCCTTACGTATAGGGTCAGGTCTTTCACAGGACTTGGACTATAGGTAGACTTTTGTACCTAAAGACCTATAGAGTCTCAGTTCGTTACCTTGTAAAAGGCGGAACACAGTCGTATACCTGTTTTTGTCCAGCTCCACGTCCTGATTTTTCGTCTAAGCTGAAGGCATCTATACCTATTTGAGCCACACCTTCTTCGGGTCGGACCAGCACCCCTTCACTCACCTCGTCACCGGATGAGCTCGGCCGAGCCTCAGGCGGCGGACTTCGAGACCTTGGGCCAGAACAGCTCCAGTTGTGCCGGTGCCGATGGCCGGTCGCCGCTTGGGTTTGATTCGCGTGGTGGTGAAAACGCATGGGGAACTACGCCATCGGCATCGCATCGATATCGCATCGCAATCGGCGAAAGGGCGGGTGACAAAGGCACGGTCCAGGACAAGTGAACGTGTGGTTGTTTCAGGTTCTCTAGGGATCCAGTCGTACCTTCTCGGGTTCGGTACGACTGGACCCTCCAAACCTACATAAGAGTGTCGAACACATCACCGTACCTGAGAAGGTACTTGGATCCCTAGGGGTTGTTTGGGGCGATAGGTTCTCCCTGGTCGAACCCGACTCGAATCACGGTGGTGATTGAGGGGATCGAATCACCTTGTAAAAGAGGCTACTTATATGACACACCGAATGGGAATGGATTTGTTTTGAGAAACTCGGGAAACATCAGCCATGGGAGCCCAAATCACATACTAGTGTCAATTGTTTTTTGGGGCTGAAGAACCAGCTGTTTTACTAATGAACAACTGACAACGTCTGACCAAAACAGTACCGTCAGAAAAAACAAAAGGTGACAATAATTAGATTAACAAGCCCCATCATCACCAATTATCAGTATTTTGTGGGGGGTTGATAAAATTATGGGTCCCCAATTAATTGGTGATTGATAAAGGTGACAATATTTTTCCCGAATGCGTAGCGAAGGGTTCCCGTCTATAGTTGGGGGTCTGGGGGTTGGAGCTGTGTTCGCGTGGCTTGCGTCGTGTCGTCGTCTCTCGTCGTCTGTCGTCGTCTCTGGTCGTTTGTCGTCGTCGTCGCGTCTCAAATTTGCTGCCATTGGGGGAAGCTTTTGCAAGGGACTTTGCATGGACGTGTCACGTGTCAGTTTGCGTCGCTATTCCATTGTGATTTGCATGACACCGACATGTCGCGCAAGGAACGTGATGCATTTCGCTGCACAGGCGCAGCGTTTTGTGAGATCCGCAGTTTGCTGCGCGGTGCCATTGGGATTAGCGTTTGGAGAGTCGTGTTTTTGGGGTGTTGG
>CAXAMN010023584.1:1510719-1529481 GCA_963970005.1 Durusdinium trenchii
ACAAGAGTGTCCTACAAGAGTGTCCCAGAAGAGTGTCCCACAAGAGTGTCCTACAAGACTGTCCCACAACAGTGTCCCACTAGAGTGTCTCACAAGAGTGTCCCTTAAGAGTGTCCTACAAGAGTGACCCACAAGAGTGTCCTACAAGAGTGTCCTACAAGAGTGTCCCACAAGAGCTTCCTACAAGAGTGTCCAACAAGAGTGTCCTACAAGAGTGTCGTGTAAGAGTGTCCCACAAGAGTGTCCTGCAAGTGACCCACGCAAGTGTTCTACAAGAGTGTCCCACAAGAGTGTCCCACAAGAGTGTCCTACAAGAGTGTCCCACAAGAGTGTCCCAAATGAGTGTCCTACAAGAGTGTCCCACAAGAGTGTCCTACAAGAGTGTCCCACAAGAGTGTCCCACAAGAGTTTCCTACAAGAGTGTCCAACAAGAGTGTCCTACAAGAGTGTCCTACTAGAGTGTCCCACAAGAGTGTCCTACAAGAGTGTCCCACAAGAGTGTCCTACTAGAGTGTCCCACAAGAGTGTCCTACAAGAGTGTCCCACAAGAGTGTCCTACAAGAGTGACCCACAAGAGTGTCCTACAAGAGTGTCTTACAAGAGTGTCCCAGAAGAGTGTCCCACAAGAGTGTCCTTCAAGAGTGTCATTTGGACATATGTAGTTTTTCGAACGTGTTTCCATTCGGGTTCGTGGGTTCCATCTTGTTTGATGATGGGGTTTACTACAACTCCTGGTCGTTACCGAACTCTTTGGTCGAACCTCGCTTTCGGCCAGGTCGTCTCGTCTCGTGGTGCAACTCTCGCCTCGTCTCGCTTCGCTGCGTTCCGTTCGATGCCGGTCATGGGTGAAGAGGTGCCGGTTCGATGCAGTCGTTTCAGGCGACTAAGATTCCAAACGAACCCAAATCCTGCCGAAAAGAGGACTTATCGTCGAAGTCATGGGTAATTGCGTGCATAGAACCCATGTGGAGAAGGATTCCCAGCGCCTTTGGGTCGAATGGATGAAGATGGAAGTGAAAGCACCATGCCATATGAACTTTGAAGTTCATCGTGAATTTCAATGCAAGAATTGCACGCGGAACCAACGGATAGATCGGGTCTGGTTGGCAAAGTCGCAGTGCTGCCCCGTTTGTTCAAAAACAAAGGGAAAGAGACACGGGACACTCTGCAAGGCTCTCCCAAGGTCCGCGAGCTTCCCAGGGGCAGGGCATCGTGGGAACCACTTGGCTGAAACTATGTCTCGAAGCTTCTCAGTGCCGGCTGGGATCGGGACATGCGTCGCCTTTGGCTTCAGCTGCCAACCCTTCAGCCATGCTGGAGATCAGAGAGCTGGTCATGACGAGAGGGCACTGTCGTTGCCCCATGCTTTGTTCTTCAGTTGAGCCACGTTTTAAACCTCAGTTGTCATGTCAAGTAAGAAGATCCTTGTAAGGACCTGTGGCGTAAGCAAAACACTGGTGGGCGTAAGCCCGCGTAAGCAATTTTAGCCAATGTTGTTGGCGTAAGAGATTTTTTGTGATTTGTGAAAAATGGCAGTTTTAGACCAAGAACCTTTTGTATTCCAAGCTTACAACTTAACATACATCCATGGGATCACTGTCAGGTTGCTGGATAATTTTTTCCTCAAGTGGCGGCAAGCTCCATGCTGCAGGTTGAATGTGATTCTGATGATTCTGCAAGATTGAATTGCATGGAAAACGAAATCATGATAAAGCCCGCAATGAAAAGGATTGTCCATCAAGACAAGGAGCTTTAACAACTGCACTGTACTGTCGGATGGAAACAGCAACATTGCAATGTGCCCATAGTGTCATACCTTTTTCAAGACCTTCACCTCCAAACTTTGTTTCCGGGTTGGAAGCTCAAATTCCGCGTAAGGTCCGCGTAAGCGGCGCGTAAGCCAAAGCTGCTTTTGCCAGTAGTTGCCCATGTCTCCCAAACACAAATCATGTTCGCAATTTGGTGCAGAGCGCCAGCGACTTGTCGCAAAGACAGTCTCGGACATTTTGGAACAACATTGCCCTTCTCTGGATGAAGCACACCTCTTGCTGAACAAGGCTTTCTCTAGATGTCAATCTGTCCTTCCTGGCCTATCCGCTATCAGTGGTGCCCAGTCTGTCTGTCATGCCCGCGCGCTCAGCAGAGGTGCTGCCAAGAAGCGTCGTCAACTTCGTCATCTGCGAGCTTCTGCTGTTGCTGCGTCTTCATCGGCTTCATCTTCTTCGTCCACGTCATCATCTTCTACTGCTTGATGCTGCCTTGAAACGCTGCGGTTCCTGCAGGTAAAAGTTGCTGCGCGTAAGCTGGGGCTGTGGCCGGGTACTAAAAATGTCCAGCGTAAGGTCTGCGTAAGCCGGTTTATTCCGCGTAAGCAAGACTGTGCGCGCGTAAGCAAAACGTAAGACGCGGCATAAGCGTTGCCTTGTTTGGTGCCGGGACAAAAGACGTTTAAAACACAGCTCAGTTGGGTGACTCAGGCACCGGCCATCGTGATTGAATGTGTTTGCGAAGCGGCTTCATCAGCCTTTGTCAAACAAGTATTACAGGCCTTCACCAGTGTCACTCGATATGAGAAAAGCGAGACGATCATGGACTTGTCTTCCATGTGGTCATCCAAGAGGAAACGTTGGTGGTTGGTGCTGACGGCCCCCCCGGTTTGGGAAGGTGTCAATTGAAGCTTTGCCATCTTTACCTGAGCAACCCACGATCAATGATCTGTTCCCTGAATTTCTGAAGATCTACGGTAGCCCGGCCTGGGATGAGTATGTTCTTTTGGATGATGAGCTTCGTATGTTCCATCAGTACGCAAAGAACTTTGATGATCTCATCCTGGATCCTGCTCGAGTTGCCCCCACGGCCTTGCATGCGTGGGGGAACCAGACTAGGCCTTGTGCCTGTGGATGTAGGCCACCTTTTAGCCATCGTCGATTGTCCGAGCGTGGTCTTTTTGGTGCCTTGGTTCGTGAGCAAACACCGGACGGTCCCATGATTAGGCATGTGACTGCCATTGAGGTTGCTTTGCTTAATGGTTATCCAATGAGTCACGGTGATCATCCAGGTCGTCTGCTCTTAGCGGGGGTAGGACAATTGGCAAGCCCGGTTCATTCAGCCCTTGTCTTTGCATGTTTGCACCGCCAATTCAGGGCAGGCAGTTTCGACGTGGTCAAGCCCATTGAGGCCAGGGAGGCGATTGCGGCCATTTGCAATGATGTCTTGACCCTGAACAAGTGGTTTGGTCGATCCAAGTCCGCCTCTATGACCATGTTCGAGGAGAGGCTGTCTGACTTGTTGGGTTTTCCTATTGGTTGCCATTACACAGAGTCCCGTCCGTCCTGCGGTGAACCTTCAGGTGAGGGACATGGTGCGCAGGCTCCGGTTACCATTGATGAGGTTTGGGAATGTCCCTTCCTAGACTGCCCATTGAAGGACAATCAAATCGAGCCAGTCGTCCCTGAGGTTGCCGACCGCACACTGTTTGCCGAGGTAATCTCTCCGACAGTGAAGTACTCCATCCTCCCGCTGCCTGATCATCATTTTCAGGCCACTGGAGCGATTTCTGGCTTTAGGATGTCCAAGCGTAAGTTGCAGGATCCTGCCCCTACCCCTGTGCCACGATCAGGGGATTCGTCCGAGTTGCAATCAGCATCAGTGATCCCAATTCCTAGAGAGCCAATTTCGCAGGATGGGGTTTCGCATGCCCAAGTCTTGAAGCCTTTCGTTCGTGCTAGTGCACCAGAGGAGTTCGTTGATTCGTCGATCGGCATTATCCGTGTATGTGACAACAGTGTTCAAGCAATCAAGACCAAGGGAACAATTTCGGTTGCCAGCTTCTTGAGAGCTGAAACCGCCATCTCAGGGTGCAGGGGTCAAGTATTCGATATTTTGGGGTGTCGCCTGACTGATGAGGCATTGCTTGATCCAGGAAGCTTCTATGTGTACACTGAGAGTGATCAAATCCCTGAGGCAATGACTTCAAGAATCACTTGGCTTTCTGCCAATGGTGCCAGAGTTGCAGTTGATGAGATGGAATTCTTCATCCGCACAGTGTCTACCACCTTCAAGATGCCTTGGGTTCCTCCAATGATCATTGAGGATTTGGCCTCTATGCCGACCATTTCGGCAGCTTGGCTCTCTGAAGTTTCGGGTGCTCTTGATGAGTCTGGCATCGTTTCGGCCATTCTGGCTAATGGACATTGGATGCCTGTGATCGTTCACCAGGCTCCCCATGGCAAAACAAGGTTCATCGTCACGCAAGCTGGTGCCTCGTTGTGGCCTTCTTTATTTGATCAGCAAACACGGGTCGAGCACTTCATGCATGTTTCCGCCATGGGGCAGGAATTTCCTCTTGATTGTGGCTTTCAGACGTTCATGTGGCTCACTGCCCGAGCAGCTGATTCAGAATTTGATCCCGCTGATTCATCCAAAGCCATCCAGATGCGATGCAACTTTGTGTTGGCAGTGATTGGTCGAGATGACCATTTTCGGCATAGGGACTGGTTGTTGGGCAGTGGGTCCGAGGTGCAAATTGCGTTGGCAGGGGTTCTGCGTGAACATGCCGTCCCAGAAGCCAAGGTCATTGAGCGCGCCAACATGTTGATTTCGCAATTAGGAGAGGCTAAGCTGCATGACATGTTCAAGAGCAAAAATCCATGGAAATTCCTCAAACAGGTTTGCAACAATCACAAACCGAAGCTGCAGATTGTTCTGGAAGATGAGCTTCAAGCTGCTATCGGAGAGCGTGCACGTTCGGTTGCTCCAGTTGGACGTAAATCCGACAAGCGCAAGAAGGGCAAGCAGGCGCCTGAGCTGACTTCGATCCATCCAGCTGACATCGCCATTCCTCCAGGGGTCTTTCGGCAGCAGAATGGAGGTGAGCTTCCTCAGCTGAAAATCAATGAGATCTCTCCCACTGCAGCAGGCGTTGTTGTTGGGCATGAAGAGGATCTTGGTCCCTACATTGGCAAACCAGGGCTTTCGTCCCAAGGATTGGCCTTGCTAGTCATCTCGCCTAGCAAGTACTTGCTGGATAAGTTTGGGGAGCTCATTCGCTTTCCTGTGGTTTGTGTGCAAACAGGGGAGCCAATGCTGGTCTCCGCACTGCTTCTGCAGAAAGGTGCCATCCTCGTTGAGCGCAATGTTCCCGATCAGCCTCTGCGAATTCAGGAAGTCTCCAACGTGGTTGTCAAAGTTGCCATGTTTAGGGATGAGTGCCCGACTCCATGGGAGAAGATCATCGCTGCGCCCGTTAAGCATCTGTTGGACCTATTCCCGCAGTTGATGACATGCAGAGAGCCATCGTGCGTTTGTCCAAAGTTCCATCCAGCTTCTCGAGAGGAAAGTGATATGATCATGGATGTCTGGAACAGGGATTTCATTAGTCTCAAGTTCCATCGTGAGGCGCCAAACTCTGCTGATGTTTTCATGTGTTGCATTCGGTTCAGGACCTCGGCAATTGAATCGGTGTTGAAGCAGTCGGGATCGCATGGATGCTACATTGAGATCAGAGCGCCTGACGGGAAGAGAGATGATGTCAATCACTACACGGTCTGGCTTCCGCGAAAGTCGTTGAGAGAGGCCCAAGCTGAGCAAGCCGCCGTCAAAGAGCCGTCCGCCATCATTCGTGTGGGGCACAGGTACGGTCTTCGGGTGTCAGCTGGTGATGCTGAAGCAGTTCATGCCACCGTCCGTCAAGAGCAGGCTGTCATGTTGGGACCCAACAAGCAGACTTGGTGCATGGGGCCTCTGCCATGGGGATCCTCCAAACAATCAGTCCAAAAGATCATTGATGAGTGGGGTTGGAAGGCAAGAGCATTGCACACAACCGGCAAGGCCCCCGATGGCTCTGGTCTGCTTTGGAGTTTGCATGCTGCTGGACTTCCCCCAGCCACTGTGTATTCCCTAAGCCATGGAGATGTCCTCCTGACCAGAGTTGATCTGCCACAGGCCGTCGCATCGAGTCCTGCACCAGTTTTGGTAGCCTCCAAACGCACACGTGACTCATTGTCTGCAGGTGCCCAAGATCCATTGCAAGTCCATGATCCTTGGGCTCAGTCGTCTAAGCCTCCGCCAGCAGAAACGAGATATGTGACGCAGGCACACCTAGATGCCTTTGCAGCAACCTTGGAAGCTAAGGTCTCGGTCAGAGCCTCTGAATCTAGCGATGATGTTTCTATGGACATGGATGTGACGACCCGAGTCGAGCAGCTTGAAATGCAGGTCCAACAATTGACCCAGGCCCAAAATAGGCAAACAGCTGAAACGCAAGCCATCGCCACTCAGGTGTCATCGCTGACCTCTAAGGTAGAAGCCACCGCACGATCGGTCGAAAATGCAGTTGAGGCCAAGTTGACGCACCACCTGCAAGAGCTAGACAACATGCTCTCCAAGCGTCTCCGCTGCACCACTGTGACGCCAGATTCGAAAGAGTGACTGGTGCGGCAGGGCATCAGCAGATGCCTGAGCCTCTGGGTTTTGATCGTATGTTGTGCCGGTGATTTCATCTCCGCTCTTTGCTTGGTCATGCCGGTAGTGACCACTGTTTGGTTTTGCCTCCAGGGTTTTCGTCGTCAGTTGAGCCTTGGAAACTTGTTTAGTAGGGGTTGCATGAACGGAATGCATCAGGGCATACCTGTGGGGAGTTCATCTCGCTCATGCCATAAGTGTGTTTCCAGTAGCCGTAAAGTTGGTCCACGCAAGGGTTTTGGCAGCCTGAGGACTTTGGCATTTCTCTGCCTCGTGTGTCCTGTCCAATGCCTTGAGAGCATGCGAGATCGGGGTGGTAGGTTTTCGGCCTGGGATCATGGTTTAGCTTCGCCGACTGAGCTTCCCATCCCAAGATGGACTTCATTTGGGTCTGAGGTCCCCACTAAATCTGAACAAACGGGTTCCAATCATGATCGTTCAAGTCTTTCTCGAGCAGTGGCTTTGATGCCAACTGGGGTTATGCATCATGGGAGAGCTGCACCGTTCGAGCAGGTCTGCTGTTTGCGATTTAAAATACCGATTGAATGGGCCCTCTTCGACCGCTTCAGGCCTCTCCACGTCAGCCAGCACAAGTGTCGATTGCACAAGGTCTACCACAGTCATGGTTTCTGTTTCAATGCCACCCTGGATGAACCAGACACGTGCAGGGTCTTTGCCGTTTCGCCCAGCCGAGGTGACGTGACTTTCCTTCCAAGTTGGTCAGGCGGGACAATCCAGTGTAGGTGGGGGAAAGCTTTGAACCATGCTGCGCAGGCATATTTCCATCCATGTCAGCCGCAGCTTTGTTTCAGATTGAACCACTTGGAAATCCTGACAATGTTGATGGTCAACAAGGTGTATCTGAGAGCGGCTGTGGTGAAGCCTTCACCCACTTCTCTGAGGCACCAGGGACATGCAGTGGTCGCCAAATCTGGCCATGTCCGGCCCCTTTTCGATAGCCAGCACAAGAGTCGACTGCACAAGGTCTACCGCCAGCCTCAACAAGTGGCCTTTCAGCGTAGGTCGGCAGCTGACAGGACTTTTGCTTGTGAGCTTGCTAAGGGTTGCAGGGTGGTCCTTGGTTCCAGTCCGCCAACTCCAGTGACCTGCACCAGGAACCTTCCGAAGTCGTGCCTGTTCACAATTGAGAGCTTTCTTTTGCGTTCGACCCCGCAGGGTTCCCGCGCCGGCATTGTTGACTTCCGTGTAGAGTTGGTGCCCCCGAGGGCTCATCTTTGGGACATGGTGACTTCAGGGTTCGCCTTTAGGGGCAGTCAAGAGTGCACTGCCTTGCCCTTCCATGGTAGCATTGGGCCCCTTGACGTTTGCTGGCACATTCGTTTGAAGCTCAGGGTCCACCCACGACTCAGCTTTGCCGCTTGCTTGCGTAAGTTGGCCGTTGACAGGCATGTAGAGCCCGTGCTTTTCAGTAGGGGAAATGGAGCTTCCATGCACTGTCAGCAAGACTTTGTGGTTCCAATTTGGGGGCTCCTTGGTGGTTCAAGAGCTTCGGCATTGTCGACTGAGTTTCCCGCCCTAATATGGGCATTGTGTGAGTCCTTTGTTCAAACCAACTTTGTTCGAATCGGTTCCAATTGTGATGGTTTAGGTCCTTCTCGCGCAGTAGCTTTGATGCCAATAGGGGCTGTGCATCTTGGAAAAGCTGCGTCATTCGTGCGGGTCTACTGTTTGCAATTTCACTTTCTGGTTGCACGGGCCCTCTTCGGTCATGTCCGGCCTCATCTCGTCAGCCAGCACAAGCGTCGATTGCACAAGGTCCACCATAGGCATGGTCTCATTGCCACCCTGGATGAACCAGACACGTGCAGGGTCTTTGCCGTTTCGCCCATCCTGGGTGATGAGACTGCCTCTCCAAGTAGGCTGATGTCGACTCCGGGGGGCTCATTTGGCCCGTAAGAAGCAGCATGGCTCAGCAGTCAAGAGCATGGGTGCAGAAGATGTTGACGATGCAGCCCGGTCTGGGCCGCACTTTCGGCACCACAGAGGCTTAAAAACAGATATATTAAATATATCTGCCGTTCTTGAGGGCAAAATACTTGTCAACGCGGCCTGGTTTGACCGTGTGTTCTTTTTCCTTAGCCAGCACAACAGTCGATTGCACAAGGTCTACCCATGGCTTAGTTCCTCCACTGACACAGTTGAGCATTGCACTCGCAAAGCCTTTGCAGCTCCGCCCACCCGAGGTTGTGGCGAGGACGGTCTTCCAGACGGGCCAATCCTTTGCACCTTGGCCTTTCCGTGGAAATGTCTCCAGGATATTGCAGTGGCACCGAGACCTAGGGATGGGCATCTTGGACTAGTTGGGCCCGCTCAACTCCTTGTGAGTCTGTGGAGATGCAAGCATGGTTTGGCAGACTTTGATCAGGTCGAATCCTCTTTCACCTCCCAACACAAAAGTCGGCTGCACAGAGTCCACCCATACTGTCGATTGGAGGCCGCATGTGGCAGACATACTCCCCACTCCAAGATCATGCCTTGTACCAAGTGGCCCAAGGTTCTCAGAAGTCCCACACGAGGTGATCCTGCCAAGCACCACTTTGTGTTCATACCTCCAGATGGTTCCATTTTCGAAGATTCATCCAATCGGATAAGGGATAGAGTCATTGCCAAGGATGTCGGGAATCCAGTTCTAGGTCCCACCAGGAGACCATTGACCGCGGCCTATGTTTTGAAGTTTGGGGGCATGTCATGTGAGGATGAAGGGAATGCTTCTGGCCTCGACCGGCCTAGTGCTTCGCTTGATGTAGGGTTGGTGCAGCTTCCTCCAACCGCTCGCAGCGGTATCTCCATTGTTTCGCCACCAAGGTGCGACTTCCTGCATTGGACATGTACTGCCACCGTTGCCAAATTTCGGCCTGGGTCTGCCCTTGGGTTGGGGCTGCAGAGTTTGGGTGGAACAAGAGAGGGGGGTCTCATGCCATCCGCCTTTCATGCATGGGGTGCTGTAGAACTTCTTTCACCACAAGATTCGACTGCACTTCCTCCAATGCTTCCTCCTAGGATGGTCTGCACTGTAGTGAGCAGAACCCCGACACGGCCAGAAGGGTTGGGTCGTCTACCTGAGACGACCCCATGTGCACCACAAGGCATGCCCTCCATTCCGCTTTGGAGTTTGGTTGCATCGTGCCCTAAGGTCATGCACGCCGCACCAAGTCAGCCACTGGATGGGGGCGATAATGTCAGAGATACCTATTTCAATTGTCTCCGGCTCGGTCGGCGGTGGACTCCAGTTCAGTGCACCGTGCCGATGCCTAATCATCCGAGCTTGGCCCATTGCAAGTGGGTTGCATTTGCCACTGATGTACGTTTTCTTTTCCCTGTTTCGGAGGAGCAGCGTGTCCGACCTTATGATAGACCACGTCATGTCAGCGTGTCATACCTCGTTAGGGTCATTGTAATGGGATCGTGTCGTATTGGTGAAGCCCTTGTACCAGGTCCATGTCCGGATGCCACTGGGGCGCTTACCGGTGAATGGTCCCTTGGAGCCATAAACCCGAGTGGACTCCTGTTTAAGAGTGACCACATCAGGGATCTGCCTCCAGGTATTTTCGCCATCAGTGAGAGTTCCCTGACTCATGCAGGTGAGCATAAGGTTCGAAGAGAATTGAAACTTTTGTCGCAAGTTGCTCACGGGCCACCCAGCGCCCTTTAAGACTGATGCCAAATTCGCGATCGGAGGAAAGCAGACCGGGGTGGCATTTGTGTCGTCGTTCCCTTGTCGATCCATTGTCGCAGGATGGCAACCCGACCTTTTTGCCACATCACGCATTGCAGCAGCAAAATTTTGGGTCTGTGGCCAGTGGATCACAGGAGGGGTTGTTTACGGAGAAGCCTTCCTCGCAACCACGAAGCCTGTCAGGGCACGCACAGAGGCCCTGTTACAAGAGCTTACACGTCAGGTGGTCCACCTCACTGGACCACGTTTTGTGGCAGGAGACTTCAATCAGGAAATGCATCATTTGCAAGAGGTTGACCTGTGGAAACGGCAAGGCTTCATAGATCTCCAAGATCTCGCTTGCATCAAGTGGAACCTCACCCCTGCAGCCACATGCAAGGGTTCCACACGCAAGGATTTTGTTTTCATCTCTCCTGAGTTGCGTGATCTCTTGCTGGCGGTTCGTCTCGACAATGAGGCCTTCCCAGATCACGCCATATTGTCAGGAAGCTTTCGCCCCTTGTGCCAACCAGAAAAGGTCCGGATCTGGCGACGCCCGCAGCCATTCGCGGTTCCCCCAGAGGTCCAGAAGTCTCTTAGTCACTCTGACATGGCCTTTCATGTGAGTGCCAGTGACCCGACCGAGGTCTATCATGAATTGTGCCACCAGTATGAACAAGCCCTTCGTGCAGAATGCCTCTCCAAAGGCCAAGCTGGCCCCCGTCCTTGCCAGTTAGGTCGAGGCCAATCCACCCACTTGTCGACAGTAGTGAGCGACCGATGCCCGATCAAGTCTTCCAGGTTGGGTGAGAGAGTGCCAGCGGTAAACATCGAATCACTGATGTACAGGAGATGCTTTACGCAGCTTCGTCGCTTGGTGAACTTTGCTCGTATGAAAGAACATGGTGCCTCCCCGAATGCAGCAATCCATCGTTTGTCACTGTGGTCCGCCATTTGTCAAGCACCTTTTGAGGGGTCTTTCTCTAAGTGGTGGGCGCGGAACCTCACGGACCCAGCACACTGCCAATTCCCACAGCATATCCCTCCTCAGGCAATTGCCAAGCAATTGGCCAGTGACTTCGAAAGCTTTGTGTGCAGGCTGGAACAGGACCTCATAGCTTCCAGAAGGGCAGCCGCGCAGAAAAGGCGACAGACTGATGCCAACCGGGTCTTTCGTGACATTCGAGCGCCGGGACCTGAACCCATCTCTTCTTTGGCACAGTGCCGGGAAGCTAAAGTCACGTCCATAGAGGCCGAAGACTCGTTTTGTTTTGAACCTCGATGTGCCTTTGACGCCCAAATGCAGTTGTCTCACGCCCAAGGGCACTGCAGTCTGGTAGAATGTGAGGATGGCCAAGCTTGGGTCTCTGGACCTCTGCCGGAAGTCGGAGGGGTGGTTTACCAGCACGGCTTTCTGGGTTCCTTGCAGACGTTGCATAGTGAATTTGAGTCCGCGTGGGCCAAACGTTGGAATAAGCATGATGAGGTGCCCCCTGATTTTTGGGATCGAGTAGGCGCAGTCATTTCCAGACTCTTTAGTCCTCTCCCGTCAAGCCGCCTTGTGATTACTGTCGACATGTTCCGAGCGTTCGTTCGGTCTCGGAAGCCTCGAAGTGCGGTATAGGAGTTGATGGCATGAGTCGCATTGACATGCTCAGCCTTCCCGACAGTGGAGTGACCCAGCTCTTGGCCATTTATTCCACGGCCGAACAGTCTGGTTTCTGGCCAATTCAACTTCGGCACGGGGTGGTTCACAGTCTGCAGAAGACTGAGCAGGCGTGTTCGGTCAATGACTACCGCCCCATCACCATCTATCCTTTTCCATACCGGGTTTGGTCCTCCCTCCAATCGAAACACGCCCTTAGCTTCGTTAGCAGGCATGCTCCGCCCGGTCTCCAGGGCAACCGCCTGGGTGCTTCTACGATCGCCATTTGGTGGAAAAATCCAGCGATGATTGAGTCCCTGATGTTCGATGGGGCCCCGGCTCAAGGGTACGTATTAGACCTGACCAAGGCTTTCAACACCTTGCCCAGGGAGCCGGTGTTTCGAGCTGCGGTGTTTCTTGGCCTGGATGGAGGCCTCATTCGAGCCTGGATGGGTTTCCTTGTCACCAATACTCGGCACTTCTGCATTCGCCAAGCCCTGAGTGAGGGATTGCAGGGGTCAAGGGGCTTCCCCGAGGGATGTGGAATGAGTGTTGTAGCCATGGCAATAATAGATTGGATTGTTGATAGATGGTTTCATCTTTTGTGGCCACAAGTGACCTTCTCCTCCTATGTTGACAATTGGGAGCTTGAATCCAGTTCGGTTGACGACCTTGCACGAAGCCTACCTACTCTCGCAACCATTTGTAGTTTGTTGGACCTGGAGTTGGACCAGGACAAAACCTTTGGGTGGGCACTGCTGCCTGAGCATCGAGCAGCGATCAGAGGAACGGGGTGCCCAACGCACTTGGATGGCCGCAATCTAGGCGGTCACATGCAGTACTCTCATCGTAGGACGAACTACACGGTGACTGCCAAATGTCGCCAGCTCGACACCTTGTGGGGCAGACTCGCCCGCAGCCCTGCTACTGCCCCTCAGAAGCTGAGAGCTGCCAGATGCTGCGCGTGGCCCAGGGCTCTCCATGGTGTGGCCACGGTGTCACTCGGCGCGCAGCACTTTCAGAAAATGTGCGCAGGTTTGTTCCAGGCCCTTCGCTTCCGTAACAAGGGGGCGCAGCCCCAGTTGCAATATTTGATGGAGAAACCCACTACTGACCCGGAATATTTTGCTCTCGAGCAGACTGCCTTGGCATTTTGCAAGTTTAGTGATCCTGACCAGCAGACAGCAGTACTTGAAGTTCTCCAGGACCACCAGCCTTTGAAGCACATCCCCGGGCCCTGCGGAGTGCTCTTGGATCGACTGAATGTCATCGGATGGGTCTGGTCACATGGTTTCACGTTTCGCACAAGGCAGAACACTCTGTGTGATCTGGCGACCATTTCGCCGCAGGAACTTAAGTTGTGGCTTCAGCTTGACTGGCACACCACCGTCGGGTTGCGGTGGGAGCACAGGCAGGGCTATGCAGGCCTTCAGAATGTTTGTCCCTGGGTGGCCATTTCCAGCATCGCCACATTTCCTAAGGAACATAAAGGCTTGCTGCGTTCGCTGCTTAACGGATCCTTCATCATCCTCAAGCACAAAGGAGCCGAACTTGACAGTCCTGTTTGTCCCTGGTGTTCCCAGCCTGACTCCTTAGAACACCGGCATTGGCAGTGTCCAGCAACGGAAGCTTCCAGGGCGTTTTCGCCTCTGGACTGATAATGAAGAAGTGTGGACAAAGGGGGTCACGGCTTCTTGATGGGGCCTGGTCCCCGAGACCGGGGAGTACTGACTGTGATTTATGGAACACGGTCGCACTTCTCATGGCCCAGGTCTCCGATCGTGTGGTTCTTCTAAAAGTGACCTCCCATGTTGATCCCACCAACTATACTTGTGCGGAGCAATTTGTGTTGAGTGGCAATGAGTGGGCAGACCGTTGGGCTAGCTATGCTTTGTGCCAAATGCCAGCCTGGATTCGCCAGCTATCCAGTCAGGCGCGACAAGAAGTTGACCTTCTTCGCGAAGGCACTGAAGCCGCGCATGCTCACTTCGTCAGGGTAGGTTTGACTGCACTGCAAGTCAAATCGCCTCACCAGTCACCTCCTGCCCGACCTCTCCGATGTCAGTATGAGCATGATACCTTGGATACCATCGCATTTAGCAGATGGCTACGTTGGCACTCGCCTGACAAGCTCCGCTTTCGCGGCCTTGATCGGATCATCACCTTTTGGGAAGGGTTGTCGGATCCTCATGCACCACCTCTGTTGTATGCATGGCATGAGCTGTACATCGCCTGGCAGTTGCAATCGGGATTGATTGGGGTCTCTCGGCATCGGTCAGGATGGCGAATCCAAGAAGACAGCAGCCAGTTCGATTTCCCTGCTTGCTGCAAGAGTTGGGCAACATATAGTCAGTGTTGCATTCGAGCTTGGAACCCAAAATGGAGGTCCATCCACGGCCGGCCTTCCAACCCGGCCTACATCGGATGGACAGGTTGCCTCCGCCTGAAAGTCGCCCCACATGTGCGCGACTCCATCCTCGATTTCTTTCGCACCAACTCACTGCGAGCCATTAAGAGTGATGTGATCCGTTTTGCACGACTCGGTCCGGCCTTTGACCAGCCGGGTCTTGACGCTTGAGCCTCTTCGCTTGGTTGCGCCCCGTCGTCCGAACGACTCTGACACGGAGCCTGCGAGAAAAAGTGCGTTGAAAAAGTGAGTCGTTTCAGAGGTTCGATGGCACTGGCACCGCATGATGTCCTGGAACACATGGAGGTTCAATTTCAACCAGCGACATTGGGGTCTGTGTCATCTACTCTCATTCCTATAAATATTCCGGATGGCCTACTATACCCCTTAACATGTGGTTTCTGGGCACCTGTTGTCACGAGGAAACATGGATCGAACGGAGGGAGTAGCACCTCCCACCATCCAGGTTCTGTGTCCTGGCTGGACATCTCAGGTCGTAGTGGGCTGGGTAGTCCAGCCAGGACACCCATTAGATAGGATGGTCCTACTATCTGAATGGCCGAAAGTGGAAGGCCAGGGCCTGTCCAGGCGATGGTGGAAGAAACGCTGTCCGTTGTAGGGCTTTCTAGGCGAAGGTTTGGACCAACGGACAGCGTTTGGGAAGAGTTACTATCGATCCACAGACCTTCTCAGGTTCGGTACGACTGGACCCTCCAGCCCTCTACATAACAGCGGAGACAACACATCACCGTACCTGAGAAGGTACGAAAACGGATCCCTATATAGGGTATATGTCCTCTTGTGACTGGGGATGCCCACTTACTCGAGCAACCCGGCAAAATCTTGCATGCAAGCGCTCTGAGCAAGGTAATCATGTGCACCTTGGTTTCACACCAGGAAGCCGATCACCGCAACTGTTGTTGTGACAGAACATGACGATCTGCCTTTTGTCAACTATCATTGCCTGCAGTGCATGGTGTTCTTCCGTGTTTTGGGCGCCCAAAGCCGCTCACCGCGCGTTCGCGCCCACAACACCGCTCCAACACCGCGTTCGCGCCGACCGAGGAGTAAGACGCCCTGCAAGTGTTTGCCCAGCGTCTTCCACCTCACCAGCCCAGTGCTGTGCGACCTACTACCTGCAGCCTGCCCCAAGGTGAGGACCCGGGGG
The DNA here is from genome assembly GCA_963970005.1 of Durusdinium trenchii. Classification (NCBI taxonomy): domain Eukaryota; class Dinophyceae; order Suessiales; family Symbiodiniaceae; genus Durusdinium; species Durusdinium trenchii. The sequence goes on from CAXAMN010023584.1 coordinate 1,526,078, forward strand.
GAGAGGGGGCCTCAGGGGCACGTCCAGTGTCTGGAGTGGGGAATTGGGGGGGCGGAACTCATGCGGGTCCAGTTGAAGGAAGACATGGATGTCGGTAGATAAAAGATTTGGAGTATAGCTTCTGCATACCCCCTATAGGAGTCAAAAGATCATATTTGGCACCACCGAAGTAGAAATTCCTGGACCCGGGTCACCTAGATTCTAGATCAGTATTATGTAGCTTCTGACACAACAAGTAGACCCACCTGATTATGTGTTTATACACGTGTGTGTTCCATGTGTTGTTGCTCCATGTGTATTCTTATTTCATCGATATTTACTTCGTCTTTTGGGTGTCCCCAGTTGGAGCTCCAGTGACGCCGAGTTTCGTCGACCGTCCACATTGCACATCGTTAAAATACAGACCGTCCCACTTGGCCCAGACGAAGATTCCCAGCTTCTTCAAGATGCGGGGCACCAAGGAGGGGCTCCTTGGATGCGTTTTCTTTTGATTGTCGTTTTTTGTGCGAAGTGATGTTGCAGAGTGCATTCCCTTTGTTTTTTCGTCGGGTTGAAAAAACAGGTCCAGTTTTGGGGGGACGAGGCACTTAGCGGTTTCAAAAAAGAAGTGCTTTGCATTTCTTCTCCACATGTTTTTCAAGGGTCCTTATTATAGACGATAGCATCGTCATATAGCTTCCAAAAACTACCGGCCTGCCAGGTCATCTGTTTGCTTCGACCGACCTGTCTTCGGGCCCCAAGACCCAATTCCAAATCCACACTCCGACTCACCAACATGGAAGTGGAGTGCACCCCCTGTTCGTGCTTTCCTTGCAGCCTTGAAAGGCTTGCAAGGGACCATGCCATCCACGCAACCATGTGATGTGTTCGTCAGAGTGTACCCCAGACACCCAGACACTCCATATCTAGAAGATGTGCAGTCCCATGGACCCCCCCCAAACACCCACCACCTTTGTGGCCTTTTCTCGGCAGTCCTATGGCAGTCCCAGTTGGGGTCACTGTACCCCAGAAGTTGGATGGGATATGGTGTATCCGAATATTATTGGTCGGTGTACCCGTGTACCCCCACTCCATTATGGTCAGAGTGTCCAATGCGTCGGAGTTGGGACGTTCGCCTTCGGCCCTAAAAAACCTGTGTCGTCGACCGCCTGGTGTTGCATGTTACAGTGGTTTCAGAGTAGGTGTGGCAAACCCAAGTAGATGGGTCTTTTTGAACCGCCGACATTGGAGATTGACCATAATATATATATATATATATATTAAATTATATATATAGAAACAGACAACGAAACTACCAAAAAGCACAGAAAAAGATCAATCCCGTTCGTCTTGTTGGATTGCAGTTGTTCATGTTTCCTTTTTGAATTGTGCGGGGCTTGCTCTGAAACCACTGTAGGTCGCTTCCCGGTGACTCGAAGCACTGTGCCCAAAAATCCTGCCAGGGTCCACGCACCTGCCGATGTGTTTGGAGTGAAAACACCATGAATCAACCGGGTGACCCTCCAAAGTAACCTGGAACATGTAAAAAATGTACTCTTTAAAAACGAGGTTCAGACTTCAGGATGACCAGATTTCACTGGGAGCTGCTGGGATTCCACTTTTGAGATAGCCCTTGACATGTCCCAGTTGCTCATTAGTTCAGATGGTCGGTCTGACTAATTGGATGACCCGAGTCCAGGAGTTTCCTGAACACTTCAGTTGTGCCACGGACCTGCATTCTCACTGGACTGCGACCTGCATTCTCAGCGCCAGGTCACCTGCTTGGTTCGACCTGGTGTGTTTAGTTTGACCCATCCCTGGAGCAGACCTGGCAGGTTTCGGATGTATATGGCTGTGGGTCAAAACCGAGCCCCAAATCATCCTGGTCAGTTGACCTCTCGAACATGCAGGAATCTGTTCAGAACTGATCCGCGGTCAATCGGTCCCACCCACCGCCATATACCAGCACCGACTCTACAGGTCTCCGAAATGGAGGGTTGTTAGGCCCTATGTAACAGGTTTCAATTGGTGACCTGTTGGAGGTGCTGGTCTTGAGCAAGGCCTGCAACCTAACCATCATCATCCACTGGGCCCTGGTAGACTCGGATAGACCCGTACCGTACAGGCACGCCCACAAACCGTCCTGGACGGCTCTAACTGGCCCAGGAACTCTGTGCCGCAATTGGAGCGTCACATCATGCAGGAGTCGGGGGCGCGGTCGACGGAGGATTCGGGGGCACGGAAGACGGAAGTTTTGGAAAGTTCTTTGGTCGCCCAGCCATGGATTTCATAAGTTTTACACCAGCTGCTTTTTTTAATTAGGGATTTTGCACTGCAACACCAGCTCGTTCCCGAACTCTTCTCATGGCCTATTCTCGTTTTTCCCCAAACAGTGTGTCCACACTGAGGGGTTTTTACGGTAAGTGTAAAAGCCCGGGATCGATCAGGGTACGCTCTCTGGGCCCGCGCGTTGTCGCTGCGCAGGCTTTCAGAAAAGTTCCGCTCTGAGATTTCCAAGTGCAATTTCTTTGCGCAGGGTCGCGCGAAACGCTGGCCCCGGGACGGTGCTTGATGGAGGTACGCTCTCGTTGTGGTGCTATGCGCATTTTTGGACTTGGTGATCACTTTTCGTAGCAGGCGCAAGGGACACCTCGTGTTTTGGTGGTCCAAAGTCGACCTTTCGTGACAGGTGCAGGAGATCGGAGCAATTTGATGTCGATGTACAGATTTTGTGGCAGGTGCAGTACTTTGGACATGGTGGTGGTCTTAGGCATGCGCTGATTTCCTGGCAGGTGTAGTGACTTGTGACTTTTGGACATGTGGCTCGTTTTCAGAAATCGTGGCCGGTGCAGTGCTTTGTGGACCTTGAAGGGCAGATTTCGTTGCAGGTGCAGTACTTCGTGGACCTTGAAGTGCACTTTGTGGATCTTGAAGTGCAAATTTCGTGGCCTGTGCAGTACTTTGTGGACCTTTCCCAGCTCGCAAACCCCCATCCACCACCATCACCAGCCACCATCATCACCACCACCTTCGTCACCACCATCAGCTCTCTGGACCCCAACGCTCTAGACATCCTATTGACCTCTAACGCACCTGTTTGGGGTCTCTTGCAGGGATTATTTTTTTGCGAACGGGGTTTGAAGTCTCATACAAGTGAGACCAGGTCATGCCTGTGCTCGATGTGGCTGAACTGCATGAAGCCCTGCAGTTACCCTGCTTTCAACAAGGTATGCTCTTGACAATGAAAGCGAAGAAAAAAAAGAGAACTGAGAGGGCTCTGGTGCAGAGCGCCAAGCACCTGCTCCCATGCTGGAGCGGGCCCGATTTTGATGCTTTGACAGATATCCTGTCACCTTTCATTCAACCTCTCAGCAAGGCACAGGTTCATGTCAAGTCGGCAGGCCATGAGCCCCAGGCACGCCCAA